>JAQQAC010002837.1:3376056-3462218 GCA_029783875.1 Phataginus tricuspis
GATAGATAGACGATGGATAGATAAATGATGGATAGATAAATGATGGAAGAAGAAGAGGGAGGGGACGAGGGGGAGGAGGAGAGGAAGAGGAAGAAAATAAAATGGAAGGAAGATGGAATGGATATAAATGTATTTATATAAATCTGTATGATATAAATACAGAGAAATACATGTATCTATACTCTTTCTGTATGTGTGTATATATATTATGTGTATAGGTGTTTGGATCTCTCTACACACACACACAGAAATAAATTTGCTCTGATAACTCCAATTCCAATTTACAAGCTACATTGCAATCTTCCTCCTGTCCATATTTGTAATTCCCTTCCCCATCACTGAGAGATTCGGCTACCATTAGCTTTGATGTATTTACTCATGTGCTCAAGATTGAAATAAAGAGAAAATAGTTTTAGTGGTAGGCTAACCCACACCACCGAAATAAGCAAGCCTGCTCTCTGTGGTTCAAGATGCGTTTACAAGGTATTTTTTTCGGGTAACATTTACATGCTATGAATTGCACAGATCCTAAGTGTACTATTTCACAAGTTTTGGCAAATGCATGTGCCCATGTCACACATACCCCTTCCAAGAGAGACAACATTGACATCACCGGGACAGTTTCTCAATGAACACCCCCAAAGGCAACCTCTGCTCTGATCTTTTCACTTGTCCCAGAACGTCACGCAAACGGTATCATTCAAAATGTATCCACTGTGTGCATCTTCATTTCCCGGCATACTGTCTGTAAGCAACACCTGTGTGTGGATACTGGTTCACCCTATTCACTGTGGTTCCTATTCATTGCTGAGGGGTTCTGTTGTGTGACCACACCATTATTTGTTCATCCATGTCCCTGTTATGGCCATTTGGGTTATTTCCAATTTTTGCTTATTATAAATAAAGCAGATACGGACATTAGTTGTGTACATGTCTTTTGTGGACATACATTATTTCTCTTGGGTAAAACCTAGTTGTGTAATTTCCAAGTCACAGGATAAATATGTAACTAACTTTATAAGAAACTGCCGAGCTGTTTCCAAAGTGGTTACATTCACTGCTTTTCTTCCCTGCCCCAAACGAGGGCTCGAGCTGATCACGTCCTCATCAAAACTCACCCAGTATCACCTTCTCTCTGGTTTTAGTCATGCTAGCAAGGATGTATTGGTATTGCTCTTTTATTTTTAATTGCTGAACATGTAGGCTTTTAAAAACTTTATTTGAAATCGCAGTGATGGGGGGACTTCCGGGAAGATGGCAGGGTGAGCAGGGCAGCAGAAATCTCCTCCCAACACTATATTTATCTATGAAAATACAGCAAATACAACTATTCCTAAAATAGAGACCAGAATACACAGGAAACCGCACAGCATGCAGCTACACCTGAGAGGACTCAGCACCCCATGAGGTGGGAAAGATACGGAGCCGCGACCCGGCGGGACCGATCGCTCCCCCACCCCAGCGCACTGGTGGGAGGAGAGGATTCAGAGCGGGGAGGGAATGGAAGTACAGGCCTGTGAAATAACCAGCCCTGGTGATCTGTGCCAGGAGCGCTGACACACATCGCATGGTGTAGCGGAGATTGGAGAGACAGAGGGTGCAGGGTCTGAGCGGGGAACGCGCCAGGGTGCTTGCAGCCAGCTCCCAGGAAGAGAAAAAAAAAAAGAAGAAAAGCGCGCGCTTTTTTCAGTGGCCTTAAAGAGACAGGAGCCCAGCAGAGGACGAGATCACCCCGGCACACTCAGCCCAGCAGGCTGGGAGTCCTGGGGAGTTTTGGACCCCTTAGCTGGTGACTGGGAAAGGGTGGCCACACTTCGACTTCCCACACAGATCAACAGCCTCCCATTTGTTCCCACCCCGGCCAGAGCTATAAAGGGCCCTACAGAGTGGCACAGCCACAGCTCTGGAATAGTGGAGCAACAGCACCACCTACAGCATCCCCACAGAATCCACTCCCAGTTGGCGTTCATTTTTTTTTTCTTCTCTTTCTTTTTTCTCTTTTTCTTTCTTTCTTACTTTTTTTTTTCCTTTTTAAAGTCATAAAGAGCCCAGCTGACATACGTGGCAACTGCCAGCAACCACTTCTATAGACATGAAAAGCAGAGGAATATGGTCCAGACTAAATCAACCACCCAACAACCCCAGAGAGGGAGCCTGAAGGGATGGACATGCACAGTCTTCCTGAAAAAGAATTCAGAATAAAAGTCATAACCATGCTGACGGATCTACAGAGAAATATGCAAGAGCTGAGGGAGGAACTGAGGGAAGTGAGGAAAGACTATGCAGAAATCAGACAAGCCATCGATGGGCTTAACAGCAGACTGGATGAGGTGCAAGAGACTGTTAATGGAATAGAAAACAGAGAACAGGAAAACAGAGAAGCTGAGGCAGAGAGAGATAAAAGGATCTCTAGGAATGAAAGAATATTAAGAGAACTGTGTGACCAATCCAAACGGAGCAATATTTGCATTATAGGAGTACCAGAGGAAGAAGAGAGAGAAAAAGGGATGGAAAGTGTCTTTGAAGAAATAATTGCTGAAAACTTTCCCACACTGGGGAAGGAAATAGTCTCGCAGTCCACGGAAGACCACAGATCTCCCAACACAAGGGACCCAAGGAAGACAACACCAAGACACATAATAATTAAAATGGTAAAGATCAAAAATAAGGACAGAGTATTAAAGGCAGCTAGAGAGAGAAAAAAGATCACCTACAAAGGAAAACCCATCAGACTATCATCAGACTTCTCAACAGAAACGTTACAGGCCAGAAGAGAATGGCATGATATATTTAATGTAATGACACAGAAGGGCCTAGAACCAAGAATATTGTATCCAGCACGATTATCATTTAAATATGATGGAGGGATTAAACAATTCCCAAACAAAGGAAAGTTGAGAGAGTTTGCCTCCCATAAACCACCACTACAGGATATCTTAAACGGACTGCTCTAGAGGGAAGCACCCCTAAGGCTAAAAAGATGTCACCAGAGAAAATAAAATCATAGCAAAGAAAGCAGACCATCCAAACACTAACTAAAAGCAAAGAATAAAACACCTCATATATAAAGAATGGAGGAGGAAGAATAAGAAGGGAGAGATAAAGAAACAGCAGACGGTGTTCACAATAACTTAACAACAAAGTTAAGTTAAATTGTTAGATAGTAAAGAAGCAACCCTTGAACCTTTGGTAACCACGAATCTAAAGCCAGCAATGGCAATCAGTACATATTGATAATCACCCTAAATATAAATGGACTGAATGCACCAATCAAAAGACACAGAGTAACAGAATGGATAAAAAAGCAAGACCCATCTATATGCTGCTTACAAGAGACTCACCTCAAACCCAAAGATATACACAGACTAAAAGTGAAGGGATGGAAAAAGATATTTCATGCAAACAACAAAGAGAAAAAAGCAGGTGTTGCAGTACTTGTATCAGAAAAAATAGACTTCAAAACGAAGAAAGTTGCAAGAGATAAAGAAGGATATTACATAATGATAAAGGGGTCAGTCCAACAAGAAGATATAACCATTATAAATATATATACACCCAACACAGAAGCGGTAGCATATGTGAAACAAATACTAACAGAATTAAAGGAGGAAATAGACAGCAATGCATATATTTTAGGAGACTTCAACACACCACTCACTCCAAAGGACAGATCAACCAGACAGAAAATAAGTAAAGACACAGAGGCACTGAACAACACACTAGAACACATGGACCTAACAGATATTTACAGAACTCTACACCCAAAAGCAGCAGGATACACATTCTTCTTAAGCACACATGGAACATTTTCCAGAATAGACCACATACTAGGCCACAAAAAAAAACCTCAGTAAATTCAAAAATATTGAAATTCTACCAACCAACTTCTCAGACCACAAAGGTATAAAACTAGAAATAAATTTTAGAAAGAAATCAAAAAGGCTCACAAATACATGGAGACTTAACAACATTCTCCTAATTAATCATTGGGTTAATGACCAAATCAAAACAGAAATAAAAGAATATACGGAGATTAATAACAACAACAACACAAAGCCACAACTTCTGTGGGACGCAGCAAAGGCAGTTCTAAGAGGAAAGTACATTGCAATCCAGGCCTATTTAAAGAAGGAAGAACATTCCCAAATCAACAGTCTAAACACACAATTACTGAAATTGGAAAAAGAAGAACAAATGAGACCCAAAGTCACCAGAAGGAGGGACATAATAAAGATCAGAGAAGAAATAAATAAAATTGAGAAGAAAAAAACAATAGAAAAAAATCAATGAAACCAAGAGCTGGTTCTTTGAAAAAATAAACAAAATAGATAAACCCCTAGCCAGACTCATTAAGAGAAAAAGAGAATCTACACACATAAGCAGAATCAGAAATGAGAAAGGAAAAATAATGACGGACCCCACAGAAATACAAAGAATTAGAATATTATGAGAATCTATATGCTAACAAGCTGGAAAACCTAGAAGAAATGGACAACTTCTTAGAAAAATACAACCTTCCAAGTCTGACCAAGCAAGAAACAGAAAAACTCAACAGACCAATCACCAGCAACGAAATTGAATCCGTAATCAAAAAACTACCCAAGAACAAAACCCCTGCACCAGAGGGATTCACCACTGAATTCTACCAGACATATAGAGAAGAAATAACACCCATTCTCCTTAAAGTTTTCCAAAAAATAGAAGAGGAGGGAATACTTCCAAACTCATTCTATGAAGCCAGCATCACTCTAATACCAAAACCAGGCAAAGACCTCACCAAAACAGAAAATTACAGACCAATATCCCTGATGAACGTAGATGCAAAAATACTTAACAAAATATTAGCAAACCTAATTTAGAAATACATCAAGATCATACACCATGATCAAGTGGGATTCATCCCAGGGATGCAAGGATGGTACAACATTCGAAAATCCATCATCATCCATCACATCAACAAAAAGAAGAACAAAAACCACATGATCATCTCCATAGATGCTGAAAAAGCATTTGACAAAATTCAGCATCCATTCATGATTAAAACTCTCAACAAAATGGGTATAGATGGCAAGTACCTCAACATCATAAAGGCTATATATGACAAACCCACAGCTAACATCATACTTAACAGCGAGAAGCTGAAAGCTTTTCATCTAAGATCGGGAACAAGACAGGGATGCCCACTCTCTCCACTGTTATTCAACATAGTACTGGAGGTCCTAGCCACAGCAATCAGACAAAAAAAAGACATACAAGGCATTCAGATTGGTAAAGAAGAAGTCAAACTGTCACTACTTGCAGATGACATGATACTGTACATAAAAAACCCTAAAGACTCCACTCCAAAACTACTAGAACTAATATCTGAATTCAGTAAAGCTGCAGGATACAAAATTAACACACAGAAATCTGTTGCTTTTCTATACACTAATGACAAGCTAACAGAAAGAGAAATCAGGAAAACAATTCCATTCACAATTGCATCCAAAAGAATAAAATACCTAGGAATAAACTTACTGAAGGAAGAAAGACCTGTACTCTGAAAACTACAAGACACTCCTAAGAGAAATTAAAGAGGACACTAACAAAAGGAAATGCATCCCATGCTCTTGGCTAGGAAGAATAAATATTGTCAAAATGACTATACTACCTAAAGCAATCTACAGATTCAATGCAATCCCTATCAAACTACCAACAGCCTTCTTCAAATGAACTGGAACAAATAATTCTAAAATTCATATGGAACCATAAAAGACCCCGAATAGCCAAAGCAATTCTGAGAAGGAGGAATAAAACAGGGGGAATTACACTCCCTGACTTCAAGCTCTAATACAAAGCCACAGTAATCAAGACAATTTGGTATTGGCACAAAAACAGACCCACAGACCAGTGGAACAGAATAGAAAATCCAAACATTAACCCAAACATCTACAGTCAATTAATATTTGATAAAGGAGCCTTGGATATACAATGGGGAGATGACAGCCTCTTCAGCAGCTGGTGTTGGAAAAACTGGACAGCTACATGTAAGAGAATGAAACTGGACTACTGTCTAACCCCATACACAAAGGTAAACTCAAGGTGGATCAAAGACCTGAATGTAAGTCATGAAACCATAAAACTCTTAGAAAAAAACATAGGCAAAATCTCTTGTACATAAACATGAGCGACTTCTTCATGAACATGTCTCCCGGACATGGGAAACAAAAGCAAAATGAACAAATGGGACTATATCAAGGTTAAAAGCTTCTGTACAGCAAAGGACACCATCAGTAGAACAAAAAGACATCCTACAGTATGGGAGAATATATTCATAAATGATGTATCTGATAAGGGGTTGACATCCAAATTATATAAAGAACTCACGCACCTTAACAAACAAAAAGCAAATAATCCAATTAAGAAATGGGCAGAGGACATGAATAGACATTTCTCTAAAGAAGAAATTCAGATGGCCAACAGGCACATGAAAAGATGCTCCACATCGCTAATCATCAGAGAAATGCAGATTAAAACCACAATGAGATATCACCTCACACCAGTGAGGATGGCCAACATCCAAAACACAAACAACAACAAATGTTGGCGAGAATGTGGAGAAAAGGGAACCCTCCTACACCGCTGGTGGGGATGCAAATTAGTTCAACCATTGTGGAAAGCAGTATGGAGGGTCCTCAAAAAACTCAAAATAGAAATACCATTTGACCCAGGAATCCCACTCCTAGGAATTTACCCTAAGACTGCAGCAGCCCAGTTTGAAAAAGACATATGCACCCCCATGTTTATCGCAGCACTATTTACAGTAGCCAAGAAATGGAAGCAACCTAAGTGTCCATCAGTAGATGAATGGATAAAGAAGATGTGGTACATATACACAATGGAATATTATTCAGCCATAAGAAGAAAACAAATCCTACCATTTGCAACAACATGGATGGAGCTAGAGGGTATTATGCTCAGTGAAATAAGACAGGTGGAGAAAGACAAGTATCAAATGATTTCACTCATATGTGGAGTATAAGAACAAAGAAAAAAAACTGAAGGAACAAAACAGCAGCAGAATCACAGAACCCAAGAACGGACTAATAGTTACCAAAGGGAAAGGGACTGGGGAAGAAGGGTGGGAAGGGAGGGATAAGGGGGTAAAAGGGGCATTACGATTAACAGACATAGGGTGGGGGGGCACGGGGAGGGCTGTACAACTCAGAGAAGACAAGTAGTGACTCTATAGCATCTCACTACGCGGATGGACAGTGACTGTAATGGGGTAGGTGGGGGGGACCTGATGAAGGGGGTAGTTTAATCACCGTAATATTGCACATGTAATTGTAGATTAATGATACCAAAATAAATTATTAAAATAAGTAAATAAATAAATAAATATAAATAAATAAATATAAATAAAAAATAAAAAGAAATTGCAGTGATGAACATCCTGGTACATACATTTTTGTATTTATATTTTACTATTTCCTTAGGATAGACTCTGGGAAGTTAAATAACTGCTCAAGGAATATGAACGTTCAGAAGCCCCTTGTAACTGCCAACTATGCCCCCGCTAGGTGGCTACCAGGATCACCTGTCACCCTGACTTGTACCAGGATTCAGTGTGCTCGTTAAGAAAAAAGTGTGGACAATTTTTAGACTGCTGTACTGCAGTATAATGTGCCTTTAAGAAAGTGTTCAAATAAGTGCGTATCAGTGGTGATCAGCGAGAAAGCCCCGAGCAGCCCTGACCAGGTGCTGGCTGCCAGGGAGGGCCCTGCGGGTGTGCACGCCTGTCACCCAGAGTAGTGACCACTCACTGGACTTGATGTGGACCTGGGTTCCCTACCCAGACAACTTCCAGGGAAAGTCCGCAAATCCCGTCATGCAGTTCCTGTGACATCAGCGCTGCCATTCAGAAAGCGCCCTCGAGCCCCTGGGTCATCGGCACAGGCCTGCGGCTCCCCTCACTGGCCCTCTCGGCAGAGACGAGATGGTGGAGCCCAGCCGTGGCAGAGCAGGGGGAGGTCCAGGGCTGCCTCCTGCTGCATTAGGGAAAGTGAGAGGGTCAAAGATAAAAGGCGTAATTCTTCAAGCCTCCCCAGTGCTGTCCCTCTGGTAAAAGACCCAAGCATTCAAAATTCTAGAGGCAAAAAACACCTGGCTGTGGAGAGTCCCAGGCCAAGGCGCCTTCTCTGAGCCGCTCTGTGATGCCCAGGAGTTCCACCCTCGCTCCCAAAGGCTGATGTCACGTGTTCTTCTCTGGAGCACCTGGGGCCCGGCAGGTGCCTTTCACCTGAGCCATCCGCCACCCCATTCTCTTTTCTTGGTGCCGGTGAGCCAGGTCTGGTGCCCACCCTGGCTGCCTCTGGCCCTCTTCTCTGACTGGGTTTGGGCTGGCAACGGCTCACACACGCAGCCGACCATGCCATATATCAGGGAGAACAGGCACTGGCCTTGCCCAGCCCCTCAGCACGCGCTGAGCAGAGAGGACCCAGCACTGCCACCATCCTCTGGGGCTGAGTGTCTTCGGTTAAAGCGTAGCTAGGGGAGGGCCTGCTCAGTGGCCCCCGAGGCCCGTTCAGCCCTGGCACTTACCCCAGGGGAAGAGCTGGAAAGGATGTCAGCTCAGGAAGTCCTTTGCAGATGCCAGGGCTTGGTGTGGGCCCAGAAGTGTCAGGGCCGGCTGGCGCTGCCCTGCAGGTTGTCATCAGAAAGGGCTCTTGATGCCCCGCTGACCCTTATCAATGGGGCTGCAGAGGCCGGAAAGAGGGGACAGTGCCGTGAGGCCCTTCCTCATCCCCCTCTCTCCAGGCAGGAGGAAGGAGACTTGCTTCCACAGATCGTAGCTGGCAGGGGAGAAGCCATGTGGCTTGCTGTTCCTTCCATACCCTGATTTCCGTCAGGGCTGAGGGTCTCAGTGTGAGTTCCAGGCTGTTCTGAACTGGAAAGATGAGTTACATAATGCAATATTAAGGCTACAAATCTTCCCAGTAGCAGAAACCATAAACCCTGGTTTTTATTATCTACTTACAGCACAGACCCTGGCTGTTCCTTCAGCACAGCACAATTATCCTACAATTACTGTTATACTGTTAAGTAAATAGGGTGCCGGAAGCGGCAATTCCAGGGCTCATAAATACAGAAGCAAACACAGGCAAGGCCAGGAGCCAGTGGAAGGAGACAGGACACAAGGTGGGGGGTGGTGAGCACAGGTGGTCAGACCCCCGTGCGGGGACGCGACACTCGGGGGATGTGCCCTTGGTGGGTCCCTCCCATCCCAGGACAAGGGCCCCCTTTACAAAGGCTGTCACTCTGTGGGCACTTCCAGGGCCTTTCCAGGAGCCAAGAAGTATGTGAGGAAACACAGGGAACCAAGCAAACTCATGCCTTACTTTGTCCACCAGCATGCTCATAGCGGCTTTATTCATAACAACCAAAACTGGAAACAAACCAGTAGTCCATCGACAGGAGAGCAGATAAACAAACGGTGGCAAAGTCACACAACAGAATGAACGGCAGATACACGCAGCACATGACAGTGGGTGACGGAAGCTGGAAACAAGAGCATAGACTGGATGGCTCCGTGCGTGAAGTTCGAGAACAGGTGTACCTAATCTATGACCTTGCAAACTCTAGCCACTGGCTCCGGAGGGGATGCACGGGGCAGGGGCAGGAGGGAACTTTCCGGGATGACGGTGACATTCTGTATCATGACAAGGGTTCGAGTTACCCAGGTGCATGCATTTGTCAAAACTCAGGTGGCAGCTCCAGGAGCCCCTAGAGCAGCGGGACAGACAGCCATGGCCTTGCCTCCAGCCAACACCCAAGGTGAGCAGCATCCCGGGCCAGAGAGCTGCACGCGTGAGGGCAAGTCTCACCATCCACCCCGAGGCTCTAGGGAGGGTAGGCTCTTCTCTAAAAGGCTCAACCTCTTCTGTGCCTGCTGGGGCGGGATTGGCCCCAGCAGATGGGAAGACCATTCTGTAGGCCTGTGGGCATGCTCCTTCTGCATACCAGCTGGAGCTTGGGCTTTGGGGACAGTGCATTGAAACCGCTCTGTACCAGAAGCACGGCGAGTACAATCTCAGTTCACGGCACGGCACCAGTGCTTCCTGCAGCATTTCCGTGTCTGCCTCTTGTTTTGCTTCTCCACAGTGACTCGGGCAGGATGAGCGGCTCCACTGTCCAGAGAACAGTGACCTGCTGCTCAGAAAGGCTGAATAAACAGAGCCCAGGGTGGAGCACGGAGGACACAAAAACTCAGAATCCCCAAGTTCCAGAACATTCTGGGCCTCTTTTCTTAAAAAGTAGAAAATAGCTAAAGCAAGCTAGTTATGTCCTAAGGCAAATGCATTCACCATCTGTGGGAAGCAGAAGAAAGGCCCCCTAATGATCTCCACAAATGCCCTGAGCCCCAGAACCTGTGACTATGCCGGGTTCTAGCCACGGCTGCAGAAGGAACTAGGGTGCGAATCAGCCGACCTTGAGATGGGGAGGGTGTCCTGGGTGCCCCAGGGGCGCCCTGGCAGCATGAGGATCCTTCACTGGGGCAGAGAGAAGGCAGCCCCAGGAAGCGTGCACGGCCGCTGCTGGCTCTGCCCTGGAAGGAGGACCACAAGCCAAGGTACAGGGGCCCCCAAGGCTGGAAAGCAAGGAAACGCCGCTCCCCGGGAGCCCCCAGAAGGAACCAGCCATGCTGACGCCTCGACTGCTGCCTGGGGAGACCCATTGTGGGTTTCTGATCTCCAGAACCGGAAGGTAACCTATGTGTGTTATTTTAAGCAACCGAGTTTGTGGCACTTGTTCGGGAGTAACAGGACACGTTAATGCATCTGCTCCCCACAGTACAGAGGAGCTCCAGGCTGGGCTTCTCCCTCGGCCCCTTCCCCATGTGATGCTCTGGTCTGCACTGAGCCCGAGACCCTGATGCCCCAGACCTCATCCAGAGATTCCCACCAGCCCAACCCAGCTGGCCCGGCAGCCTGGGTGCCTCTGGACACATCCCCAGGAAGTCTGCTCCTGGGACCATCTGAGCCCGAAGGGCTTTCCCTCTTCGGCCCTATGTTCTTGCAGAGAGCTGGGAACCAGGCACCCAGTGGAGTCTGTTTACAGTTAATGAAATGATTACCAAGCACAGATTGTGGGAGGAACAATATCGTTTCTTATAATAACGTCTTCCAACAGGCTACTTTCCAACACGTCTGTTTGTACCCACTGTTTAAATTGAACATACGCTTTTTTTTTAATTCTATTTGCATTATCTTATCGAGCGATCATTCCCTGGAACATCATAAAACAAACATTAATTAGGGCTCCGATTGGTGCAATGTCCTCAAACGCTCTCAACCATACCACAGACCGTTCTGTTCTCGGGACTCTCATTTTAAGAAAGTTGGTAACAGAGCCATTATCTCAAGCTCAGAACACCAGTGCTCCCCGATGCCTTGAGTACATGGGAAATGGGCAGCAGGAGGGCAGAGGGGTGATGGGGAGCAGGAAGCCTGCCGGCAGCCCCAGTAGCACCCGCGTGTGGCCAGGTCATCAGGGAGGCATGGTGAGCAGCACACCAATGGCCTCACACTGCGCCCAGACGCCACCCGGCTCTGGAGGCCCCACACGTTACCCCAACAGCCACAGGATCATGCCCCATCCCCTCCCCACAGGGACACTGGCAGGAGCCCAGGTTTGGTCATCAGATGGCTGGGAACTTCTCTGGCCGTCTGTGTCCTAGACTCTAAGAACCATCAGGACATTCACGGAGCGACCAGCTTGGCCCCGTTTGCCCAACATTTCCCTGTTTTAGCCCCCAGAGTGCCACTGCTTCCCGGGAATTCCTCAGTCCCAGACACACCGGGAAGGCCCGTGACCCTGATTCACACCTGTTCTGGGCCCAGCCTCCCATTCCCAGAGGCACGGAAGACAGGGAACCGGGCCCGGCAGCAGGCTCGCAGACCCCGAGGCGGGGTCCGAGTCTAGAGCTCTTCAGTGCCTCTCTTGACACTTAAACCCGCAGCTCCGCATGACCATAGCCTGGTGCGCTTCACTCTGAACCATACAGTCCTACAAAACCTGAGTTCTTTAAAATTTATATTTACATGCTGAGGGTGCTTGGCTGTTCCATCGATGCATTTCAGATCGGAGCAAGGGGGCTGCCCTCTGCCAGTCCCGTCTTCCTCACCTGCGGGTCAGAGAGAGACCTGCACTGTTCCCCTCTGTCTCTCCAGCCCCCCTAGCTTCTCTTTCCCTCTTTCAGGAGCTGGTTCAAGTCTCGTGTGGTCCCTGTCCCAGCCCGCCTGGGACTGAGGGTTTTCTAGGATGTGGGCTTTCGGGACTGACACCTGGGTGACGGCCAGCCAATGAGACGAATGGTCAGCCTATCTGAGCCTCTTAAGTGAAATGGTCTTAGGGACCAACTTCAAACAGAAAACATCTCCCAGGGGCACTAGCCCTTCATCAGGTATGAGGATGTCATCTCATCTCAGAGCTGGTCTCCAGCATGTTTCTGGAAAAAGAACAATCCTTGCAATACTCATTTATACTGCATGCCAACTTGAGGATCTAATAAAATGCCAGGCCAGAGGGGCTGAGCCCACCTCGAGGCAGTGGGGGCGAGCCTAGAAGGGGGCAGGAGCAGCCCTGGGAAACCTGCAGGGCCCCAGGACAAGAGGAGGGCCTCATGCCTTCATCCCAAAGCAGAGCCTTACACCCTGTGAAGGAATCTCAGTCTCTCTCTGCAGAGCCTTTAGGCTTCAGCTACAGAAAAACAGACCTAAAACATTCTCCTGCTAAGTTAAATATTTCATCCTTTTACTCTAAGTCAACACTGTACATTTCTTCCAAGTTTACAAAAAAAAATAATAATGATGAGCTAATCTTTTTAACGATGTCTTCCCCCAGCGGTGGGAAAATTGCAAGCAGCCCACTTGTGTCACCACCCAGTTCATATCACAGCTCGCCTCATCGGCTGAGTTATTTTCATCGCATTATATATATTTTAAAAAGAGAGAAGCTGTCACCAGAAGGGTAATTGTCCTTGCATGTAATCCTGTCTGGATGGAGCTGAGCAGCCCTCACTTCATTAAGTGCAAAGCCTCTACCTGAGAAAATCAATCACAGCCTAAATCATGAAGACAAAAATCAATCCCAGCCACAGGCTGCAGGCCTCTATCTGCATAGGCACATTAGAAGGAAGCCAGGGGCTGAGTCTGGAGAGGCCTAGAGTGTGGGCATGTCTGGAGGCAGAGGGACATGACAGGGAAAATTTAATCAGCAGAAGCTGCATAAAGAGAAGGGGATCTATCTGGTACCCTTCAAGTAGAATGTAAAAGTCACAAAGCAACATCCATTTATTCAAACATTTACTGAGCAACTACTGTGTGCTAAAGCCTAGGAAAGGCCCCAGAGAGTCAAGATCAACAACCCAGTGTCTGCTCTCCAGGGGCTTTCGGTACAGTGGGGAATATGGGCATGTGAGCCCTAAACTTGGCCAGAGTGGGGCTGGGGAATTCAGAGGACCTCGTGTATGGAGGCAGAAGGAAGGGGCAATTTGAGTTGGGTCTTGAAGAATGCATAGGAGGTTGCCAGGAACATTTTCCTTCCAAAGAGTGTCAGGGGATTGAAGGATGTCATGTTCTTCCTACGATGCCCAACAAGGGTGACCTCCCCTGAGCTGGCACAGAGGACAAGTGATGCTCAAGCTGATTTCCTGACTCTGGAATTGCCTGAGTAAGGATGGATGGTGGGCAGGGCATTCAGGTAAACTGCTGATACATAAAGAGGGCACTTCACACCCAACCCCTGCTTAGTGCATTGCCCCCATTATCCCCATGGCAACCCTGAGAGACAAGCAGCAGCATTTTAAGGAAAAAGAAATTGGCTTAGAAAAGCTAAATCACTTTTTCAGACCTACTCAGAACGGGAGGAGCAGAGTCGGCATGAACACCTGGGCCAGATGCACCCCCAGGTAACAGAGGAGCAGGAGGAACCATCAGGGACAAGGGAGGGGGAGACCAACACTCGCTGAGCCTCTGAATGCTCTCACCCGGAAATGACCATCCCCCCCTCCCACTGGGCAGGACCCCTTCCATCCACGGGGAGGCAGGATCTGCTCCATCCCTGGAAACAGAGCTCAAGCTTGCCAGCTCCCAGCATCACACAGCCCCTTCCAGCACAAATGTCTATTTAGCACCTATTTTGCACCAGCTACATTCCAGTCCCAGGGTCACAAAGAGGAAGAGGTACCCTGGCCAGCATGACATTTCCGGCATCAGCCTCCCCAGGACTTTACTGCTCAGAGTGGGGTCCCCAGGCCAGTGTGCGTGTCGGCCCAGAGCACGTTACCAAACACAGATTCCTGAGCCCTGCCCCAGACCTACTGAGTTAGAAGCTGCCTTTTAACATCCCGAGTGACTCCAAGTGCCGCTGCTCTGGGGGCAGGAGTCGGGGGAGGGACCACACATGGAGGGTCTCCGATGCTTCCTGCTCTGGGAACTACTCTTTACACTTCATCTCTTTAATACCTGAAGGCCAACTCCTGGTCCTCCCAGGGGCCCATCCAACAAAGGGTCAAACGGTGATTCGGTAGCTGATTAGCATGCAGGTGAGAGGCAGGGAGGCAGGAACAGTGGGGGCAGAGGCTGTCCTGGACAGAATTCACCATCCTGATTTCTGCAGGGCACCCCGTACAGGGGCCACGGCCATCACTCAGCATGAAGGGAGGCAGCGTCAGCAACCCCGGCTGCAGAAGAGGGCCACGCCTCACACACAAGGCTAGCAGCTGCTAAGGCTGCAAGGAGACTCGGACCCAGGTGTTTGGGTTCCCAAACCCACTCCCTGCTGCACCATGGCAGCCGAGGAGCTGAACTCGTCCCCGGACTGTGCGGACGAGGCCGCCAGCTCGTGTGCTTGGGCGACTGCTCCTATCCTCACCACCCGTTGCAGGCTCTCATCAAATATCTGTCCTGTAAACAAGTGGATTAAAATAGCCCACGCCGGAGGTGACGTCATCACCTGAGCGGAGCACGAGCCCCGCCTACAGACGGACCAGGGGCTGACTCAGGTGGCCTGGAGAAGGTGGGGGACGGGGGTGGGGGGGTGACCAGCAGGGTCACGTGAGGCCACCGGGTTGAACTCGGTCTCCATGCCCTGGTCTCCTTGCCAAATGGGAAAACAAAATGCGCTGTTCACTTGGCAGCAAAAGTCCTTATGGCGTGAATTGACTCACCCCGTCAAGAGGCATAAATAGGTCAGCATGAACAATGAACGGTCAATATCTGGATGCGCAGCTAGGAGCCCATTGTCAAGGCTGTGTGACCTTGTGACGAGTCCACCGCAACTCTCTCCCCCAATCGCTGATCCCTCTGCTTGGGGCTCCACTTCCCAGAACCGTGCCACCAAACATAGGTCCTCTGCTGTGCTTGAGCTAAGAACCACGTGCTCCGGGCCTCAGTTTCCCTCTGTGTAAACCACCGGCCCCCTCCTCCCAGGCCGGGTCGGATAAGAGGTAAGTCCCATCCATGACTCGTTTCTTCCTCCATGTGGAGGAGCCTGGACAACAGGTGTGGCCTCTCTACCCCCCACGCATGCCCTCCTCTCCAGGTGGGGCTGATGGAACTGGTCATTCATCACTTTCCTTCTAGGTTCTTATAGTTACTGTAACAAGTTACTGCAAGTGTTGTAACTTAAAACAACACAGAGAGGATCCAGAGGGAGAAGTTCCCTGCTTTCTCCAGCTTCTGGGAGCTGGCTGCACCCCTCAGCCCTCAGCCCACAACCTTGCCCTGCTGAGCTCAGCTCCCATTTTCACACCACCTTCTCTCTCCGACCCTGTGACGGCAGTGGGCCGGCCAGGGCGATCTCCCCATCCCGGTCCTTGACTTAATCCCGTGTGCAAAGTCCCTTTAGCCAGGTGAGGCTCATATTCACTAGCTCCAGGGGTTAGGACGTGGACATCCCACACAGGGTGGGCCTTAGCCTAGCACATGGGAAGGAAGTGGACATGGGTGCCTCTGCACCTCCCGGCAGAAGGGGCAGCGTGCAGAGGGGGCAGCTCCTGACCCACTGCCCCACTGCGTGATAAACCGAGCCAGGCAGCTCTGGCCCCAAGCCTGGGAATATGAACAAGACCATTCGGCAGCCCCTGGGTCCCCCTTCTCCAACGGCTGTGCCAGAAACAAAGATGATTTCCCTCCAGCTTTCTCCACCTGATTCTTGTGTCTGTCTCCCCAACTGGGGGCAGGGGTTGGGGGAGGGCATGCTTCGTGTGGACCCACTGAAATTCCAACACCTGTTACCTTTCCAGGACAAGATGAAGGAGACTGAGATGAGACCCAGGAACACAGACATCATGGAGACGGTTTTCCATAGCACTAGGTGCCTTGCCTTGAGGCCTTGGCATCCATCTGCCCTCACGGGTCTCTGACTTTGTGAAACTCCAAGGTTCCACGCAGCCGGGATTGGGGGGCAGGCCGGGTGGGCCATGCTGGGCCTCGGTCCAAGGCACACTCGAGCTCCACCAGATCTTGACCTTGGTGGGTCACTGCAGCTTATGGAGCTTTAACCACAGGCCGCCAGCTCTTTGTTAGCAGGTGTAGACCTTAGCTGATGTGCCATTTTTAGCATGCACAGCTTTGACAATGGAAGCTTCAGGTGCATAGACTTCAAGGGGCCAGGAGTGGATCCACTTCCCTTTGCTGGTTCTAGCTGTACTTCTCAGCCAGGCTGGCAGGCCAGGCAGCCAGGATCTAAACTGCAGAAGCCAGTGGGTTCTGGCTGCACAGAGAACCGGTCTGAGGCCCGTGCCCGGCGTAGTGAGCAGGGCTGGCCAGCTGGTCCATACTCTTCCTCCGTTTCTTATTTTCTAGCTGCCTTCAAGGCCAAGAGAGGGTCTGGGAAGACACCAGCTGTGAATCCGTGGGGTTCTTACAAGCCTTCTGAGGCCCCAGACGTCCCTCCCGCAGAAGATAGAAGTCATCAGAAGGCAGTTACGAAGTCAGAAGCCCCCCTCCTGTGAAATCAGTGGGGATGTGGATCTGGGCCAACCCCCAGGCAAAGGCTCATGCCCAGCAAGTGGGGAGCTTGCAAATGTGCCTCAGAATGACTCAAGACAGCGGCTGCACTCGCAGGAACGCAGGAGGCAGCCATGCAGACTCCAGGTGCAGGACAGAGGGCTCTCCTCGGGTGGGGGCGGGGAGCGTCGGCCAGGTGTGGGTGGATGGGAGGGGACATGGGAGCTTCTAGGTCTCGTGGCTCTTAAAGAAGCGAGGAAAGGGGGAAACAGGCCAGGTTGGACATGTGAAGGAAGGACTTATGTCCAGGTGGTACAGCTGTCCTAAGAGGGGCAGTGCTCAGCTCCCCACAGCAGCAGGACAGGTCGTGTTTAAAACAGTGGATGAGAGCCGAGACAGAGCACAGCCCGGGAGGGGGCTCCCCTTCTGGGGACCTGACGGCTGCAGGAAGCAGTGATGGGAACTCTGGGCAGCTCCCAGCATGGGAGGCAGGAGAGCGAGATTTTCCCAATCAGGAAGGTGCTGAGGGAAATATTTGTTTAAACTGTGGTTTTGGCAGACTTAGGACCTATCGATTTCATATTTCTTGCCACAGGAAAGAATCCAGAGGAAAATGTCAGAAAAACAAGCGTCTGGTTTAGCAAATGAAAAGAAAATAAGAGGAGGGCAGCCCTGAGAGCCAGCAAACTCAGCCAGCCAGCGTGCCGGGGCCCACACAGCAGAAGCTGAGCAGCAGGTGGGCCCCCCAGGCGGAGGGAAGACCCACAGAGACACACACATTCTGCGCTGTCTGGGTGGCTACCAGCCTCCTGTGGCTATCTGCATTCCCACTCCCGTTAATTAAAATAAGAGAAAACTTAAGAGACAGTCCCTTCATCACCCTGGCCACAGGCCTGACCCCGGCCCTCCCAGGGTTGGATGAACCGATAGAGAGCATCTCTGTCCTCACAGGAGGGTGGGAGCACCCGCTCTAGTATATATGCCCCACCACACCCACTCCTGCAGAAGGCTGCCGCGGAAGGAAAGAAATGTGTTTTACACTAAAATGTAAGCCCGTGGGGGCTGGGGCTCTGGCCTGTTTTTGTTCATGGCTATGGACCCCGTCCTCCAGCAGATGCGAGCAAGGAAGGACTTTGAGGGGTGGACATTACCTTCGATTATCCAGATGGGCCAATATCATGCAAAGGTCCTTGAGGAAAGAGGGAGGCAGGGGGCCGGAGATGTGGGGACCGAAGTAGAGGTCATAATGATTCTGGGCCACAAGCCATGGAACGAGGGGGCAGCCCCTGGACGCTGGGAAAGGCAAGGAAGGGCTCTCCCCGGGGTCTCTCGATCTGTCCCTGATAAAGAGACATGATTATTCCCACCTTCCCATCGCCAGCCTGTCCCTTATGGGTTCTGAACTTGGCAGGGGACCAGCAGGGCGTTACATGAGTGGCCACAAGCCTGCATGGAGGATTCAGGTCACCTGGGTGATGGCAGCCCCCTGGGGGTCCCAGGGAGAGGGGTGTGCTGTGAGCTGCACGTGGTGCCCCTGAAATCCACACGTCGGAGCCTAACCCCCAATGTGGTGGAAGAGGAGACGGGCCTTTGGGAGGTGATTAGGTTCCAATGAGGTCATGCTAGTGGGACCCCATGATGGGATTAGCACCCTTAGAGGGGGAGACACCAGAACGCAGCTCTCTGCCCGCTCTGTCTCTGTGCCGTGGGAGGACACAGCAGGGAGGGGCCTGTCTACAAGCCGGGAATAGGACTCTCACCAGCTGCTTGACCTTGGACCCCAGCCTCCAGAACCATAAGAAATAAGTGTGTGTTGTTGAAGCCCCTGCCCCGGCCTGAGTTTTTCTTAAGGCAGCCGAAGCTGACTGAGACAGGAGTTTGCAATGGGCAGGGCGGGGGTTGTGTCCAATGCCCGTGCCAATTTAAACACGCTGCTGAAACCTAACTGCTGGCGGGTAGGCGCCCGACAAGAGGGGCGCTCAAGTGCCGATGTCACCCCAACCCATCACAAAGGCGGAAGGCCTGTCAGTGCCAGTCCCCACTAACGGGAACCCGCCAGTCAGGGGAGGACACCGGTCTCCCCGCCCTCTAGTGCCCAGGGCTGCGCCATAACCGAGGTCACAGTTCTAGGCTAACAGACGCAGCCCCGCTCCTGGGTGGCCAGATTTCACCCGAGCACCGTAATGGAGCCCCGACTCTCTCTCCAAGGATGAAGCCGTTAGCTGTTATGCAAGAGTGTGCTCGTGGGCCAGTCAGATGCCTTGTGGGTTACTGCCACCCTTCCATTTTCCACAGTGGCTGAGCCCAACCCGGAAACGTCTCATGATTTAACATTTGATTACACTTCGGGCCAGTGGAGTTAGGTGTTTAAATATTTCAAGCAGAAACCGTGGCTGCAGAATGTGGCCTCCCTCCACAGAGCAAAGCCTGGGGGCCTCACTGTGAGGAGGGAAGGAAGGGGAGAACAGAGTGAGGGCTGTGCACCTGCCCTGGGGCCTCGCTCACTGGCGCCAGTACTGTGGACAAAGGGGTGTCGCCCACCAGCACGGTGGGGTGCTGTGAAATTGAGTTCAAAGCAGTCTGTGCCCCTTTAGGGGCAAAAAGTGTCCTCATGGGGTGTCAGGTGGATATGGTGGCTGGGGGTTTCACAGCTGTAAAATGGAGATAATATCTCCCACCTGAGGGGCACTGTAAGGGTTAAGCGTCATTCTCTCAGGCACCCTCCCCCTCCTGGTGCACACCCAGTAAATCTGTGGCAGCAGGACTGTGGGCTCACTCCCCACACTCAGATGTGCAAGGAAAAGCATGCTTCCTTATTTTCTGGAACTGATTTTATCTGCCTAATGCAACTCTGCTCACCGGCCAGTGGGTTGAAGACTAGTCAAGTTTACCCACTGACGGGGTCTGGGGAATACCACCCTCAGCAGCCCTTCCCTGCTTGAGATGCTCTTTACCAGATGCACACGTGAACTTTCAGAGCTCAGCCCCCCACTCTCTTCTCCCAGAGGACACCTGAGGCCATAGGAGCTAACCATGACCTTGGTGTGACAGAGAGGCAGGGAATCACCTGCATTCAGGCCCCTTCAGGCTTCCTGGCCTCGGTGGCCGTCGGCATCCACACCCCTGGCCTAGCTGGCCACTGCTAGCCGTGCAGCCACAGCGGTCAGCCCACACCATGGGCCTGAAGATGGGAGGCAGGTTTTCAGATGCTTCTGGGATCAGACACCACCCAGGCTGGCTGTCACAAGCACTGTGTGAACCCCTGAGGTCTGGCTGCCGTTCCCACCTGCTTGGCCTGGGGGGCTGCCCGGAAGCCCTTCGCTGCAGGGGTGCCTGCCTTCCAGGTCCCTCCAAAGCAGGATTCGAAATCACCTTCCTTGCCATGAGGGCTTTCCAGGAGACAAGGAAGATCCCTGCCCATCCCTAATCAGGCTTTGCCATGACTTCTACTTGAACATGACCTCTGTGTCCTGGGCAGGCTCTTACAGGAACGGAGGGGTCATGCAAGGCCGTCTCCTCCAGAACCCCATGGGAAAGAGGGCATGTGCTTCTCTGCCTGCATGGTGCCCTCCCTGGCCCCGTGTCCCCCACCTCTGACTCATCTTCCCCTCCTCTGGGTTCCTCCCTCCCCTCGGCCCCCGGGCTGGGAGGGGCAGGCAGTCACTCTCTTCACATCTGAGGGTGACTCCTAACCCAGACAGCTTTAACCTTCCCCTTGGCTTGACGACAGGCTTCTCCTGACTCTGAGCCCTTCACCTCCCTTTTCTTAGAGCTTTTACTTTAGAAAACTTGCAATTATAAATTCTTTCTCAGCCCCTTTGAGATGTAAATCTTCAACCCAGGACTTACTTTCTGGAGGACGTAGGAACCACCCTTTGAGGTGCAGTTGCTGCCTCCAGGAGTCCCGGGCGGACAGGAGCCTGGCGAGATGGGCTGCAGTCGGCAAACAAAGGAGGCCTGGCCGTGCAGCCCGGCCCTCAGGTGCCTTTCCCGCCTCACTCAGCATTTACAAACCCTCCCATCTTTTGTTTCAGCAGAGTTAAGGACTCTCTCTCCCCTACTGCAATAGTCTTGAATAACATCTTCTCTGCTGAGTTTGGCAGGAGTCTGATGCCTCTATCAATGCCCTAGTGCCGTTTCCTCCTGACCCATAAGGTACTTGTCCCCTAGGGCCCAGCTGGGTGGTAGTGGTGAGGATCTAAAAATGTAGGATCCCTCTTTTTAAAGGTCCATTCTTCTCTTGGGTCCTTTGTAAACACCAAGTTTCTAGACTAAGTCCTGAGGGTGTACATTCTGGAATCGGTTCATTCGTGTGTGACTTCTTGTGCAAAGAATAACTCTGCCAAGAGGAGGGGCAGCCCTGGAAACACCACGTCCCTCCCATGTCTGTGAGCTTCCAGGGGTCCCTGCTTCACCTCCCCCTGACTCATCCTCTGCCTGCCGCCAGAGCATTCTGCTGCAAGTCCCAGGGCTCGCACAGGGGCGCTTGCTTTGATCACAGCGTCGTCAGACCTCAGCTCAGGGCTGGCTTCACTCACCTGCGCCCCTCGGCTTTCCCCAGATGCTGGAGTTTCTCTCCGGGGAGAACCAAGCCTCGCTCTCCCCTCTTACTGTCCTGATTGTCCGCACTGCCTGAGACGCACACCAGCAGAGTTTGGGCCCAAAGGGAGGGGGTGTCCAGCCATCTTGGACCCCTGAACGTGGTGTAAGGCAGAGAATCACCCAGAGAAGGAAGTGGTCCACAGAGGCGGAGCCGGGCCCTCCAGCGCAGTTCACCTGTTCTCCGACATTGACTGGATGTCTCCGTGCCAGGAGCTGGGGGGCCGGGAAAACAGGCTGCTGGCTGCCCATCCTGAAGCCACTGGCCTCTGCTTTCTTATTAACAGAGCACAGCACCGGGTCCGCCGGGTCAGCTGGTGGGCCCAGCACTTCACAGGCTCCTCCGCAGCCGGGGAGAGTGGTCCTGAGATACAGTTTTTGCCGAGAAATAAACGGAAGCCACTGGGCAGGGCTTCAGGAAAAGTTTGTGTCCTGGGGCTGCTGTGACGGATCACCACAGACTTGGTGACTCAAAACAACACAAGTTTATTCTCCCTCACAGTTCTGGAGGCAAGAAGCCCAAACTCAGTCAGACTGGGCCAGAACCGAGGTATGAGCAGGGCCTGCTCCCGCGGACGGCGCTCAGGTGAGGTCCGGTCCCGCCTCTCCCAGGCCACCTGCCTTCCTCAGCTCCAGTCTCTACCTGCTGGTCACATGCCCTTCTATGCTGCGTGTCAGGTCTCACCTCTGCCTCTGTCTTACAAGGATGCTGGTGATGGATTGAGGGCCCGCCTGCTAATCCAGGAAACTCTCTCCACTGCAAAATCCTTAGATTAACCACACCTGTGAAGACCTCATTCCCATAGGAGGTGCCATTTGCAGGCCCAGGTTTCAGGACCTGATAGCCTTGGGGGCTGTCATCTGGGGCCATCGTCCAGCCTTCCCAGGAGGCCACCTCAGGTGACAGCGCCTTTCCCTCTTTGTCCTTCTCCCTTCTGCCCTGAACCACAGACCCCCCTCTGCAGCTGCAGGCCCTGCCCGGCTGGAGAGGAACACCCTGACCCTGACCTCCACCGCACTGCGCGTATCTGCTGAGCCCTGCTCGGCGTTCTCATCAAGACTTTCTCCTCTTTCCTCCGCCCATCTGGCTTCTTTCCACAGCAGAGGCTTTGCAAGGCTGCTTCTATAGGACATAAAAGGAGTATAGCTGATGGAGCGCGATGTTCAGCAGGAATGTTAGTTTATTTAATAAACTCATTAATTTGCATCCACCCTGTGCCTGGCTGCATGCTAAGCCTGTTACATGAATCACCTCAATTAACACTCCCTGGCCTGGAGAGAGACACGGTTCCATCAGTCCCACTGCAGGCAGCCCCTATGTGCAAAAACACAGACACAGAATGAAACCACAGTATGCCCATTATCCAGAGGGAATGGCTAAAATGTCAGTCGAACCCTTCCACACATGTGCATATGTGTGCACTCACACAGACACACGTGAATACACGCAGAGCCGATGTTAGAACGAACTGGACACGGTTTGACCATCTGCTTTTTCCTTAAGTGAATAATATATCATGTCCATCCTTCCACATCATTAAATATTCTTTAAAACGTGATTTCTATGTCTGGGTGACATCCCAGTTTATGATTATAGTGTATATATAGTTGTTTGTTTCAAAACAACTTAGATTTTTTTCCAATTTTTTTTCCCATTACCAACACTGCTAAATTTAAATCTTTGTACCCATCAATTACTATTTTCTTGGAACAAAGTCCTAGAAGTGAAAATGACAAATAAATGGGTTTGGGGACTTCTTTTAAGAATTTGTATCTGTTATAGCAAATTACCTCCCCAAAAGGATTTATCAGTCTACATTCCCCCCAGCAGTGTCTCAAAGTGTTCATTTTTCTCTCTGATGGCAGCTCAGATTTTTCTCTTTGAATTGCAGTCACCAAACATGAAGTAAAATGTGTTTATTCCGGGGATGCGTTTTTACTTCTCCTGTTCAGAGATTTGCTTTTTCCATCTGTCTTATGTCTTTCATCCGTTCTGGAAAATTCCCAGCCATTACGGCTTTGAAAATCACCTCGTCTGGTGCCTTCTCCCCTTGGGAACGTCCCACTCGGCGGGTGTCGGGGCTGTTCCCCCCTTCTCCGGATCTTGAAGCCTCTTCTTCCTGGACGGCTCCCCTAAATCATTAATTCCGGTTGACTGTGAACATGTCCATTTAGGTTTATCTGGTTTAGTTTTATTTTGTGTCATTTCCACAGACTGCTTAGCTCTTTCTCAGACCCACCTGCTGTATTTTGTCTTCCAAATGTCCTGTTCTTGATTCAGAGTGTCTTTTCTTCCCTCTATCTCTTGAAATACTTTAAATACACTTATTTCAACCTTCCTGTAAAGTTGTGCTATTTTCTGCGCTTCCCGGCGTATAATAACATATCCCCTTCATTCCTCCTCCTGCGTGTTCCCCGGGGCCTGGGTCCCTGCCGCCCCGACAGCGTGGCACCCAGCCCCCTTCAGCCAGCAACCCTGGGGCCCCCAGCCTCGCTTCCCACACCGTTCTGGGTTCCTCTTGGTTTCTGGGACCATGGATTTTACTTTCTTGGTTTTAGTCTTGGATATGAATGCATGTCCAAAGGTGTGTGTGTATGTCCCACACACTTCATGAGGCATTCTTTCTGAGCCCACTCAGTCTCCCATCTTAACTGGAAGTCCCTTTACATCAAATGCTGGCTTCATAATTCCTTGTTGATCAACTTATAATAATGGTAAAAATACAAAGAATTTAGTGTCTCTGAGGTTCCAGGACCTTTTAGAGCCATTGTAACAGCTATAGTTAATGCTGCTCAGTGTTTAAATCCCTGGCGTCCTGCAGGACACCTGCCTCTCTCCTCCCCCTACAGTAAAGAGCTAGGTGCCCACAGGGGTTCCAGGCACGAAGCGGCAGCCAGCCCACACCCAAGGCAGCCCCTCACCCATAAAAGCCTGATCTCCTTGGACTGCATCACACAAGGCCCTTTTTTTCCAGAGAAGCATACGTGAGGCCTTCTCATTAAGGTATTTTGCTGAGAACGAGGGGACCAAGCCATCAGGGAACAGCAAAGGATTGGTGTGTCCCCTGCATGTTGGAAGGTGCAGCCGGGGACCATCCCCAGTGTCAGAGACCCCAGAGGAACAGGGCCAGGTACGGACTTCAGATCTTCACCCTCCGGACACTGACACGGTCTTTGAGGGCAGCAAAGAGAACTCCACATGGCGGCTTCCCTTCATAGAGGCCTTGTGTCCCCGGCCTCACCCCTCCTAATTCTCAGGGACCCCAGAGCCTCCTCCCTTCCTCATATGGGTTTAGAGACCGTGGTCAGTCTGCATCCACCCTGACGGGACAAGAAAGTGCCGTGAGCACAGCTGAGCTCAGGAAGGCTTATGTCAGACCACAGTTTGGAACCAGCTTAGGACCCAAAGAACCAAAGTTAGCAGAGGAATTTGAGGAACACCTAGTGGGTGAAATCGGCCTGGCCCGGCGGTAGATGGACGCTGGGGGATGGAAGGTGGGAAGAAGACTTCTGGTTTCGAGCGCCATCCCGAGGTGAATTCTGGGTGGCTTTGTGGCCTCTATCTGTCCCTCCTTGTACTGAGAGCCTCTGGGTCCCTGTGCTGGCCTGGCCCAGGCAGCCAAACCTGCTCCCAGGTCTCAGCCTGGGTTGAGGGGCTCGGGGAGCTGAAGCTCTCCTGACCTTCCCCATCTAACCAACTCGCTGGACTGACTGGCTGCAGAACATACAGTTGCCCTGCATCACCAGATGCTTATGGGGACAGAGGCCTCTGCAGCACGCCTGGGCCCCCTGCTCCTGGCAGAAAGCACAGCTCATGGTGCTGGGTTGACATGGGTACCCCAGAGAGATCAGTGAGATTATAACCCATGGGTCCGCCAGTGGGGCCTGCCTTGGAAATAGGGGCGATCACAGTAAGATGAGGTCCTACTAGTTTAAGGAAGGCCCTAAACATGGGAGGACAGGTGTCCCTATAAGGGAAGAAACCTAGACAAGAACACAGGAGATCACTGAGTGCGCATGAGGACGGAGACCTGGGAGGTACACCTGCAGGGCCACCGTGAGCCACCAGCAAACCAGCAGGTTCTCCCGGGAGCCAGCCCCGCCCACCTTGATCTGGGACCTCTGGCCTCCAGAACCGGGGGCAGCGGTTTAAGGAAAGTGTTTTAAGTCCCCCAGCGTGTGGCACTGTGTTGCAGGGGATGCAGGAAACATACACTCCCCTGGGCCCACCGTGTTTGCCCCCAAACCTGCTGGTTCCAGTGGCCCGTGTTGTTGTAACCAGGTGATTTCATTTATCACATAAACCAACCAGTTTGGTATGAAAATGAGACTTCTTTGCTCCGAAAATGAGACTTCCTTGGAAAGGATAAAAGGAGAGCTCTTAAATAATAGTGTGGTTGGATTAGGTTAGGCAAGTCAACCAGGAAAGATTGGAAAATAAATCATACGAATGCAGAAGGATTCTAACCTGAGGTTGTTTTATACAGGTTCTGAGTCCTAAACTAGAAATCAAATACTGACTGTTGTGCCTGTGGTTTATGGGGATGAGGGGAGAGGAGGAGGGATGCTTGGAATTCTAATCCCGGGAATAGCAAAAGGGCTTTGTCTTGCCCCAAATGGTTAACAACAGGAGACACATGTTATATATTTTACGTTAAAATGACATTCATGGCCACACCTGTAAGCAGCTTTACGCCTCCCCACTTTATCCAAACCTCACTGTCCCAAACAACCCAGGGTTCCTCCATCCAGGCTCCTTCCCCGAGCACCAGCCGCACTGAGACAAACCCCAAGCCAAAGGCACGCAGCGCAGAGCCTGGGGGTCGGCGTCGTCGGCCAGGCAGATGGCCATCCAGGGCCCGGCCTTCAGATTCTGCTGCGCTTTGTGGCGGAATGATTTGCCATTTCCCGAGTTGGGCTGTTTTCTCCCCAGCCGTGGGTCCTTGAAGGCAATACCCCATCGAAGGCCTTGTGGTGTAAGAGACTGCGCGATGTGCAGCGCTCGTGAGCACCGGCTTTGGGACTCGGCCTCAGATTCCTTCAACCGCCCGGTTTTCTCTCCCTCTTGTTAACACTGCTCAGCACCTTCAGTCGCTCCTGCATGACGAGACTTGGATGAAAAGCCGTGACACAGAGTGCAGGGTGAGATCTGCCCTCCTGAGCAGCCCCTGGAGGGCTGACGACACCAGGAGAAGGCGGGGAAACGAGCTTTCCAGTGCGATGTGGGGGAAGGAGGGACAGATAACCCCATTCTTTCTCCCCTTCACCACCCTCCCGGGTACCAGCTGCCCTGCAAGCCTTCCAGAGAAGACCTCCTCGCCGACGGAACATGCCAGCCGCCCGCCGTGTTTCCTCACTGCCCATTAGGAAGCAGCGGGGACAAGGTGACACATCCCTCTGAGTTGCTTCGCACCTTTTCTTGCCTTTCCTCATCCTCTCTTCACACTTGCCCCCTGGGGTCTGCACCTTTCAGACCCAGTGTCGGCGTGGTAACCTGTGCCTCGGGCTCTGCTTTCTGGATGATGCAACAATTCTTGTAAAGGGTTTGATGCCTGTTTCAAGAACGGAGGCCAGCGCTCACCTGGACCTCCAGTCCTCCCGCCAAGGGGGCTTGCTCAGCATTCCAGGATGCAGTGAATCAACATCATTGTTAGAGCAGATCCGACTGTCGGTTATCAGACTATGGAGTGTTGTTTGGCGTGGTGATGCTAGAGTTCTGGTTCCTCTTTCAAAGGTTCCTGGAATCCACTGAGTCATTCTGGAATCTCTGTGGGGCATGTTCTCCACTCCTCAGTCCACCATCCGTTTGAACCATCCTGGAATACCATCCTGACCCAGGTCTCCCTTGGGAGCCCAGGCCTCTCTGCCAGTTAAGCTCAGCTCAGCTCTCCTTGTATTTAAAGGCTATCATCAGCTCCCCTGTCCTCAGACCATCTTCCTGTTGGTCAGCTCAGGCTGTAACAGCACAATACCCAGGCTGCATGACTTCACAACAGACACCTGCACCTCACGGTCCTGGAGGCTGGACGTCTGAGGTCAAGGTGCTGGCCGATGTGGGGTCTGCCCTTCCTGGCTCGCAGACGGACAGCCCCTTCTCGCTGTGTCCTCAGAGCAGAGAGAGCTCTGGGCCATCAGCCCCATCCATGGGGCCCCACCCTCAGACCTCCTCTAAAACTTATCACCGCCCAAAGGTCCCGCCCCCAAATACAGTGACAGAGAGGATCAGGGCTCCAGCGTATGGCTCTGGGGACTCAAACCTTCAGTCCACATCTGGGGCGTGACATGGCAGAGCTATCCAGCCGTGACCACTGACGGGCCGATGCAGGCTCCAGGCAAAGCCCCCTCCTTGCCCGGCACACACCTGGTGCCCCTCTTGGTCACCTCACTGTAGATGAGATTCGGACCTTCACTGCACCTGTTCACCGGGGGCCTTACCCCCGGTGAGGACCCAGCAAGAAGCTGTCAGGTCTTCCGGCCACGTCCAAGTTTCAGATAAATAAGCTATTTGTCTCCTGGCTGATTTTTAGCAAAGCCCATGTGTCTTCCAAATTAGGGCTGAGTCATTTATAAAATGTGTAAGTGTTTGGGTTTTAGCAGCAAACATCCATCCATTTTAGAAAAAATGATTAAAGGGTACTAATTAAATGCCTCTAATGACTAATTAAATGCCTCTAAATGCCCCTAGAATGGATGGGTCTGCCTGCTCGTCGCCGGCCCGCATGCGGCCAAAGGGGAAGTCGGAGGCGCCCAGAGGAATGTGACCCCAGGGACACGCGGATGGACGCTGACAAGAGGGCTGGTGCCCGCAGCCTCCACGGACACCACAGGCAGCATCATCTTACCTGCAGGGACCCTCATGGGGCAGGAAGGGGCCACTGCTCCTGCCCCCAGCACCTCAGGACAATGGGGAGCATTCCTTTGAATTGGCATGGGGCGCATTTAAATCAAAAGTCAAGTGAATAACTCAATAATTGCCGCACAACTATGTGTTGTGGCCCTAGTATGTGTGAGGCCCTGCGCCCAACGCCAGGAACATAGGAGTTGTCAAGACTCGCGGTCCGGGAGGCGACAGCTCAGGAGCAGGCAAGCCAGCGAGCAGGTGGGCGGCAGCCTCGGCCACAGGCTCTGCCCTTCTTCCGGCCAGAGGCGAGCGCGGGGGCTTCCAGCGACCAGCCGATGCCCGCCCTCAGCCCCAGCGACCCCCGCTACAGGGGCCGCCTTCACGGCCGCACCGGCCCTCGGGCGCACCCGCCTCAGGGCCTGACCCCACACCTCCCTGGGCTGCCTCCAAAGGTCACGTCTGAGCGGCACTTGGGTTTCCTCCTTATCTGGAAGCCTCCGGAGCCCCCATGGCCTGAGGAAAAGGGCCAACTTCTCCGTGTGCCTTTCCATGAGACGCCCCATGAAAATAGTTAAAATGAACTATTACAGGGGTGTTGGTTTAAAGAGTAATAGACTCATTTATATAGTAAACTGTTTGTCTTCAACTTGGCATTTCTCCCCTCCAATTTTAAAAGCAATTGAAACATTTCGCGGGCCCCAAAATCTCAGCAGGCCCGAGGTGCTCGCACACCAAGTGCTTCCTCCGTCCTGCTCCCACCAGCCTTGGGACCTGCTCAGACCCCCTGGGCGCAGGCTTCTGTGCGGCTGTCACTCTGCTGCAGCCGATCCGCCGCCCCCAGCGCCCCCGACACCCTGCCCTGCCTGCAGAGTCCTACATATGCTCTAAGCCTCGCACACATGGGATGCTCCCAGCCCTGTGGGCAGTGGCCCTGTGGACGGGGTCTGGGCATCGTCTCTGCCCCCTGCTACTGTCCTCACTGCAAGATGGAGGATGTCCTCCCAGTTGGATGATGGGTCTTTCATTCATTCCACAAACATCCTCTGTGTGCTTGGCTCTGGGGCATGCAGAGGCAGGAGCTAATTAATTGCCTAATTAATGGATGATATGCTCAAGGAACCCAGCCAGCACCACTCCGATGCATGCAGTGAAGGGGGCTGAGGTGGAAGAAAAGAGGGTGCCTGAGGATGGAAGTGTTCCAGGGAAGTTTCTCCCAGGAGCTGTCACCCCCTGAGCCTCAGGACAGACTCCAGGACCCTCTGTGTTGCTGTGAATAAAAGCTTAGATGAATTCAAGCGGACCTGGGTGGGGGTCAGCCCCCGGATGTTGGCATATAGACTTTCCCTTATGTTTCCCACACCTCTCCAACTTATTCCAAGCAAAGCCACTTTGTGGAAACCCACTGCATTTCCTCTGATGTTTGATCAGAGACATTTTTGCATTAAGAATGATGCAGAGCATATAGGTGTTTATGACATTACCTCAATTAACAACATGCTGCCAATCACAGTGGCCAATTTTCCCGAGCACTCGCCATGTCCCAGGAACACTGGAAGCCTTTCCAGCTTCATGTGGGGGAAGCCTTATGTCAGGTCATCCCCACAGCCACACCGCATGTGAAACCTCCCAGGTACCCAGCAAGGGGACCTCAGCCACTGAGGTGACTGGCAGGTGAGGGGAGCCCAGGTCCCTGCAAGAGGGTGTCCCCTAAGATGCAATTACCATTCCTATTTTAGAAACCGGGCTTAGGAAGGTCACACCCGGGCTAGCAGCAGAGCAGGGGTCCGACCCAGGACGGGTGAGCTGCTGGCTTCGCTGTGGGCTGGACTCCGGCGGGGTTTGGTACACACAACAGACAAAGAACGAGACATCCTTGGGTGCCCCCACACAACCGGGCCTGGCCCTGCCGGCCTCCAGGACCAGCCCATCCTCTCCAACATGGACACTAATGGGACCTGACATCCGTGCGGCCTGAGGCCCCACTGGGAGGCTGTGCTGAGCACAGGACGAAGCTCCCAGAAAATATTACCTTCCTGCCTCTGGCTCTGCTCACACACTTGAGATGTCACCCCAACTGATTCTCCCAGTGACAGTGTCCCCCAAATGGCAGGAAGACAGCGAGAGGCCCTCGGAACCAGGGTCCTGGCCTCCTAGACCACATCTGCTCTCCTGCCCAACTGCCTCCAGCTATTCCAACCTGCTTCCTGAAATGACACCATTGCCACAAAATTTGATTTAAGGACTTGCCTGGAAACATTAGGCTTGATGTTGATGGAAGGTTTTTCACTGAACACTGACAACTGCCTGGGGTGAGGGGCTGGGAAATAGCAGTTAATCTGAGGGGGCCCCTAGTCTCTGGTCCCTGGACCGATGGAAGTCAGGGGGCCCTCAGGGTGTTCCTCTGCTCCAGGTCAAGGAACGCGTGAGTGAATACGGAGGTCTGGGCAAGGCGAGGACTCTGGGGCCCTCAGGGCTGTGTCCACTGCAATTCCGTGGCCCCCTAGGCTGCAGTCACCTCTATGGTGTCTGAGCTGGCTTGCGTCTAAAGATTCAATGAGACAGCTTGCTTCCAAGTACAGAGGACACCCAAAGACTCCCCCAGGGCAAGTGCTGTTACTCTAATCCCTATGTAATTTAAGCTCAAGGTTACCTTTAAAAGAGCCACTTTGGGTTTTAACTTTGCTTATGGACACGGGCAAGTAAGTGGTTTAGGCAGGCAAGACAGTGGTGGGGATCCCAGGGCCCTGCCAACGTGGGCCCTTGTCCCGGCACAGGGGGCCTGCCAGGCTGATGGGCACCAAGCCCGCCCACACCAGGGCCTGATATTCAGCACAATACCTGCTGTATTGCTCCAGGAGACCATTGCTATTATAAACACCCTGATTTTTACAGATGGGAGACTGAGGCTCAGGAAAATAGCATATTCCCAGGTCCAGGGCATTAGTAAGCACTGCAGTCAGGGTTTAAATTGGGACCATCTGGCTCCAGCCAGTCACTCTTCTATCTCCATTCCATGGCAGTTTCCCTCTGTAGCCCCGTGGACATTTGGGGCAGGGTCATTCTTCATAGGGGGCGCCCATCCTGTGCGCCTAGGATAGATAGCAGTACCCCTGGCCTCCACCCACTACATGCCACAGCCCCAGTTATGACCACCGAGAACTTGTCCAAACATTTCCTAATGTCCCCTGGGTGAGGGTAGACATGGCCCCTGGTGGTAACTGCTGTTACAACGTCCCAGTATATTCCTTTTGTTTTAAAACAGCTTTATTAAGATACAATTTGCCCATTTAAAATGTACAATTCAAATGCTTTTAGTATATTCAGAGTTGTGAGACCATTCCACCACCATTTCTAGAACACTTTCATCTCCCCTAAAAGAAACACCACACCCATTAGTACTCACTCTCCAACCCCCACCAAGCTCCCCATCCTGGGTAACTATTGATCTACTTTCTGTCTCTGTAGATTTGCTTATTTTGGACATTTCGTTATCATAAATAGAATCCTCAGGTGATTCTCAACTAAATACACAAACTCACCCAGAGGACAACCAGGCTGGCTTCCCAGAGAAATTCTGGGAGGTCAGGGCACTCAGCCTAGTTAGGAAGTAGGTGCCATGTTGCTCTAGAAGCCTTTTGTCAGGAGTCAGCATTCTCCAGCTGCAGGCTAGTTAGTCAAAAATGGAATTTATCAGAAAGATGTAGGGGAGCTCTCAGGACTACCATGGGAAGGTGGGCCAGGAGCTGAGCAGCTCTGGGATGTCATGGGGACAACAGGGATAATTTGAGTCTCAGTAGGCAATGCCAAGGGAAAGTGGGAATGGTCTACAACTGTGTGAATGTCTGCAGCCACATGAATGGTCTGCAGCTTCATGCATGGTCTGCAGGTTCATGAATAGTCTGCAGTCCATGAATAGTCTGCAGACAGCATGCGTGGCCTGCGGGGTCATGAATAGTCCGCCGCCCCATGAATAGTCTGCAGACAGCATGCGTGGCCTACATCTTCATGAACAGTCTGCAGCTTCATAGCAGCCTGCAACTTCATGAATGGTCTGCAGCTCCATGGACACCAGGCCTGGCTGTTCTCACCTGCTGTCCTCCCCACAAGCCTCTTAGAGGGCCGTTTAGCACTGCTGGCATTTTCCCAGCGAGGGCCTGAAACCAAGCCCTGGGCTCGCTCCTCTGCACGCCGCCTCCCTTGGTCTTCGGCTGCCCCACCTGGGGCCCCCGTCTTCCCCGCCACTGGGCACTGCTTTATGCTGAGGGAATGCAGTGGGGAAGCTCAAGTTCTGCTGGAGGAGGGGGCAGAGGGCTCCAGAGGCTGTGCCGGGACTGCAGGGTCAGGGGATAGCGGACACCCCCCTATTGCTCTGGCTGAATGAGATCCTGAGAGGGCCACCCAGGAAGAGGAGACACCGTGTCTGTCATCCAAGTCTTCAGGCTACTTGAGGAAACAACCCCGTGAGAGGAGAGACCCAGGACACCAGTCCTCACCACGCACGCTCCTGTGGTGCAAACAGAGGCCCCATGAGCCGCTACCCCACCTTAGGAGACAGTTCCCAAGGAGGCACTCTGAGCAGGCGGCTGCAAACACTGGTCTCCAGGACAGGCGCACAAAGCCCCCCTGACAGGCTAATTCCGGGAGCAGTGGGAGACAGAGCAGCCGGTGCACCCCAATTCCATCAGAGCAACTGCTTTCATTTCCTGGCACCCTAAACAAAGTAACATGGATGGGGGCTTAAAAACAATCAAAAACTGCTTCTCTCATAGTCCAGAAGCCAGAAGTCTGAAATCCAGGTGTCAGCGGGGCCCTGCTCTAGCTGCAGGCTCCAGAGGGTCCTTCCTGCCTCTTCCTGGCCCTCGTAACTCCAGCACCCCTTGGTTCATGGCTGCATCGCTCGCATCTCTGCCCTGCCATTACATGGCCACCTCCCTGAGCGTCTGGGTCTGTTCCTCTTCTGAGAACACCAGCATTGGATGTAGGTCCCCCTCTACTGCAGTGACCTCATCTTGACTAATCACACCTGCAAAGACCCTACTCTTCAACAAGGTTACACTCTGAAGTTCCAGGTGGACATAAACCCCACGGGGACACTTTTCATCCAGTCCAGTGACCAATGGAACCACCAGCGTCTCAAGCTGTTTACAGCACAAGGTACTATCAAGGCCCCAAATTCAGCTCCATACCACCTGCCAGAGAAGGTCACAGCGGCCTCATTAGCCCATGCCCCAGACCCCTCACCCGCTGTTTCCAGGCTGCAGCCCCTGCCCGACTGTCTGGAACACCACTGGGTCCAGCGGAGCGGTCCCTGGAGAGTGGCTTATCAAATTTGCTGTTGAAGTTGGAGAAATGGGTCTTGGCAGCCAGCACAGCAGACTTGCACAGGGTTTTCAGTTTTGGAGAGGATGGGCTGGAGAAACTCTGCCCTCTGCAGCAGATGGAGGCACAATTATTGCCAAAGAAAAGACAGACAAGCAAAGCCACCCAGGGATGACCAGTGAGCCTGGCCTCAGGGATGCATGCCCGGTGGGGCTCTGCTGTCCAAATAAGAAACTTCTGCAGCTTCCCCACAGTGTGGTCCTTACCTGCGCACGGCCGTCCGAGCCCACTTAGTCTCCGGGATGCCCCGGTAGGAAGTAATCATGAAAAACGTGTAAATTAAGTTACCCCAGGAGCTTAATAGATTAGCCATTGACTTTTCCCTCCTGTTGAATCTTAACCTTCTGTGGAAATTAATCACCAAATGGCTCAGAACTGGCCCTGAAGATGAGCATGCTGTCCACACAGCCCTGGCATGGGTTGGGACAGCCCCACAGGCGGAGGGTGGACCTCCTCGCCCCGCCCCAGAAGCTCTCCCTCTGGAGCAGACAGGGCTCCTCCAGGAGGGCTGGGAGCCCCTGGCCACCTGCCTCTTCCTCCCCAGCAGCAACCCAGGGCCGGAAATGGCTCCACCACTTAAGACATAAGCAGCCCCACCCCGGAGTCGACCCCTCAGCCATACACATTCCGAGGGAAGGGTTTTGGCCTCCACGAGACAGTGTAGAAAAGCAGATTCCTGCCCCTTGCAGGTTCATTCATTCACGCAGTCACTGTTTGAACATTCATTGAGCACCACGATATTCCGGGAGCTGCCAGAGAAATCAACCAGATCTGTCCCTGCCCTCCGGGGACTCTCAGTGCCATGGACACACACAGAACCCAGATCTGACCCCAAGAGTGTGACCGAGGCAAACCCAGGGTGCCCTGGAGCCCCAGAAGGGAGCAGTAGGAGCTTCCCAGGGGGAGGTCAGGGGGGCTCCAGGGAGGAGAGGGTGCTTAGAGCTTCGTCTTAGGCCCAGGCAAGCCCAGGAAGGAGCGGCCCGTGTCAAGCATCGAGGCAGCCAGATCCGGGCCCAAAGCCAGACACAGCCTCTGGCCGGCCGCGGGGCGGCGCCATCACCGGCAGGGCACAGCCCAACCCGAGCATCAGCCTTCCAGCCACACAGTTCTTACTTGCAAGCAAATGACTCCACACAGAAGAAAGAAAGGGGTCGGCACAGCCAGGAGAGAGGCACATGCCTTAGGGTGTTGTTTTGGAAATTCAAAGAGAAGGGTGACTTTGGGATACCAGTGATGGACAGGTTCCCATTTCACATCTGTTTGCAAGCTTCCCCCAGGACAGGACCAAATCTGTACCTCTGTGCGCGCCCCGACCTGGCCACCCAGCCTCGCCTGGGCCCGGGATGTAGATGTTGACCTCCCAAGGCTCGAGGGGACCAGGCAGAGCGAACAACACATCCCTTTGCCTCTCTCCTGGCTGCCTAAGCAGGGGTTCCCGTTGGGGTCCGTGAACCAAAAGCCGAAAGCCAGCACCTTCCCTCTCCCCGCAGGCCCGGGGTCGTCTGCCTCTGGGACTCCGCGCCATGACTCTGCAGAAGACGCACGCATGGCAGCTGCTCCTGGCAAGCGAGCGGAGAGTCGGGGAGCTGCCAATTTGTGGCAGACGTCTGAAGAAGCTATTTCTAAAACAGCAATTACCAGAAAGGGGAACAAATTACTACTTACTTCAGAGACTTTCACACATGGAGAATCAGGGCCCTACAAAGTAATCAGGGCCATGTGTTTGCAAAACTGCATTATTTATATTGAAATATTTCACAGAGGAGAGGTCAGGAACAGAAATTGAAGGTTAGCGAGGAATAAAATACCAGGGTCACCGTATCACTGGGGAGTCTGCACAGGGCCTTGATTACCGCCACATTAGGCACATTTGAAAACTATTAAATAAATCCAGGCTGCTATCCAACATCGATTTCTAGGAAAGACGAGTTCAGTCGTCCAAACCCAATGGCTGAGCCTGCAGCCTATGGCGGGTCTGGCTGTGCCCAGGGAAGCAGCCCCCCGACACCCAGTTCCGCCTTCAGACGCCGAGCAGCCACCTCCGAGGGTTGCCAAGCAACCGCCCGCCTCTCTGGGGCTCCACCCAGGGCCGCCAGGAAATGGAGAGCTGGGCCAGGACTGGGGAGGGAGGCCCCCCTGCAGGGGCAGGGCCAGGGCAATGGGCCCTGCTCTGGACCACACCCCACCCTCCCCATGGGCAAAACGTGGCCCCAGAAGATGGTTGCCCTCCAGTCATTTTAACAGCACCCTAGGAGTGTTGAGCCTGTGCGCCCTTATCTCATTTGATCCTCCAAACACCCCCAGGAGGCTGAGCGGGAGGCGCTCGTCCAGGGCGCGCCTGGCCTCTGCGGGTCAGAAGGAAGCCTCTGCAGCTGCAGGGGCGGCCCCAGGTCTCCCCCAGTGGTCCAGGGCTGACCCTGCTGCGTGAGGAGTGAGGCTTCCGGGGACCATGGTGGTGACAGGGAGGCCAACACATGGGGTCCGTTAGTGGGTTTGGCCAGGCCCACCGGAGGCCCGTCCTGCCTGGCTGGGTCCATATCTCGTGCCGCCTACTGTCCTATATTTTGAAGGTAGGACGGAGCAGCCATCTGCTCTGGGACATGACACAGGTCCCTGCGCAACGGCTGTCGGTGGTTCCCCTTCTGATGCTGTTTGGCCTGGACCAAACTCAGCTTCCAGGCCGCCTCAGCATGACCACGGCCTGAGGACCAATCGCATTCCCCACCCTGGCTCCGGCTTGTGGGCAAGGCCTCACCCACCCGAGCCGCCCTCGTCACCTTGCACCCCGGCTGGCAGGTCCCCCCTCTTCTCACTGTCCTGTGGCTTCTCCCACTCAAGTCCTCCTACCCACCCCTTCATGAACCTTGCCCACCTGCAGAATGTGGCCCCTTCTCCGAACGCCCGCTGATTCAGGTCTGTCCCCACGCCACAGTGCACTCTGGGACCCACACCCTTGTTATGGGTGTCAGTCTTGTGCCCACAACTTAGACGAAATCTTCCCAGGAGCCACGGTGGGGCATTTACTCATTCTCTAGGCACTCATATAGTCCTCAGGGATAGAGGTGTGTCTGCTCTGTTCTCCGATGGACACTCAGGACCCAGAACAGTGTCTGTCACAGAGTCGCACTGAGTAAATATTTGAAGAATTTATTCATCCATCCATCTACCCACCCACCATCCATTCATCCATCCACCCATCCATCCATCCATCATCCACTCATGCACCAAAAGCTACCTGAGGAGCTCTGGGGCAGGCCCCATCAGGCACAGGGAGGGTCCACAGAAACGGAAATGCTGAAAGGGACTTCTGTTCAGGTTCCTAATGGATGCTTTGTGCCCAGTGGGGCTTGGCCAAGGGCAGAGCAGGAGCTCGGCATGTCCTACTGGCACTACACACAGAAAAGCAGTGGTGGGCTCGTGAGCAGCAGGCAGGAGCCCAGGGAGGACTGTCAGACTGCGGCAGAGGATGGAAGGCAGCAAGAGGAAGGACCCTCACACAATCTGCCCTTGGACTACAGAGAAACATACCCGAAAAGGTCAGAGGAAAAGGAGTCACCGAGACCCGGGTGGAGCCAACCCCCTCCTGCCACCCACACCGGAGACCTTCGGGGAGGAAGGTCTGGCTGGCTACATAATTTTGCAAAGCCCAGTGCAAAATGAAAATGTGGCACTCTGTTAAAAAAGCAGCAAAAATTGCCATTGAAGGTATGAAAATACAAACCCCTTTCCTTTCTTCCACAGTCTCTCTCTCAACTTATCATGGTAATTTTTATTTGCTATATGGCATCAACCCAAGCAAGGAAAATTTTAAATTTTAAATTACGAGCGTGGATTTTACCATTCATCTTTGTAATGTGCAGTGCCAACCTCAAACGCAAATGTAAGAGCATCTACCTGTATGCAGAGTCGCCAAACGGGCACAATTCATATTTTGCAGCTTGTGCATGAATACGTGTTTCGTTCTTACCAGAGCAGAGGAAACACTGCACAGAATGAACTCTGCTGTCTTCATTTCCCTTTTGGATCACACGCATTTTATCAGCCCTCTCTCCCTGGCACACCGATGAGCAAGGAGGGGTTGAAAGGGGAAGAGAGTATAGTAAGTGCTGCTGTACCGTCCCACCCCTTCTACATCATGATTTTCCATGTAAGTGGCTGGTTCACACAGGAAGTAGCATGAATAATTAAGGAGGGAAGGTTCCTTGGTCATTCACGTTTCTTAGGATACCAGCCCCTTCTTTCTGCTTTCAAAGCAACTTCTAGGTCAAACAAAATGTGTGGCCACTTGGGGCTGTCAGTGCCCAACTTTGCCGGGGATGTGACCCTCCTCCCCTGTGGCCACAGGGTCCCTGTGAGTCCCGCACTAAAGTCCCGCGCTTCACAGGCCCACTGGAAAGGATCTGCAATGCGCACTGGGCCTCATGAACGCCGTGTGCAAACAGAAGGCAAAGAGCGACGGATGCACATACTACACGCATCTGCTCTGCTCATACACGTACTCCACTGCCCGTCCGACTTTGCTCACAAGACCCAGGTTCAAAGTTTAAAAATAGTTATGAATTTCAAGATGGAGACAGCAGAGCATTAAACCCAGCCCAGGCCCCGTGGAACTGCACAGGTCCTGTGCCCACCGAGTCGGTACAGTGTCAGGCTGGGAGTTCCAGGGAGGTCTGGAGTGGCTCCAACCTTTTCTCAACAGGAAGCACCCACTGCCTGAGTTTCTAGGTGGCATCTTCCCCATCAACAGATCTAGTCTGGCCAACACGTGGAGGTGGGATCCACTGGAAAGCAAGGTAGGGGCTGCCGGGGCTGAGCCCTTCCATGGACTCAGCCCACCCCCAAATGCTCACACACACACACACACACACACACACACACACACACAGAACCAGGCTGACCCAGGCCTCCCGGCCACCTCACTCTCTGGGTATAAGGCAGTGGTAAGTCTCTGGCATGTGGCAAACAAGTAAGAGCTCAACTCAGCAGGCTCTGCCAGAGGCTCACATTTCTGTTTCTGAAACACACGGACGCGATCCCAGATCCGGACAGGCCTGCTTCAACAGGACTAGGTGACGCACCCAGCATCCCCCTGGGCAGAAGGCAGCAAATCCACTGGAGCTTCTATTGCATCTTGCATCCAGCCTTTGAGCTGTTTTTAAATTGCCCTTGAGGCTCTGGAATGGCTTCAGCTCTGCGATTACAGAAGAAAGTTCTTTTATCAGGGCCTCCCCCATAAACCCCACAAACACTCATGCACAAGGACACCCACGCAGGCTGTTCTCCGCACATCTCATTAGATGCCCACTTGTTGACAAGATGCCCTCCTCCCTCCATCATGGTGGATGGCATCCTGCTCCTGATGCAGGCTGGCTGTTCATGGCCACAGTGCAGAGAACACATTCCTGGACTCCTCCTTGGAAACTATATAGAGCCAGGAGATGTTATTCTCATCTCAACAGTGACCATTTTTATCTGTTGAGGTTAGACACAGTGTTTAGAAATAGCTACAAGCCAACTGGACCTAAGGCTGAGGGGTCTCAGGTGCACAGGTGAGGGACCCATAGCCAAATATCCCCAGGACCATCCCTAAAGCCTCCTTTGGTGGACCTCCTTAAATGCAGGACCTCTGGCCTCAGACTGCCCAGGATTACTCCTGAGCTCCTAAATACGTTGTCTCCATGACCTCAGGAAAGTCCCTTCCCTCTGTAGTGTCTGGGGCTTGGGGATGGCACTTACTTCTGAGTCTCCTCCTTAGGCTTAAATAAGATAAAGTGTGTACAGCACTAAGAATGGTCTCTGGCATGTGGTCAACATTATAAATATTTGCAATTTTTATTCCCACTATTCAGGAAAGAGATATTCACAGAGGGGCTTGGTGAGCAACGACCCTGGGGGACCACCAAGAAAAGGGTGGCCCTCAAGGTCTGTCTACACAGTCTTCTCAGTACCACTCTCTCTCTAGACCAGCTCTGTCCAACAGAACTTTCTAGAATAATGGGAATGTTGTCTTCTGCACTGTCCATTTTCAGTAGCCACCAGCCACAGGAGGCTACCAAGTCCCAGAAATGGAGTGATTGTGACTGAGAAAGTGACCGTTTCGTTTTCATTCATTTGATTCATTAAAATTGACAAAGCCACCTGTAATGACAGGCTCCCTGTCTTGCAAATGGGTTTCAGCCCCAGGCAAGTTTGCTATAGATTCACTGTGACCAAACAGCAAAGGGTTCTTGAGGTGAAAAGGTTATACCCAACTTTATTTCCAGGTAGCAGGTCAGTCACTAAAATCCCATCCACTCAGAGTGAGTCTGCATGCAGCAAGCCGGTCTCTGCCTCTGGGCCCCTCTGTCTGCACAGCCGTCCTCTGGGCCTCTCTGCACAGCCATCCCACACAGCCGTCCTCTGGGCCTCTCTGCACAGCCATCCCACACAGCCATCCTCTGGGCCTCTGTCCTCGGCACTGCCACCACTCCAGCCTCTGCTCTGCTCTCCTACAGCCTTGCAGCCCCGCTTTAAGTTCAGTGAGGATCCTGGCCATAGGAACCCCACTTTACCCACACTCCCATACTGGACAGCACAGTTCCAAGGAACCATTTCCTAAATTTCTCAGCTTAAAAATAAAGTTTCTTTATGTAACAAGAATGGGAAACACTGATTGTTATATCCCTTCCGGAAGCTCTCCAGTAGCCATTAACGGATTAAAGGCCCTGAGAAGTCCTGCAGCAATTAAATTTTGATCATCTGAATTTTTCCCAGATTCGTATGGCATGGATTATCTTTTCTATGCAGATGTATAGTACACTCATTGACACCCAGCAGAACATCCAGAAAAAGTCTGTGATCACAAGCGTAAAAAATGCCACTTGGCTTTGAAAAGCTACAGAAAAGGGACTTCTTGTGTGTCTCTTTTAATGATTCCAGAATCCAGGAATCAACACTAAGACACATGCATTCACTCACCAAATGTGTGATGAGCACTTACCGCCTGCCAGGTTCCATGCTGTGTCTGCAGCCCAGTAATTATCTCCTTTACCAAGTGCAGGGAAGCATTTCCCACCTGCCCCCAGACAGAGCGTGGGAATGGCTGCATCTTATAATACACACTCCTGGCTCCCCTCCCGAGGCTCCATGTTTTTAAAAGTTCCCTGGTGATACCACCCAGAGCCAGGCTCAGGACCCCTGGTGGAGGAAGCCGGGCTGATGGGCCCACCTCCTCTCTGAACCCAGCCCAGGACGGCTCCCTCTGGAGGCAGAGGCCAACTCCAACCCGCTGATACAGGCTGGACCCAAAGTGAGAGGAGACAAAGCTTTGTGTCTGCCCACCCCGTCCTTCTCGCAAAGGCGTGAGCATCCTCCCTGGAGGCGGAGGGGGCGGCGAGCACGAGGGCTCGGGGACCGGCTCTGCCCTCCCCGGTTAGCTGCCAAGGTCGCAGAAATGGGGGGCCACGTCCGTCGACTTCCACCCAGCACAGGGCACCTTAATGAAGGTTAGATTAAAAAAAACAAGATACTGGCATAGCCTTAGGACACCTAATAAAGCAATTGGCCTGTGAGCCAATCTGGCCCTGCAAATGAAGCCCCAGATGTGGAAACACAACCAGCCTTGCCAGGTTTCCTTAATGCAGAACGGGTAATGTCATTTACAGGCCTCTCAAACGCAGGCTTATGAATAAAAGAACGATGCCGGAAAATAAGCCCTGGTGATTTCTATGCATTGCAAACAGCTCAGAGCACATCCTCCTCCCTGTGCAACTGGCTGGGCCCTTCAGCCCTGCCAAGGGCTCTCCTGGAAGACTGAGTTCCTCAATCCAAAGTAAGCAGTCGCCAGAAATGCTGCCAAGTGCCAGGAGCAGGAAGCCTGACCCCACACGCATCTGTGCCCCCTCCTGCCCCACAACTTGGAAGAGGTCTTTGAGGCCACCCCCTAGGTGCTGAAGCCAGAAGATATGTAGATAAGTGACAGAAATGCACCCAGATGGCCTCTGCCAAGCATCCTGTGAGGCTGGCAGAGGCTGCCGGGAATTCCTACCTCTATGGCGCCCCGTTAAATCAGCCATCTTCAGAAAATATGCCCATCCTGTGGGGGCCAGGCTCAGGGACAGGGGCTCTGTGGCAAACTACCCCACACCTGGCACAATCCACAGAGGACCTCCCGCTCCAGGGCAGTCCCCCAGCTCAGATGCTTCTGTAGAACATTAAAGAAAGAACAAAGGAGAGCAGAGGAAAAAGCCATCTCCAGGAACTCAAAACAAGGAGATGAGTGTTAGGAGGGAGAGAGGCTTCTCAAAGGGCTTTAAGTCAAGTGGCAGCATGGTTTGCAAGAACGGGAGGAGATGGAGATCTGTGCAAAGCGGACCAGTCACTGGAAAGGCTTCCTGGTTGGTGAGCTTCGTGGGAAGAGATAGACAGGCCGCGCCAGCAGGTTCCACGAGCCCTGTGGTGCAAGGCTGCCAGCGACGTTCTGAAAGTCCTCCCACCTCGGTGGGGTTGGTCCTGGAAACACCCGTGCTGACCTGCGCGGGTTGGGAGGCAGGACAAGGCGCCAGTGACCTCCCTCCCGACGTCCTGGCTCTGATGGGTCACCGCCTCGCGCTGACCCTCAGTTTCCCTCTCCATAAGGGCACTGGACTGGATGAATTGCCAGGTCCTCTTCCATCCCAGCCATCCACTGGTAACCTTTCTTATTTGAAATACAAACATATGTATTAACAGATACTTAGGAAGCCTCTGGCAGAGGAGTTCACACAAGAAAGGTGGCTCATAAATACTGACTGGTGGATTCACTGACATCATCGCTCCTGCCTTAGAGTGCTTGGAGAAACAGCCACGCTGCTCCCGTGCTCAGCCAGCCCCCACCATCATCCATGCTGCCCTGCTGACACGGGGCCCTGCAGGCCCACGCAGCCCCCCAGATGGGCTCCCTCGTTCATCAATTACAAGGCGATCCCACATGGTCCCGACACAGACGCAAGCCGGGCCGTCCTTCCGGGAACCCAACAACTCTCAGCTCTTTTTGGACCCAAATTAGAGAGTGGAGTGGGCAGGGGAGACCAGATAAAAGCAAAGGGCAAACTTTTCAAAAGACACCTTTTAATAGTATTAATAGTATTAATCTGTCACAGTGCTCCAGGGGGTGGGGAGCGCTGCACCTGTACCCCAACTGTAATCACTGCATATTGAACAGCCCAGACTTGATTTATTAACAATGAGATTTTACAAGCAAGCCACTATTGACAAATGGTAGCAATTTTAAGCCCTCCAGATCAATACCCTGTCATGGACTCAAATTTCAACAAACTAAATTAAAGCAAGATTCCAAAATAGCCCCGAACTAAACAAATGTGTGTAAAATGCCCCATGTGGTTGAATGACATGCAAGTCACTGTCGTGAGTCACGTCGTGACAGTGATATTTTTATTTACTTGAAAATCAAGGTGCATGTTGGGAGTGTGAGAAGGGCCCTGTGAAGGCCCCCTTTGGAAGCAAAGGCTCCCCTGCCTGTTGGCCACCACCCACCAAATTCCATCCAGCAAAGGGACAGTCACAGCTTATGGCTCATGAAGAACAAAAGTCAGATCCCAACTCGGCCCCAGGTCACCTAGGGGAGTTTGCACAAACCACAAGTCACTGCTTGCATCCACAAAACAGAAAAGACCTCAGTCAATGCCACCTCCCAATTTGCTGTGATATTAAACTAAATAACATCTTTGAAAGACTAGATATGGGTCTGGCACTCCAATATCAGCTGAAGGAGATGTCCAGTTGGACAGCTGCCAGCATGGCTACCTTCACCCCAAGAGCTTGAAGAGGCACCTGAGCCAGCCTGTCCCCAGGGAGACACGGTCCCCGAGGAGCTGGAGGTTGGCCGGACCACGGCCAGCAGTCCCCATGGTTCTGCAGGAAACCCAAGAAGAGGTTTTGATGAGGAAATGCTTTTACTCCTGGAACTTTCCGGGAGCCTTTGTTTCCCAGATGCAAGGATGGATCACAGCCCCATCCGTAGCAGCTCAAAGAACATGGCAGGAAGCCAGCAGTGTTGATCGGCATATAAAGGACCTGAGGGGGCTTTGCTGACACCTCACCATGACAGAAGGAAGGTGCAGGGGAGGCGAACACAGCTCAGGGCTCACCAGCCCCCAGCTCTAGCGCCCTGGCTTGGGGTCAGTCGGTGGATGGGAGGAAATGCAGGAGCCTCCAGCCGGCTCCAGGAGGAACGGGCAGGGCGCTGGGGGAGTGAATGTCCTTCTGCATCTGTGTCAGTCACCCACTTCCCCCCCAAACCCATGGGGTGTCGATGGCACCCCAGGGGGCAGCTAGCTTGCAGCACTGCTGTGTTTCCAGGGCTTTCTCTGCCACCCGATCGCTCCTCCAGACATCTTCCATCTTGCTGTGTCCCTGTGACTCTGGACTCAGCTAAGTGGGTGGGCAGGCAGCTCCTGAGCGCCTGCTGAGCTCTGGGAGAGCCGATGGGGGAGGACCTAGCTCCCACCTGGCCAGGAACCTGATCCCACCCCTGCAGCTCATCGGGCCCCTCCCTGAGCCTCCGGGCAACCTGGAGGTCCCCATCACTGCCCCGACCCCACTTTATTATAGTTGTATTTGTTTCCTGTGGCTGCTATAACACGTCATCCCAAACCTGGCAGTTTGAAACACCAGAAATACATTCACAGCTCTGGAGGCTGGAAGTGCTAAACCAAGGTGTCAGCGGGCCACGCCCCCTCCAGAGGCCCTAGGGAAGAATCTGCTCCTTTCCTCTCCCAGCTCCTGGGAGCTCCAGGCCTCCGCTGGCTCGGGCTGCATCCCCCGTCTCTGTCATCCCGGGCCTTCTCCTCTCTCTGCATCCCTTTCTCTTAGAAACACACTTGCCATTGGATTTAGGAAACCACCCGATAATCCAGGATAATCTCTTCATCTCAAGATCTTTAACATTTTCAAAGACCCCCTTTCCAAATGAAGTCGAATTCACAGTTGCCTGGGATGTGGACATATCTTTTTGGGGGCCTCATTCAGCCCATTACAAATAATCTTTCTTCTCCCCATCAAGTGTCCACCACCTAACAGGGGCCTAATGAACATCTGCAGAATGAATGAATAAATAAATGAAAAGCTGTACCACTGACAGCACCCAAAGAGAAGGCTGGCAGCTGCCCTGCCCAGCATGGGTACAGGGTGGGCTCTAAGGCGGTGGGTTGGAGGGCCCAGCATTGAAGACACCATCTACCAGTTCCAGGTCAGGCTGCAGGGCCCTGCTCCACCCCATCCGTCACAGAGGGACCCCACACCTGGGCCCCTTCCTGAGGACCCACAGGCCCCGGCCCTGAAGCAGCTGGCTGCAGTGCCCAGCCAGAGCCCCGGGACCCCAGCCTGGCCTCAGAGACCCCCCACCCCCATCACCAGGAAGGATGCTTGGCAGCACGGCAGGCATGTGTGCAGGTGTGTGTCCGTGCATGTGCAGCCCTGTGTGCAGATGTGTTTGGATCTGCATATTTAATTAAGTGGGTGTAACAGGACACGTTATTGGAAGACCTATATGCTCTCCAGGCCTGTAATTCCCTATCCTGTCAGAATATTAGTACTGAGAATTATGAGACATAATGGGGCTGGTAAACATAAAGGCCGTAAAATATTTGTTTCTAATAGAGCCTGAGTACAAGCAAATCTGTGTTCAGGCTGCCGAGGGCCCTGCCCTTTGAGAAGAGGGCTGTCTTCTCAACTATGCTGCTAGGGTGTCCCCATACTCTCTCCCCAAGCTGGGGTCTCCTGGTGTCTAAGGCACTAGGGAGGGGGTGACGAGGGGATTCGAAGTTTCTGGGCACCTGCTAGGGGCCAGACAAGGTGGCCTGTGAATCTCAACACTGGAGACCCGCCAAACCAGAGGCCCTTCTTACCCTCTGAGCAGACAGGAACTCGAGGCTCAGCCGAGCAGAGGCATGTGTCCAAAGTCACACAGCTGGTCCCCAAGAAGCCATATGGGCCCCCAGAAGCAGTGCTCTCCAAGGCAGAGGTTGTCACCTGCAGGAGTGTAGGTGGGGCGTGAGGGTGACACATTAGCTGGACCACCACTTTCGGGCCCTTCCTAATCCTGCTGAGGGGCACGTGGTGAGGCTGGGCCTTCACCTCTAATGAGCCCCCAACAATTGGGGCAGGTAGTCAGCTAACAACCCTCTGAGCACACCAGGGGCTTGAGGGGGACAGCACGGGAAGTGGGTTTGTTTCTGGCCCACCTGCCAAGATTGACCCGAGGGAGGCTACTGTCAATAAGGCCCTTCTCTCACCTCAAGGCTGACCACAAAGGCCCCCAAGTCAAGGAAAACTCAGACTTTGTGGCTGGCAGAGGGCACCCAGGGACACCCAGGAATAGGGTGGGACCCCATTTCCCCTCAGGAGCCACGTGGGGAGTTGCTGGAGCAGGAAGATCTCTTGTCTTCTGGCCACTCCTGAGCAGTGGCTGTCGGACAGTCTGCAGACATAGTCCAGGGGATGCAGACTTCTCCTACCAAGACCTACAGGGAGAGCATGGATGGGCTTTTTTCCTTCTATCAAAGGCCTGGGTCCTCTGATCAAATATTTGGTGGATAAAGAACCTGCTCTCTGCAAGGTGGACAGGCCTGAGGATGTTGGGGAGCAGGGTTACCAGGCCAGCTGGGCAGGTTGGCAAGGCCAGTAAAATTGCTGAGGACTTTGACCTCATGCTTAGTTTCATTCATTTGTCTGTTTCTTCAAAAAGCATTTGGGGGGCATCTCCTATACAGCAGGCACTGTGTCGAGGCCAGGCTTACAGCCGTGAGCGGACGTTCTCCCTCCTCACCAAGAGCAGAGCCTATGAGGTTGAACAAGCAAGCCACCCGTCAGCGACGAGGGGCCGTGGGAGCCACTGCACAGCCCAGACCAGTGAGCAGGGGGTTCAGAAATGGTCCACACAGCCACCTACTGAGGTGACTCCGAGGCAGCACTGGGGTAAGAGCTGGGCTGCATGGCCATCACCTTCCACCCAGAGGAAAGGGTCCTAGAGAACTAGGTCACCTGCTGGCTCGATAGGGAACATTCGCATCAGCCCCCCAGGAGGTGGAAATCTCTGTTTTAGGTGGAAGAGCCTGTCTCTGCTTCCATGTGTGTCTGTCTATCCATCTATCTACCTAACTGTCCATCTAGGCCGCTCTGTGATAATCTGTCTACCTACTGATCTACCATGTATGTATCTATCATCCACCCATCTGTCATTTATTACCCATGCATCTATCTCTCTATAACCTAACTACGCATCCACCTATTATCTATCGTTTATTTAGGCACCCATACATGCATCCATCCTCTATTCATCCATCTATCTATGCATCCAAGCATCTATCTATAAACCATGATATATGTATATACATATATATATGCAAATGTGTGCATAGTAGATAAATGTAGATGTGAATATAAAATATGGAAACAGAAGCTGTGGTTAGGCTTTTGGTCACTGCATCCATGCAGAGCAAAAAGTACTTTACTCTGTTTTGTTCTGCTGGTATTGGAATGAATGAATGAATGAATGAATGTAGGTGGTTCTCAGAACAAGCCTGTTTTCCCCAAAATGAATTGGCCAGGGTTATCCTGACTAAAACCTGTTCAAAAAAAGAAGTAACCTTTGGAAAGGAAACTGTGTAATTTCAAAATTTTCCAAAGCTTGGAACTGGAGCACAGTTTTAAATGCTCGGGTGACAGCACTGGGGACGCTGGCAGCCTCTCCCAGCGGTCAGCAGCTCCCAGGCCCTACATGGGCCGGTGGCCCTGCCCAGCCCTCTTCCTGAGCAGAGAGCAGAAGTCCGCCTCAGCAGCAAGCCCGCTCATGTTTGGCTGGTGTTGACTGGAATTCACTACACGGGGCCGACTGAGAGAGCTGAGGAAATGGTGCTTTAACTCTTAATTTTCCCTTTCTTCACCAACATCTGTCATGAAGAATTTGCCCATGACTTGTCCCTCCTCCACGACTCCCCTCCTGCCAGACCCTGCTTCCCTTTCCCATTAGCATCTGAGTTTTTCCTTATTCACAGGGTGATTGGTCCTCTTCTGACCACACTACATCCCAGCCCACATCACTCAGGGGCCACTGATGGTCTCTTCTCTGGGGCTGCTCTCCTCATTCTCAGTAATGTCAACAAGCCCAGGCCCGATCTGCCCAGCCAGGTGCACCCACGTCCAGCCTGGAAGCCATCTGCCTTCCTGAGAAGGTCCGTTCATGGAGGAGGTTGCTCTGACAGAGGTGGGAACAGGGCAGCGTATCTCAGCGGCGTCATGACTGCACGTGTGCGTTCCGGAATTGAGATCCAGCTGACGTGCTGCGGGGCTGACCCGAGAAAGCACCAGGAAGCATCAAGCACTGGGTCTGGCTCCATCCTGGGCTCCAAAGGGTTCCTTTTCGGTGTGAAACATTAAATATGGGGCATGGAGGCTTGGACATGGGTTGGGAGTCCCAAAGACAGAGGTTCAAGTCCCAGCCCCGCCTTGAGTGGGTGACCTGGGACTGTGGAGTCTTTCTCCACCTCTGCGCCCTCACCTCTAAAATGGAAGCATTATACCTATTGCAAGGCACCCTCATTGGGACAAACGGAGATCCTCCAGCTGTCCCCACCGGAGACACAGGGAATGCACAGTGCATGGGAGGTCACGGAAGGTTCAGGACATCACAGATGAGAAGTAAAAGAGCAGGCATGTCACACGCACCATGGAGCCCAGGAGACTGCAGAATGCAATGAGGCGCCTCACACCCAAGCCCATCTCCTTCAATGCAGCTGTGTTTGAAATACGAACGCCGCCACCTCCAGCAAGCCCACGTTTCGGCGTTCCTGCCACAGAGGATTTATGGAGACATCGCACGGGTCAGGGGAGACTTACGAGCAACATAAATACAAAGGATAATTCAGCAAATTCCAAGTTGTACTAAAGGGCTGCAAATCAGTCCTTGGGCTGGGTCCCAGGCCCAAAGAGAAAGTGTGATTAAGTGTGACTTTTAAAGTTTATTTGGGTTTATTCCTAAAAGCTCCTTCATGTGGAGACTGATTTCTTGGCACAGACAGCTGCTGTGGCATGAATCGGGCAGGGAATCTGAGCGTGTCCAGAAAGAAACACAGGATGCAATAGGACTTGGAACTTTGGTGCAAAATTAAGACCTGCACCAAGGACCTTTCCCTGGGCCAGGGGTGCGATGCCGAGAACCAGGAATGCCTGCAGACGCCGTGTCCTCCATGGCTGCACCCACATGGGCCCTGACTGCCAGAGGCTTCTGTGGGCATCCCTGGGCCATGCTGGTGGCCCTGACTGCCAGAGGCTTCTGTGGGCATCCCTGAGCCATGCCAGTGGCTAGAGGCAGCACACCAGGCCACACAGAGGGCGAGCCTCGGCCAGATGTATACACAGTGAATGAAAGGAAACGTGGCCGAGGGGCATCAGGAGACCGCAGGACCACCGGCTTGGACACTGAGCAGAGACTGCACAGGTAGAAGGGCCAGAGGCCCCTGCCTCCCTGCCTGGTGTGTGGGGAGTGTTTGTTCCCGGGACAAGGGCTTGCCCCGGCACGGCGTCCTCTGTGAGGGGCAGGGACCAAAGCGCTCAGTAAAATCCCCAGGGATGACGGAGTCCACGGGAGCTGCTCTGGGCTGAGGTGTCTGGCCCGTTGCTTCTTACACTTTCTCACCCATGAAACACACGTAACAACTTCCCCAGTGAATCACCACCACGTGGGTGAAGTGAGAGGCCATATGGTCAGCCAGCAAACTTGAATTCGAAGACAATGTCCTCCACCCACTCCCAAAACAGAGGAAGAGGGTTCAAACCTCAGTTCTTCCACATAGAATCACTTCTCTACATTTAAGGAAAGAACCCTGACTGCGTCTGGGGGAATGCCCCCATCTTCCTTGAGGCAAGAATGGCGAGGAGGATCCATCCCCATGCACATCTGGGGCCTCTCGGCGTGTCCTTGCTCTGGGGAACTTGGAGGGCTTGTATTAATCATGCCTTTTTTTTTCTGGTGCTTTGACATGTGGGGCCTTTCTGGGCCTGGAAAGACCTCCCCTCCCGGGGCAGCTGGTGGCCTCCAGGAGGACACAGTGCTGGGCATCTGCAGACGAAGCCAGAAAACTCCAGCAGAAGGGAAGTGACAGCGATCATGTCATGTGACTGCACAGAAAGAATTATGTTCTAAATACTTGTCATCCAATTACCCAAGGACACCATGGTCATGAAAGCTTTTCCATAAGCACTCCCCAGCTACTTATCGCAGAGCGAGCGTCCCTTATTTTTTCTTTCCCATAAGATTTTAAGCACATTTATTGTCCCCTCATAAAGGACTTTTGCTTCTAATCATATCGATTTTAGTGTAATTAATTTTTAATGTGTTTTCCAGAGTGTTGTGTATACACAGACCAAGAATGTTTTTCATATATTAACATAGCCATTTTCACTCTCTAAGTAAGTTGTTAAAGGAGGGTTAATTTATTATTGCTTAAGATGGCATAATGTTAACCCAATTATCATTTGCATTTTGTCGTGTACACTTGGAATGTGATAGGACAGTGATAATAGACCCAAAATTGGATTTAATTCACCAAATTGAATCTTTGGGAGGTTGGCTGGTTCTAATAATAGCTTGTTTACCCAGCAGGAAAGACAGCTTCCTGAGGGTAGCGGCTCGTCTCTGGTCCCACCTGAGGACAGGTAAAGGTGTGGTGCCGCCCCTACAAATCCCACCTCACCTCTGCCCAGCTCTAGGCCCTTTGCCCAGATGCTCACTCCCTTTCAGACTCGGTTTTCTGATTTAGTAAAAGGGTGATTATGGTATCTCCCCCTTTGGGTCGTTCCCGACTGGAGGAGGAAGCATGTGACGGGCTTGCTGGGGGCTTGGCGAGCAGTGAGTGGTCCCTGGATGCCTGCTACCTCACCTTCACTACCATTCACTCCCAGGAGTCCTTCCCAGCACAAAACCATTGCATGGACTAGGTTTACTACACTGTTTCCTCCACCTCAACTCAATATCCACAGAAAATACCCATATTTAGCATTCCCAAGCATGTGTTGTTTGCATCCATATTCAAGAGAGGTGTCTCCAGAAATGGAATGTTGCCTCTTGACCTATGCGAGGAAATGAGTCTGGGGCAGCAGGGTCACCTACCTGATCTCCACCCACTGGTGATGGGTTCCCAGGTCCAGGAAGTCACAGAAACAACAGAGCAGATGCGGCAGCTCCCTGCCTCCCAGGGCTGCTGGGGACACCCCCAGACAGAGGTCACAGCTCTGGTGGGATGCCCTGCCTGTCTGCTCTCTGGGAGCTGAGCCCTGCCCACCCTGGCCCCAGCGGGACACCTGCTGCTGTCATCAGGGTGACACTAAACTGCGCTCTGATAGGAGCTGGGCACGGGGTCAGCTGGGGTCACTGGTGAGAAAAGCCTCCTTCCCAAGCCCTGGGACCCGTGTTTAGTGTCCACATCCTACGCGATTGGACTCTGACCCTAGTCTCCTGACCTCTTCACCAAGGACGTGGTATTGGCCAACATGAGTAAGGTCAGCGACACCGGTCTGCTCACACACACGCACACTGATGGGGACTTCAACTGGCAGCTCCGTGTGTGCTGGGGACAGCCAGAAGATCGGCTGGGCACGAGTGCGTCTCATGACCACTGCGGCACGACGGAGGCCACTTCGGCCCCAGCTGAAGTCCAAACTGGGAGGTGCAGTTGCCGCCTGCCAGCCGTCCAGCAGGCTAGACCCAGACTGTCACCCTGACCGCCAGCAAACCTCGGAGCCCACAGCTCTGTGCCTGCTCCTGCTTCCGGAGCAGGAGGATAGGGACCGGTGTCCCCCAGGGACACTGGGCAGTGACTGGGCAAGCTGAGTGACAGCAGGGCCGGACAGGCCGGCAGCGTCCTTCCCTCAACGGGACCTCATGGAGCCCTGTTCACCTCCGGCAAGACAGAGAGAGCGCCCAGGGCATTGTGTCTCCTCAGGGCCTGGGGAATGGCTGGACTGAGGCAGGTAGGAAGAGGAGGAGAAAAACGTTTACAAGAGAGACCGCTTCCCTTTCCAGAGAGCACAGAGCCAGGGCCGGATGGACCGTGGGGATGGAATTCATCACCGCCACCCTGACAGTCTGGTCTGATCACAGGTGACAGGCATCTTCCTCACCCTCTGTAAGATCACCAGCTTGTCCCGTTGCCCATCGTTCCAGAGCCCAACCACCAGGACCCAGAGAGAACCAGCCAATGAGCAACCGCGGCCGGCACAGGTACCAGAGAAGCCCAGGGCCGCCGGGAAGCAGCTCTGTACTCAGCGCTCCCATCCCCCAGGAAAAGAATCCAGCTTTTCTCCGGACAAGCATGGCACTCCCGACTTCCTAATTTAAGGGGAGGGAGCATAGCAATGGCGCGCTTCCCAGAGATGTGTTATGGTCAGAAAAACCTCAGTGAGTCATTTGTCCTCCTCCTTAGGGTCATATCACTCAGACTAGCTGCTTCCAATGCCAGTGAAAGCCACCCGCTTCCAGGATTAGGGTCGTGGGGGGCTGCACAAACCCCCAGCGGTGGGCGCCGCTCATGGGTTAAGCCTCTGGGGGTGATGGCTGCCTGGCACAATGTGCGTGTTTATAACATTTACACTTACGGCGAGAGGACCATCCTGGCGTGGAGCCGTTTATCTCATTCCTTTTGGAACCACTTCCTCTCTTTAACTAATGGGCAGAGAGCTCACTCAATAATTTATAAGCCCACTTTGCCTACACACCACATTTCCACAGGGAACATTCTCGTGTGCCACCAAATTAAGTGGCTTGTTGGCTCAGAGCACGTGGCAGGCGTGGCTCTGTGGTCAGAACTGCCACCTGGAGCCTGCAGAGCCAATGCGGGCTGTGGGGGACCCCATGTCCCACCCAGGCCCAGTGGGGGAGCATGTAGGGAAAATCATAATGCCTGGCATCGGGTAGCACACTCCCTCTGTCCACCATGGTAACAAAGGGGAAACCCAGGAAGGGAACGTGGCCAAGGTCAGCCCAGAGCCACAGAGGATCGCTGTCCTAGCCCAGCACGGGCGGGCTCAGGCGGGTCCTTCCCCTCCTCTGCTCCCTCAGTCCTGCCAGCCCATCACCTCGCTCTGCCCGCACCCGCCCGCTACCTGCCCGCCCCCTCCCCAGGCAGCCCTCACTTCCTGCCTGGCTCCTAACAGGTAATGGGGTCCGGATCTCTGCCCTGGGTGTGTTCCTGGGCTGGACTTGGCTGAAAGAGAGTTGGGGGCACAGCAGGACCCTCATCCGACCTTGAAGCTGCCCTCCCCCGCTCTCCCCCCAGCCCAGCTGCCCACCTGACTAAGGTCCCCAAATGGCCTGCGCAGGGGTGCATCCCCAAAAGGCCCACAGGCTGGTGGGACCGCACCGACCCAAGTCCCCACCCCAGAGGCTGACCAGCCCTGTGACCCAGGAGTAAATGTCCTTCCCTCTGGGGCTCAGTTTCCCCCGAATAAAAGGGGTGAACTACATCAGGGGTCCTCAGCTTTGGTTGCACGTGAGAATGTCCTGCAGATCCCTCCAAGTCCCCCGTGCCTGACCGCAATGCTGCCTGATAATGCGGCGCCTGGGCAGGGGACCCCGGCCTGCGCGCCGTTCTGCCCCCCAGGTGACCCCAGTCTGCGGCCAAGGTGGGCGCCCCGGGCTGTACTTGCGGTTCCCGGTGAGATGCTGGGGCAGCAAAGGCGTTAGCCAGACAGGCAGGTCCTCAAGCCGCCACCACCCAGAAGCCCGGTGGGTCCTGGGGGGATTCGGGAGCTCCCTGGGGTTTGCGGGCTTCCCCAGTGACCCGCAGGACTCGGGGACTGGCTCCGGCCGCCGGCTCCCTCCTCCCAGACGCCCTGCCCTCACCGTGGGAGGCCGCTGCTCCCGGCCTGGGGATGTCAGCGCCTACGGGGGAGGCAGGAGCCCTGGCAGGCACTTAAGGAAAGTTGGCTCTGCCGGGGATTCACGGTGATGGAGTCTTCCTGCGCCAGTCGGCCGCCAAGATCCGTCGGAACTGCAGAGCTCTGCTTCTGGGGACGGGAACAGGGCAGGGCAGGGCTTTTCGAGGGAGTCGAGGCGCGTGTGCAGCGCGGGGGTCCTGGAGACCATCCCGCCGCGGTCACCGGGGACAGACACCTGCAGGGAACCCGCGGCAGCGCGACGAGGGGCCAGCCGGGGGCCTCCGCCGGAGGAAACACCTTGCGAGGCTGGCGCCCGGGCGGAGGCAGAGGACGAGGGAAGGGCCGCGGTGGGCCTGATGCGCCCTGGGGGCAAGGACCCCGCCTCACCCTGCTCGCTGGTGGCGCAGGCACGCACGGAGAGGGACGCATTCCCGATCTACTGTGACAAGCGTCCCTGAAAGCGCCCCTCTGGGACCAAGGACGACCCGGTGGGGAGCCGGGAGGGACCAGGAACAGAGGTCGCCTGGCACGGGAGCCTGCAGTGAGCAGGGCCGACCGCCAGGTGGCAGCGCCTCCACCACGACGCCCGGTGGTCCACAGTCCCCGCGGCTACTTTGCAGCAGCTTGGCGGGGTGGGGGGGGTGGAGGGGAGGGAGGGTGGGGGGGCGGAGGAGGAGCCCCGGGAGAGCTGGCACGCCGACTGCGCCCCAGGAGCCAGGTCGGGGCATGTCCGGTGAGCCGCAGCGCCCAGACAGTAGACGCGCCTGCTGGGCCCTGAGCGCCCGGAGAGCCCGCCCTGCGCTGCCGCAGCCTCCCCGCCCTCGTTATCGCCCCTTCAAGCCCTCCCCACCCGGCTTCAGGCGGCTCTCCCGACCAGGTTCTCGAACAAATCCTTCAGAGTCCTTGAGAACCTTTAAGTTTTGTGTTTTTACTTCAGTTGAGTCTGCAACATAACCTCCCGAATTAAAGACCGAACGTTTGCACAGTCACAGACCAGTGAACACCAACTTTCCTAAATACACCTGTCTTAGTCATTATTCCCTAAACCGAACCCTAACGGTTCGGAAGGAAACTGTTCCCTCCGAAGAGAGCTGTGCACTTACGCATGTTTCACAAGCACTGGGTTAAAACATGAATAATAGGCTCTGTGCTCACACCACCCCAAGCCTCTTCTCCACAGACTCCCCAGGGGAGCCTGGGAGGTGGGTGCAGGCAGGCGCCCCTCTCCACGGGTGAGGAAAAGTCACTAGCACAGCTAAGGCTGGGTGGAAGGGCTGGGCTGCGCGGCCTGGCCCCATATTCCCCTCTTAACCTTGGGGGCCTTACTGCTTCCCTCTGGCTCCCTGAACCCCCTACGCCTACCCTTCCTGTGTCCTCCCTTTACCTCCAACTGGAACTGGGGTAGGGGCTTTCTGGCGTTTGGAGAGGGTAGCAGGACCTGAGTTCAGCTAGAGTGTTAATCTGGTTGTAGCTTAACTGGCCCTTCCTGATGGGGGATAAAAGTGACCATGCAGGGCTGGGTGGAGGCTCTGCAGAGGGGCTACACCTAAGGAGGACGTTTGACTTAATCTTCCTCCAGAAAACAGAGCAAACCCATCAGCAAGGGTTGGTCCCCCCTGGCTCCAGAGGAATGTCATGGATCAGATCACTGGGCCCGTGATGTACCCAGGATCCCAGAGCATCTGGGGGGTGCCCCAGACGCTGAGGGGGTGGGGAAAGCAGAAGGAGAGCAGAGGGGGAGAGTCCAGGAGCCGGGCAGGCTGTGCCCCCGGAGCGCTGGTCCATCTGGCTGATGCCTGCCCAGGGTATTGTTTTCTGGGTCAGGCTGCTCCTCCAGCCTCAGGCAGCCTGCAAGTCCCCATAAATCTGCCCTGTGTGGAGTCCAGGATGTAATTGAGTCTCTCAGGCAAACAGGGAGAGCTGAGAAGCAGGAAACGCTGAGCCGATGGGCCACAGAAGGCACATTAACGGAGTTAGTCTACCCAGCTTAAAACAAAAACACATTCCAAAGAGCGAGTCTGCAGGGTGGCGTCTGCGAAGCTGGGTGTTCCCATTGAGCACCAATCTGACATTACCCTCCGTCAAAAGAGGCAGAAGCAACTGAGGTGGCAGCTCTCTGTGTGCGAGAGGGAGCTCATCTGCGTGCTGGGCTCTTAGAGGAAAAGCTTGGAAGGACTCTGCGAGGGGCCTCCTGGTCTCCACATCATTAGATGCTGGAATGCAGGCAGAGGGAGGACGGAATTAAAATGGGCTGGGGTAAGGGAGCATCATTATAGGCAGAATTTCTACATGCCTGGCAGTCTTTTGACCAAGGCCACTTGGCCTTCCACCCCCACCCGAGCTGTAAAAGGTGCAACTTTCAGCCATAGGCACCATGTACGGAAATGAGACCTGATTGCGGAATCCTGGTCACTATTAGCTAGCTGATCGAGCTGGAGGTAAATCTCCTCTCCTGCCCTCAGTTTCCCTTGGTTTTCAAACTGAGTCCTGAAGGCTTTGGGGTTTCACGAGGAGTCATGTGGGCTCTGATGAGGGGGAGCTGGCCTCCACCCACCCCTGTCATCTCTGTAGCTTGCAGCTTCTCTTCCAAAGCTACTCTTTTTTTAAGTCTATTTTTATCTCCTGCAGATCTGTTTTGAAAACACTGGAACTGAACTTCTGAAGTCTCTTCTGGTTCTGATGTTGGGCAGAAGTGATCAAAGGCACATGAGGTCCATGAACATCCCCTGGGCAGAAAAGCAGGTCCAGGACATTCCACCGTTCAGCGGAGCCAGGTGATGTTTCCATGTTTACTTCTGCTGCTCCCTGCCTGCTCCATGCAGGTGCCAGCTCCACTACATCCTGGACTCTGCAGCCAGAGCACCTGCCTCCAAAAGACCCCTCAATCCTGCCCCTCACTATCCCAGTGCTGGGCCATGTGAGACATGAAAACAGGACTGTCCTTTTTAGCATGGTGTAACCCAGCACATAGTAGGTGCTCAATAATGTTCACATGATGACTGAGTAACACTAAATTACTCTCCAAGCATCTGACTGACAGAATAATGTCCTCCCCAAAGATGTCCACAGCTTCTGAGCCTCTGGATACAGTACAATACGTGGCAAAGGGACCTGGTAGATGTCATTAAGGTTGGGGACTTTACAACAGGACATTCTCCTGGATTATGGGTGGGCTCATTCTAATCACAAAGGCCCTTATAAAAGCAGAGAACTTTCTCTGGCTGGAGCAGGAGAGGTGAGACAGAAGCAGGGCTTCAAGGGAAGAAACCAAGTGTGAGAAGGACTCCCCCGCCCTGGCTGATTCAAGGATGGAGAAAGGGGGCTATGACCCAGGGGAATGCAGGTTGTCCACAAAAGTTAAGAACCATCCCAGCCAGCAACCAGGAGGGAAACGGAGACCTCAGTCCTACAACCACAAGGAAGTGAATTTTGCCAGCACCCAGAATGAACAAGGAACCAGCTTTTCTCCACAGAGGCTGCAGAGCCATGCCTGGAAGGCAGCTTGACTTCAGCCCGAGACGTGGAGCAGAGGCACCAGCCAGGCTTGCCTGGACTTCCGACCTCGGGACTGTGGGAGAACAGGTGCATGCTGTTTTAAGCCCCTAAATTTATGGTAATTTGTTACAGCAGCTACAGGAAACTAATGCAGATTTTTGCACTGTGGTTTGCTTTCAGTTTAGAGGGGACAACACAGCCCCTGCTCCACCCATCCCCTTCTCCTTGGCCCCCGACGGCCCTCTACTTACATCACCCCAAGTCCACCCACCCAGTCAACGCCTCACCTGCAGTTAGTAGCCTCCCAGCTTTACACTTGTCGTCGTCCCCAACCATGTGTGGACATCTCAAAACACATCTGAATCCTTTCATCCCTGCTTCAAGCCTTCCCATGACCTCCTGCGTACAGGACTGACCCTCCTGCTCACACCCCCATCTCTCCAGCCTCGCCTGTACCCCTGCCCCTCACGCACTCCACTCCAGCTGCACTGGGTCTGTACAGTTCTGCAAATGCACCAAATTCTCTTCTTCCCCAGGGCACTCACAGGCGCTGGGGCCCATCACCCTGGCCTCCAGTCGGCTTCCTTCTCACGCTTGAGCACTCACCATAAATGCCCTTCCTCAGAGAGGCTGCCCTGCCCCACCCTACCCTTCTCTCCTGAGGCAGCTGGTTGTGTCTCCTTCTTAAAATTTCCACAACTTGTAGCTGTCTCCTGCTGCCTATTTTGCTGGTTTCCTGCTGTTCCCCCACTGGATAATGAGCGCCATGAGGTAAGGGCCCTGCTGTTCCTGGCACCCATCACAGAGTTTGCACTCTGGAAATACACAGTAAGTAAATGTTTGCCAAATCTGTATGTTCCCAGCACCTCACTGGGCCTGCTACTCATTTCATCTCATTTCTTCTTCCTTAGAGCCCTTCAAGATGGATAACCATGAGGGGAGCGCTCCAGCTTCCTGGGAGGACGGGTGTCAGTGCTGTGGCCCTGGAGGCCCTCCGTCAGATCCCAGCACAAGGGCCTCTGTGCGGATCCTGGGGATTGACCGCCTTGCACGGCCTCCCAGGCTGCTCTCCGCCAATGACCAGCATGTTGGTTGCAGGACCCAGCCTTTGCAGCCCAAGAAGGGCTCCTCTGATGCACAGCCTTCACTCAAGGACTCCCCATCAGCCTGACCCAGACCAGCTAAGAATTGACAGGGTCTGAGCCTCTAGCGACCCGATCCTTCCTTCCCTCCCCCTCTCCTTCTCAGGTGTCAGCCCTGCTGTGCTACTTGAAGGGGCCCCACCACACATGCACCCTTCCCATGCACCCTCTGCCAGGGGGCCCTGAGTTGCCTCCCCCACATCTAATCCCTTGTTGGCATTACCTTCTCAGAGGACCTCCTGACATACCTGGTTCCTCCCCATTGGCCCCTGAATAGGAGACACCCAAGTGGTCAAGGTCCAGGTCTGCTCTGGGTCACACCAGGCAGGGGGCGGGACCACAGCTGCCATGGGGTGGCCCACTGTTGGCATGCTCTGACTGCCCTGCTCTGCGGAGGCCTGGCTGGCCAGCACTGCCTGGGGAGGATCTGCCCCTTGTCCCCTGGCACCCCTTTTAATGGACTTCACTCCACATCAGAGCAATAAAACCACAGGTTGGGGTAGAGGCCCCGGAGCAGGTGGTCGTGGCAGGAAGCTCCCTGCGGCTGTGCCAAGCCGCAGCCTCAGGCCTCACATGCCACCCAGGGGCTGTGTGTGGGGTTTGCGCCTATAGCTCTGTGACAATGAGGGGCTCTCCCTGGTCTGCAGGCCCTCCTGCAACTTCCCTGGGTGACCCAGGGCCACAGTTCAACACCCTGAGCAAACTTCTTACCACACTATTGTTCCATCCCCCTGCCCCACCTTCTGTCCCCCAGGCCAGCTCCCTCCATAAACCTCAGGGAAGCCACGCTTCCAGCCTATACTGAAACGTGATGCTTATCACACTGCTGCTGGTCAAATGAATGAGTGAGTGAGTGAGTGAAGCGAATAAGAAATGGTTAGGGTGTTTACAATCTAAAGGGAAAAAACAGCAAAAATGACAGAACATAAATGATCCACGGCACAGTCCTGGTGTGCTCAATGCCTGCAATTCTGCTGACATTCCCCAGAAGGCAGCCATGCCCAGCAGAGTCCACCCACCCCGTGGCTGACCCCCTGTGAATACACAGAAACCAGGATTTTAGTGCACATCTCAGACTCTTTTGCTTTTTCCATAAAAGGGTAATTTTTCATTAAAATGATATGCAGTGCTTAAATAATTGCTATAAACATTGCATAATACAAAGAAATCATAAAAGCGCAGATAAGCGTTGTCTATTTCTGCAGTAGATTTAACTGTTTAAGCCAGTGCAGAAGAAAACCCATCACTGACACCCAAGACTCAGAGCAAACCTTCTGTTCGCTCCCTCTGATGGTCCAGAGACAGTCCCAGCCACACTCTGCTCCCGTGGGGGGTCCACCCTGGCATTCCACGCCAGTGCCCCCACCATAAGAGCAGCCCTAAACCCCAGTCCGTGTCACAGACCCTGGGACCCTCTGGCTCTCAGTCATCTGCTTTGAGCCTGTTGCTGGCCTCTGCCTCCCACATGTGTCCAATCCCCAGCCGTCTTCACGTCCATCAGGGCCCCGCCTGAAATCAAGATCAGGCTTTACTACAAACTCTGAATTTACCTCTCTGCACTTGATAAATGCCATGGCCTTGGTTAGAAAAGCTCTGTCAATCCATAAGCCCCCATCTGACCTCTGACAGATCCCTGCAGACGGGAGCCCACCCCCACCACCTCCATGGGACTGGATGTCTGTACAAAAAGGCAGTGAACAGCTGAGAAGGCGTGCACTCACACACACACTCACAAACCTATTACACCCTTCAAGACAACGCCCTCTCCCAGCTGAGCTCTTTGTTAACTCAATCATTTACCAGCTGAGCAAACTCCAGGCCTGGGTACCCCCATCTGTGAAGTGGAGATGAGGCAGTCTCGCCCCATGGGGTTGTTGTCGAGATTAACCATGGTCAAGCCAGCAGACGCCTTCATGCCCCACATGCAATAAGAGTCTGGAAAACGTTGCCCATTAAGTTGTCCGAGCTTGGGTTTCAAAGTTATTTTGCAAAAGTAAGCTTGTAACAGTGGACTGCGTTTTGTTCCTTTACACCGGGCAACGGTTGCTTTATAACAAAGCATTGTATTTTCTTAAGGGAGCTGGACTATGTTCTATTTACACACATGGATTAGGTGAAACTATGTTTGAAAATCATAGCATGTTTCCCACAATTTGGATTAGACACACAGCAGAGACTCAGAGTGGATACAGCGGTAAATGACTAGAGTCTGGGGCTGTGGGCTGTGGTGGCTGAAAACCAGGCGAGTGGTTTCCTCTACCAGGCTGACCCCCAGGATCGCCTGGTGACCCCAAGGCCAGGCCCCTCCCAGCAGGGCCCTGTGGTGGGGCGAGGGTGTCAGCGTTTTTAAAATCTCCCATGGGGTCCAGATGTTCAGCTCAGTTAAGTGGCAGCTGAGATGACCTGATCAGGGGACGAGATTCTACAAGGTCCTGAAATAGGGACTTGCAGCTAAGTTGGGGATAAAACAGATCCTTTCTTATGGACAGTCGCCATGAATTTTAAGTCCATCAAAGATGCCTTTGTCCCCCTAAAATAGTGAAAGTCCTTGTGCAGGCCCCTGGGCGGGTGCCCTCCCTTCTAAGGTCACCCTTTGGAAGTAATCAAAAGTATGTTCCCAGGGGGAGAAAAACTCACCACCAGCTAAACTCAAATCTTGAGAGATTAAGAAGTTATGGTTAAAACGTGTGGTTAGGATGCTGATTCCACAGCTAAATTTTAAGAAAAAGCCCTCACCCTTGGGGATACACACGCTAACACTGAGGGATGAAAAGATGTCTCGGGTTCATCGCAAGATGGTCCCAGGGAGGGGGCGGGCGTGGGTAGGGACGTGGAGGAAACAGTGGCCATGCGTGCGGTGATGATTTCTGTAGTTGGTGATGACATCAGTGCTTATGTTTGAAATTTTCTACAATAAAACACTGAAGATACAAATATCGCAAAGCACCGAGAGACCATAAACCAAACCCCCAGAATTAACCACTGTTCATATCGGGTCATGTTTTTCTTTGGTTTTACTAAAAGAAATTTAACCATAACCCCCCCACCCCACGAAAAAAAAGTGTTTTCAGAGGAAATGGGGCGGAGAGCCCAGGAGTATTTTCCTCCAGATGTGGCCAAAATCCCAGTCAGCACACCCTCGTTCCTCACGGGTTTTGTTCTCACGCCACAAGCTCCCTTTGGCCCGTGACTGTTTCCCCCCAACCTACCACCTCTCAAGATGTTTCCACTGAGACGCATGTCCCTAAATCAGTTCACCATTGTATCATTTCCAGATTGGGAACTGTCCACAGAGCCACGGGAACGAGGCATGTGGGGATCCCCCAGCCCTGCTGCTTCTCTCTCAGGGTCTCCCTGGAGTTGCTGAGATGGTTTCCTTCACGCAGCAGTCAGGTGAGGCTGCAGAATGAGGCACCACAGACTGGGTCCCTTAAACAGCAAAGATTTACTCTTTCACAGTCTGGAGGCTGAAAGTCCCAGATCTGAGCCCCCTCTCCCTGGCCTCTCACCACGTCCCCACGTGGACTTCCCTCTGTGTGCGTCTGCGTCCAAATTCTGTCTTATAAGCACACCAGTCTTAGTGGATCAGGGCCCACCCTAATGACTTCATTCACGTTAGCTACCTCTTTAGAGGTTCTGTCTCCAAATACTTCACATTCCGAGATCCTGGGGTTAGGATGTCAGCATATGTGTAACACCATATAACATTATTACACCCAGATGCGCCCTGGCACATTTTTATCCAGAACAATCTCCACACATATTTACCAGGTAAATGATGTTTCTTCTTTCAGTTATTTCTCAAGAGTTCATTTTTGCAAAGACTCTTCACTTTAGGAGATTTAAGGAAGAAAAATGAAAAACAAACCAACTTCGTCCTCCAAGCAAGTTGGAGTGCAGTAAAATCTCATTACTTTGGGCTTACTGTAGGAAAAGTCTAGGATAGTAACAGCTTTCAGTGACGATTCCACCAGGACTTTCCTTTTAACCAACTGCTCTGCTCTACCCTTGCCAGTCTGAGAAAACCCACTTTAATAAACTGGTAAGAATCTCTTGCAGTTAATATTATCCTTCGGGCACAAAGCGCCCACCAGGGTTCTTGACTAATTATCCCCTTGATGGGATCCACCATCTCGCTCCTTTTTATCTGCATGCCTGCTGTGTTGGATTTAGCGCACCTTGTGGAATAAAGGTAAGCCTTGAATCCAATCAGAACCAAAAGGAAAACAGAGATGGGAGACGTGTAAACATGCCGCCTCTATTTTCTCTCTCCCACACGTGGTCTAATCGACTTCAAGGGGAGGCTTTGGAGAGCAAGCCCCGGCTCCAGATAACATGTCACACGGAAGTTCGGATTAAAAAACAGATAGTGTAATAATTAATTCATCACATCCCTTTGAGGTAAAATAAAGGCAAGTACAATTGGACAACAGTAACTCAGAAAATAGTTTCTTCTTTTAAGTTAATAGGGCCCATAGCTTTAAATGGGGCCATAGCCAATTCTCCCAGGTGTTGCTTGCTTTTAAACGAGGTTATCAACTCCCAGCACAGCAATTAAGTGTGTCAGCAAAGCTCCTACTTAGTGCTGCTGAAGCACTTAATTTTCATTAAAAAGATGACATTGCTGCAATTATCAAGGACAATCCACATTCGTGGGTATTTATATTCACAAGGACAGACTGTAACACAGCGATGCATACATTACCCAGATCTGTGTCTTGCCTTCCTCTGTGCTAGGCTGCAAACTGGCCCTCATTACCTGCTTCCGGTCTTCCCAGGAGGGCCGCTGTGGGGCTCTGTTCTCAGCCTGGACAACCGCCACCCCCCCCCCCACTCCCCGTCTCCGACTGACGTTAATCCCTGGGGTGCAATGCTGGTGGTTTCTCATTATGAACTCATTTCCTCCACTTACAACTCTTTAACATGTATCTCTTAATGTAAAGGCACAATTTGACTCAGCATTCTGTCACCTCCCACCGCTTTGTCACTCCCATGTCTGTGAGGCTTCAGAGCCACTAATGACACACCCAGGCGGTTGGGAGCCCCTACAGCAATTCAGGCACTCCAGAGGGCACTGCCATGTCTACCAGTCACAATAACCCAGAACTGCCACCTTATAATTGGGTGACAATGGCTAAGCCAAGGGTCAGAGGAAGTGAAATGATTTGTTCCAAGGTTGCTCATCTAGAAATCCAGGTCTGTTTCTGCCCAAATCTCATCATCTCTCTGCAGTGCCAGGCGGAGCTCCCCAAACGATCCTGCAAATGAGAATGGTGCCTGCATTTCATACCAAATCTACACAGGGCCCTGTGGGTGTGGTGGGAGGGGGTGCCACAGCTCCTGTCTCTCAGAGTTCCCAATCTACAGCAGGAGGCAGACCCCAAAGGAGATGAGATGGGTGGGGCTGCACCAAGGCTCTCAAGACAGTCACTCCTGATACAGGTGGGGCGCTGAGCTGACACTTTAATGCATCTCTGCTCTGAATACAGAGCAGTGAGAGGCACAGTGCAGGAACAGAAAGTAAGAAAGATGTTGCCAGGCTAAAACAAACCAACAATGGATAAATGTCTCCATGGACCAGAAAAGGACCTGAAAAGAAGAGCAACTGCTGTGCAAAGCCGCAGGCCTGCTGGACCCTAGGCAGGCAGCGTGGGCGCAAGCCCCACTCCTGGGAACTAATGGGACCAAAGTTCCCTGCAGGATGGACACCGCGACCAAGTTTACTGCTTCACCCTATGACATGAGCTGTGAGTCAGAGGATGCAGAAAGCCACAAGACAGCCTTGCAACAGGAACCAAGGATCAGCAACATATCCCCAAATATTGGGGTGATATGAGGCCTGGATGGTGTCTTATGAGCTGCTTCTGGACATGGAGCCCCTGGAAAGCCAATCAGAACTCCAAGAGATGGGGGTGGGGAGTAAGCTCAAAGGAGCAGAGAGCCAAAGAAAATAAATGATATCTGGTTCAAAGCAGACTTGCAAACCAAGATCTCAAAAGCACGGAAACTGAATGCCAAGAAAACCAACAAATAAAATCTGAAATTGACAAATACCATGAATATACAGAAGATAAAATTACCTTCTTGGAGCAGTCTGACAAAGATTTTTAAGTGAATATGCTTATCAGGTGCAGAGGAAAAATCTTTAAAAAGAAATTAAGAAATAAAAAATTTTAAGTCAAACAAAATGAAAGCAGGTTTAAATAAAAAAAGTAATCCATTTAAATTTTGAAAAAATGAAGATATGACCATGAAAAAAACTACAACAAAAGCATAAACTGGTTCAGTCTTCCTAGAAGGCAATTTGATAATCCAGTCAACCTTCAACCAACATTTACTGAGCACCTGCTAGATGCCAGTCACTGTTCTAGGTTCTGGGCATTCGATGATGTACAAAACAGATAAAAATCCTTGCCCTTTAAAGCTTCCATTATCACAAGGGAAACAGACAGTAGAAAAGATAAATAAGTTAGTAGAAGGTAAAGTTAGAAAAACAATGGTGGGCTGAGGTTATGTAGCACCAGACCTAAGGATATTACTGAGAACACAATAGAGAAAGATAAAGAGATGGAAAACATAGGGGGAGGCGGGGGGTGTTTAAGGTCAGAAGATTGAGATAAGGAACTCCAAAATACATCTGCCACTTTTTATCAAATCTAAGGCATCATGGATTAAACACTATACCAATATCTCATGGGCCAATATAAAACAAACTTTCCAATTAAACTGAGACATTATGTTTCCTTATGACTTGGAATGTTCATTTTGTACTTAGTGAGACTTTTATGAATTATACAGATTGAATAAAATTCTCATAAATTTATAAAAAGGAAAATATAAGCAAAAATATTAGGTAAGATTTTCTTCACTTTCCTTAACCTTCAGAGTCTAACACTTCTGAATCACCTTTCAACAGAAGGCAGACAACATCCATCGTTTCCCCAAATAGTTTAGCCTTCTGGGCTGTCAAGAAGGTTGGTAATGCTACATTTCGTAAAAGGGTGTTCCACTATTGCCTCCAGGTTTTTTTCCAAGCCATTGACATTCATTCTTCAAGCACTGACTGTCTTAATCTTACCAGAGAATGTCAGTTCAAGGTTTGGGAGAAACAACCAGGACTCACGTTTCTTCTCCAAATGGTCTTTAAATGTTTTGTTAACTGTAAATTTGAGGGACCAAAGCTATACAGTCTACCAAAAGAAATAACAACCAAGCTGAGTATGCACATACAATGAAAATTACTTCACAGCTGCCACCAAGCTGATAGCTATTGTAAGAAACCACCAATTACCAGATGGATCCAATTTCCTTAGACATTAAAATGTGGGGGAGAAAGACTGAATTGGGGGATTGAAATACAGTAATAGAAGTTTCAGAATGAGAGACTAGAGAGTGAGAGAGGTGATATTTGAGGTGATAATGACTAAGTTTCCAGAACTGATAAAAGATGTGAGTCTTCAGATTGAAAATTCACTCCAATTTATGAACAGGATAAATAATATTAAGTCCACATTTAGACATACAGAAGTGAAATTGTGGAACATCCCAAAGAGAGAGAAAAATTCCACAAGGAACTGGACAAAAGCCAACTACTCATCATAAAAAGATGGAATCTACAAGCACTTGAAAGTGTTGAGTGAAAATAATTGTCAATCTAGAATTATGTACCCAGCTAAACTATCATTTATAATAGATGATGAAATAAAGATACTATCTGCTATAAAAAGAATAAAGGAAGTTATTTCTTAGAGATCCTTGCAGAGAGAACTACCAGTCACTCCAGCAATAAGGAAGTGAATCCAGAAAAAAGGAGGATGCCAAAGGCAGTAAGAAAACTTAGGTTGACAATGGTTTGTTGGGAGCTGTACTGTCATGGACTTGGGATTCAATTTCCAATGATTCCTGGTGACTTCCAGCTTGTACTTGGGCTATGGACCTTCCCAGTTGTTTCATTTGTCTACTCAAATGGGGAATTGTACATAGGAGAAGCACAATAAAAATGTGTTTAACCAATGAAAAATACTGAGAAAAAGAGACAAAAAAACAGGGAGGTGCCAGATCATAGAGGGCCTGGGAGCCTTATAGGTCATATTTTAAGTGTAATAGTGAAGCAGTCTTATTTGAATCTTTAAAACATCATCTCGTGTGCTGGTTGGGAAATATACAGAAAGGGGGCAAGAGCAGACATGGGTTTACTAGAGTCCAAATGAGAGGAAAGGTGGCCAGTGTCAAGTTGGAGGGGCAGGGATGGAAAGAAGGAGAGACTCAACAAATAGAAAAGAGCAAGTGGAATCAATAGGGCCCAGAAAGACCCATCCTCTTTTCAAAGCCCTCAGGAGGCTAACAACAGCCACTCATATCTCTTCTTAGGAGCGAGACCCAGATGGGAGCCCTGCCTGCCACCAGAACTCTAGCCACTCTGCAGATGGAACACATAGCTCTGGCATGCCCTGACCACCTTCATCAAAGGAGTGAGGAAGGTCATGACCTTTGCTGACCCTGCACTCAAGGTCAGATTCGTTTCTGGATCTGCCAATCAGCAGCTGAGTGGCTTTGGTCCAGATGGCAAAATTCCCTGTGCCTTTGTTCTGTCATCTGTAGAGAGACTGCCTCTGAACCTGCTCTGTCCACCTCACACCATCCCTAGAATGCTTTAGAGAGCATAACATGCTGTGCTAATGGAGGGGCACTGTTATTGGAGGCAAAGCTGCCACCACCTCACATCCTGGCTTGGACAGAACATTTGCAGAGGTAATGGTTGAGAAAGAACTCAGCGATCTGCCCCTGCCACTGTCTCTGCTTTGTTGGAAACAAGTCCATGTCCAGCTTCCATGGAGAGCCCTGCTTCCCAGACTCAGCACTGGTGTGTCCACTCTGGGTATGGAGAGCAGCGTCCAGGTAATACTGGATTTTGCACTAAATTCTGGTTTTGGGATCTTCACATGGTTTGTCTCATGCAGAGACTGGCTGCTCAGAAACGCAGAGACACTTCCTTCTCCTGAGGCAAAAGTGTCATTCTCTGGGTGCTGAGGTTTTCTATACCAGTGGAGAAAATCATGCAGATCCCACACCTTAGACAAGTCCCCTTCCAACCCTTGCCAGCCCCTCAACCAGAAAAGCTCAGAGATCTCAGACCTGCTGCCCACCAGGATTCCATCTGAGCACCATCTGCCAGCTCCTGCTGGCCACGCCTGCCTTGCCCATGATGTATTTGGTCTGGATGGTGCTGGGGAAAAGTAACCCCAAAACAAAGCCTTACTTCTTCGGAGCCTGAGTAAATATTGAACCCCTATGGCTTCTAAGTATTTATTCAACTATGTCCTATAAACACATGGAATCCAGATGTATCTTTCTCACTTATACCTGAGTGAATAGGGATTGTATGTAAGCCAGCAAATGTGGGGACATGCAGGAGGGGTATGAAGATCTGGAAAGCCTGAGTAGCCCTGGTGGAAGGAGATTCCAGAGATGGGCTGCAGGATGGGGTCTGAGAGGGGGCTGACAGCTCTCCAGTAGGAATGATGAGCCCCAAGAGGTCCACACTCTCATCCTTGAAACCAGAGAACACATTACCTTGGGTGGTAAAAGGGACTCTGCAGCTGTGATTACAGTTAAAGACTCTAAAATGGGGAGATTATCCTGGCTTTTCCAGGTGAACACAGTCTCACAAGCCTTAGAAGCAGAGAGCTTTCTCCAGCTGGTGCAGCACAGATGCGGCAGAAGGAAGTCAGCAAGGCCCCAAGCATAAAAGGGGCTCAGCCACTGCCGCAGGATGAGGGGGTCCGCGTGGGAGGTGGGAGGAAGCATTCGGGCAGCCTCCAGGGAAAAAGACCAGCCCCAGCGTGGATGCTGTGAGCATCTGGGGCCTGGCTCCCAGCAGCCTACTAGGGTCTGAGACAGGTACTGGGGAGAGCTCCTCCCAGGGGAATGTTCTCATCCACCCAGTCGGAGGACTCACTGCCTGAACAGGTGGTAGAGCAGCAGCCAGCAGGACCTGGCCACACAGGCCTCCTGGACGGGCACAGCAGCCATCTGACCCTCCCATCTCTGTCTGGGGGCTGTGCTGCTCTCCAACCAGGGCTCCAGCACCCCCAACAGGCCACACACCCAGGAGGACTGGATCAGGCCACGTGGCCCATATCCTCCAGGCCAGGACACAGCAGGTGACAGCCAATGGGGTGCTCATGGCTGGGAACGGCCTGGCAGCAGCTCACTGGCCCCTAACCACATTCTGCTCAGTTCCAAGATGCCCAGGTCACCTGTGCCCACCTGCCCTGCTGCCGATGTCCCATGGAGTGGGGAGGCAGCCACTCACCTGCTTTGACCTGGGAGCTCTGTGGGGTCATGTCTTGCCCTACACCTTAGGAGGAAAAATACAGGTTTGTGGGAGAAGCAAATGCCCGGTGGTAAAAGAAAAGGGAGAAGAAGCATTTCCTCAGGGCCCAAACAGGACCATTCCCTAGGGTGGCTCTGCAGAGAAGAAAGCAGCCCCCAGCCTGGTCTTCCAAGGCCCCCTTGTGCAAATCCTGTGGTCCCCAAGGTCCCCCTGCCCGGCAGTCTAAGCACAAAGACCCGGGACTCTGGCTTAGCGCACTGGGCTGATGATGGGCAAGGAACCCTCTCCTTACCCTGTGGGCCAAAGGACAGGATCTGCTCGTGGAAACGAGGGAGCCATTCCCATCCAGAACCCTGCCCTCCAGAGAACAGCTGACATGTATCCCCAGGCTCATGACAACTGGAGCCACCCTGTACAAGGAGGAAAATAGCACACAGAGAAGAAGAGGCAACCTCCGGAAGTGGGCACCCCTGAGTGGACCCCAATTTACCCAGCCTGGGACAGCTCTGTGGGTGCCCGGCCAAGCTCTTCAACTGCTCCTGGGGGAGAGGTGAGGGCACAGGGCTGGTAGAGAATATGAAGTCCCTGTGGCCAGGATGCTCTCCTGGCCCTGGTCAGCTCGCTCACGGCACGTGTGTGGGCAATATGTTATTGCTGACTCTGTATAAAGAGCTCTGCCCAGGGCTCTGGGCTACACAGCTGCAGGAGAGCAGAGGCTGGAGTGGTGGCAGTGCCCGGGACAGAGACTGAGACGGCTGCGGGGTGGAGAGGCCCAGAGCCAGAGACAGGCTTGCTGCATGCAGACTTGCCCTGAGTCGATGGTATTCTAGTGCTTGACCTGCCACTGTGGGAATGAAGTTGGGTATAAACCCTTTCACCCCAAGAATGTTCCATGGTCATTTTTCAGTTTCACCAAATCAACAGTGAACTTGCCCGGGACTGAAACCCACTGGCAAGACAGGGTCCCACTTCCAAACCACCAGTGGGCGTGAGAACTGGACCTGGCCAGGTGCAAAGCAAGGGGTATGTGCAAAGCCAGCGCCCTGCTCCCAGCAGGGGGTCAGTTACATGGAGACACTGGAGCAAAACCTGGGCAGCATGGGGGGTGAACTGTGAAGATTCCGGGTGAACATTCCAGGAGAGGGAACAGCACGAAGGAAGGTGGGGCTCAGGGAGGGGTTGCCTGGTGAGTTTAAGGAGCAGCCAGGAGGCCCTGGGGCTGGAAGGATGGGGAGAGGTGGTAGGGCATGAGGTGGGGGGTCATGGGGTCAGATTGCGTGGGGCCTGGTAAGCCCGTTATGTGTTGGTGCAGAATGAGCCCCCAGAGGTTCCCAGCAGAGGTGGGGCAGGAGGCTCACACACCGTGGGAGGCGCTGAAGGTACACTGCAGGGAGTCGGGGAGCCTCAGCCATGCTGGGCATGGCCACGGAGGGGGCCAGCAGCACCGGTGGCAGAAGCAGCCTGGAAGCTGGTGAGTGAGTGCCTTGGGCAGAGGAGGCAGAGGGAGGCATCTGGGGAATGGAAAAGACAAGCAGCTTTAACTGACAGGGCTGGAGGGCTGCCCCATCCGCCCACCTCAGGGACCTAAGGCAAGGCCTGCAGGGCTGTCCTGTCCGCCCACCTCAGGGACCTAAGGCAGCACGTGCCACAGACCCAGTAATTCCACTTACGGGAATTTATTGTAAAGGAATAACCATAAACTTGAGGAAATATTACAAATATGGCTCATTAAAATGTATAATAAGAAATTGGAAGCAGTGTATTTATTTATCCAGCCAAAGGAGAAGTCGGACCGTGGGAGTTGCAGTTAACAGGCTGCCGGCCAGAAGCCCATCCCATTCCTGCCTGCCCGCCTCCCACTGCGAAGGTAAAAATGCAAGGCGCTCACTCCTCCAGCCTCCCTTTAGCTAAGGGTGTCCAGGTGACTGTTGACCACAGAGAAACCATGGGTGAATGCCTGGTCTCACATTTCAGGGGTGGCTTTTTCTTTCCCATTATAAGATCAGACATAATAGCGGCACTCATTGGTACTATTCCTTTGCCATTTTTTTCTTCTGTGGACACAAATGCGTTGCCTGGAGCTGTGACAGCTATTTTGGGACCATGAAGCAACAAGCATGAGGGAAGGAGGAAAAGAGCCAGCATGCTCAGAGGGCAGAGAAGAAAGCTAGACAGATCCTGGGCCTGGGGCGGAATCTTTGAACACCAGAATTTTTTTGACTCCAGCCATTGCCAACTTCCAGACTTCTTTTTATAGGAGAAAATGAATCCCTGTTGTCATGCCATTGTGGGTTTGATTCTCTGATACTTGTAGCTGTGCCGGTCCACGTCCATTTCTGCATCACTGCTTGTATTCAGCTGGTTCCCCGGCTGGATCACTAGTGGCCTAAGCAAGGGAGAGAATTTATACCCTTTGGAGAAATTGATGCAACAGCAAAGCCATTAGGAGGGAGACAGCACGGGCTTGCCCCACACTGCACAGTTCTAGGAGCTAAGAAGCTCAGAGAATGTCGGAAAGCATTGTCTCCACAGCCATTTCTTCCTCAACAGCTCCCAGCATCAGGCTTAGTGCTGAGAAGTGAATCCTCAGGGCAATCGTGTTGCCCCGTCTCACAAAGGTGAGGGGGCTGACGACCCTGCGCAAGGACACACACGCTGGGGAGGGCGAGCTGGGCTGAACCCAGGAGTGTCTGACTGGGGAGCCCCAGCTGCACTTCCTTCCCCAAAACCTGCGGCCCTAGAGACTCTAGGAGACCAGGCACACTGTGGCCTCCACACCTCTCTCAGGAGCCTCCCAGGAGATGCCAAGCGAGGGAGCCGGAAGCACTTCAGGCTATGTTCTCAGCAGAGGAAGGGGCCAGGCCTGCTTGGGAGGGCAGGTGGACCCACGGGGTGTAGCTGAAGACCAACCTCCAGACATGGAAGGGGTGCCTGGTGGGGGAGGGGCTGCAAATCAGGGCTGAGGGAACCAGAACACAGGCTCCATGCTCAGAGCCTGGCGCACAATAGATGCCTAATAAACGCACAGCGAGTGCCCCATAGGGAATGAGAAATGGTCTATTACTGGTGCGGTGGCCCCCATCGGCACCCACGGGGCAAACAAGTTGTGGAAATTGTTTGTAATTTATGATACACCCGTAAAAGGATTTTCATCTAGCCACAGAAAATCCTATTTTCAAAGAATCTTTTTTAAGATATGGAAAAACATTCTATAGCAGTAGGTTAAAATAAGAACCAAGATCCAACCCCAGTGTCCGGCATCATGTCTATTTTGTGATATTTAGAGTTACTATATGTTAAAGCAAATGCAAACGATTAAAAACAAAACAGCAGCCACCCCTCGAGAGGGGATCAAGGACTAACTTCCACGCTATTGTTTATATTCCTCTGCATTTTCCAAGTTTCCCGTAATGAGCAGAGCGCTCGAAAATTAAAAGAAAGTTACTGTGAGGCCGGCAGCAGGGCGGGCTTGGCCCCCAACGCTGGGGCTGCCTGTCTTCCCGAGAAGCCTGCCCCCTCCCTCTGGACGCACTGCGGGATGGCAGCCGGACTTTCTCAGCCTGCCTCCCGTCCCTCACTGTTTGGCTGTTCATAAGCGACATCCTGCCACGTAAAACCCTTTCTCCAGTTTGGCCTTTCCTTCCCACCAGGCGGCAGGACAGGTGGGGTCCCCGACGCACAGTGACCGAGGGGGAGCAGCTTGCGGACGACCAGCCATTCTGACACTGGAGCTCAGCTATGCCTCGGGACCTGCCGCTTCAAAGAACAATTTTAATTGAAATGGTGAAATTTCTTCTCCCTGAAGGTGGCGTGTGCACTGTAAACACTGCCACCCCTTGTCTGGAAGCTGGCCCACAGGGTGCCGCAGGACACAAATCCCTAGTACTGAGGGCCTGTCCCTGCCCACGACCCTCCAGGGCCCGTCCCTGCTGTCAGACCCCCAGCTCTCCGCGGCACCTTGTTCTGGACCCTCGGCAGGGTTTGTCCCGGGGGCGGCTCCCCCAGAAGTGACTCCCCGAATTCTAATACAGCTGAGAAATCTGCCCTCCATGGCAACCTGGCACCGTCAGCCCAGCCCCTGGAGGTCGGCCCACCCCCTGGAAAGTCCCACTGGGAGGATAACTACATTCAAAGCCCCCTGGTAGGGCACTGCAGGCCACCCCGACCTCCTGTGGTTGGTAGCAGACCTAGAGTGGCAGCCCTGCCTCATCCATCACTTACCAGTTGTGCAGCCAGTTACTGCCCTGTGCCTCAGTTTCCCCCCTGGGAATGATGACTGCATTTAAAGCCCCTGTACAGTGCTGGGCCCATAGAAAGTTTTCAGTGTACATGACAATCACCAGCCCAAGGCCACACGTCCAGCAGAGAGATGTGACACCGTGAGCGGGCTGGGGGCAGGGATCGCACATTCATGCATTCATTCAACAAACATGCGGTGAAAGCTTCCGTGGCCCTGTGAGGGGCACTGGGGTGACAGCAAGAGCAAACACAGACATGGCTGGGCTTTTACCACTGGACCCAGGAGGACCCAGGACCTGACCCTGCTGTCCCCTCAGGCTCCCGTGTCCCCCTTCTGGGACCCCGCTCAAAGCCCAGGAGCACGCTGCAGGGGAGTCCCGACCCAGAGGACAATCCACAGGGGACCATCCCACAGTGACAGGCCACTGAGGAGAGATGCTCTTCCAAGGGGGTGTTTTGGTGTCCTCGAGGGGACCCCGGCACACAGGCGTGTGGCCTGCAGGGGACTTGAAGTCAGGAGGCAGGGGTTCCAGTCTTGTTGCCAACGACAGTTAGATCTGGCCCTGCTCACGTCCCTTCTCTGAGCCTCATTTACCACGTGTGAAATGAGAGGGTGAGTGGGATGGGCAGCCCCTTCCAGCCCAGATCCCTGGAGGGTGGAGGGCCGGTGGGGGCAGGGCCCCCTCCCGGGACTTCAAGGAGAAACGCACTGAGAGAGCAGGCCCTCAGACCGCCCGAGACTGATCTCCTAGGCAGAATCCCCTTTAATTCCTCTATGGAGATGAGTGTCTCTCTGCATTCCGGGCTGCATCAGCCTGTCCCATCCATCAGCCGGGCCGTGCAGTGCAGATAAGACCCAGCACTAATTCACACAAGGAGATCTTAGGGCCGCTGCTCCCGCGCGGGGATCCATCACGCCCTGTCAGAGCTCCTCGCCGGGACGTGAGCGACATCACCCCACCCGCCCTGGCATGCGGAGTGTCTGCGCACAGAGCCACACCGCCCCTTTGGACCTGGGCGTGACACCTGGGTCCTGCTTCTCTGAGGTGGCCTGTCCCACCTTTGACTCTTTAGCTGTCCCTGCCACTGGGCCGATGTCATTTCGAGCCATAAATCTGTCTATGGCCTCAGGGCACTAGCACAGAGCCAGTCTACTCAGCCCAGGTGGGCACACACCTGCATGTCCCTGGTCAGGGGGCAGGTGAGATTTGAGCGCGGTTCTAGCGGAAGGGAAGAGAGGGTGGAGAGCAGGGTGTGGCCATGGGCCTTCTAGGCCTTTAGAGGGTTTGGCTTTACTCCTGAGGGGATAGGAACCTCTGGATGCCTCTGAGGAAGGGCAGGATCTGATTTACATTTTAAAGAACCTCTCTGACCTCTGCTCAGCACAGCCCCTGGTGGGAACAGCCATGGAGCAGGCGCTGCAGAAGTCCTCGTGAGCGCAGAGGGCAGCATGGACATGGGAGGCGGCAGTACCTTCCCGAGGTGGCCCCGGCGCATCTGCTGAGCCATCGGCCCCGGGGTATGAGACACAGGAAATGGGGGAGCCCGGGGGTGGGCCAAGGAGGCAGGTGTCATTTGCTCAACAGAGATGTGAGCGCCAAGGAAAAGTATCAAGAATTTGGTCCTGCCCGCACATCGAGCCTTTGAAGGCAGCAGCGGGGAGCACGCGCCTCCAGGGGTCTCTGTCCCTGACTTTGTTTTGAAATGCCACCACAAGGTGACAGGAAAAAGCAGCTGACTTTCAGGCCCTGTTATTATTTTTTTATTTCTACAGACAATGCATCCATGACGGCCCCACCCTGGCAGCACTGCTCCCATCACCTTCCGTCCGGGGTGCTGCTGCTTTGGGGGCCCACAGAGGCCAGGGAGACGTGCGGAGCGGGCGGCTGAGTGGCCAAGTGGGCGGACATTGCGTCTGGGCGTCATCGCCCAACGATGTTGTTCTGAGCCACAGACCTGAGTATCGTAACCAAGTGCAGATGGAGACGAGGCCTGAGGAAGGAGCCCTGGGGGCCTCCCACATTTGGGACTTGGCAAAATAAGGAGCCATAGCAAAGAGGGCCGAGAAAGAGCCAATAAAGTGGGAGAAGAAAGCCGGGGAAGTGTGACGTCCACGTGGCATCCACACTGAGGGGGCACGCGAACGGGTCAAAAGCGTTCATGGGTCGGATAAGGTGGTCCGCACACGTAGCAGTGGGGCAGGGAGATGTCAGGAGCAGTCTGGCCAGTCCAGTTCTGGCAGTGGGGTAGGGCAGGGCATTCAGGAGAGGACAGGACAGGATGGGAGGCGTCAGTGTGGACAATGGAGAGCGGGGAGTTGAAGTTGAGGGTGTAGCATGGGGACTTCCTTTTCTAAAGCAGGAAAGGCAAGGGGATAGTTGGCCAGAGGGAAAAGCTGACGAACAAAACAGAGATGAGACAGTTGGAGCAACATCCTTGATGGAAAGGATGGGTTTCAGGGGTCAGGCGGTCATGGTAGGCACACGGAGCTAAGAAACGCGTGGCGCTGAACAAAGCTGCAGGCCGGTGGGAGGGGGCAGTGCTCGAATCCCTCCCTGTAGACGCTGCTCACAGGAAATGAGGCGTCCGCTGAGCAGCCGGGAGGCTCGGAGGCTGGAGGAGGCGGGGGCTGAAAGCTGTCCAAGCGAGCGCGCTCTGGGACGCACCCAGGACGTGGGGCGCGGCTGTGCCCAGGAAACGCGCATCGGAAGGCAGTGGCCATGGGCCTCAACCCGGGGCAGCCAGAACAGGCGTGTGGGCTCCTGTCCAGCCACCGTCAGGGACAAGCTTGGAGAGAAGAGCCGGACGTGCCCAGAACTGAGCTGGATGCTGCCAGAAAAGGACAATGACAGAGCGTTGAAGGCGTGAGTGGCTGTGCCCGGGGCAGGATAGCAGAGCGCCTGGGTGAGGAGGAAGCCGAGCCGGGAGCACTAGGGTGCTGGGGGGCCTGGAGGAGCTGAAGGTGGTCAGGGGCAGGAACTGGTGGGCCAGCGCGACAGACGCATGTGGGTGGCTGGACTGTGAGTACACGCCAACTTGTCTCATGGGAACACGGGGCTTACCGATGGGAGTCGTTACAGCGACAGCTCACAGGTGTCTATCTTGCCATTAACAAATCACCCCTAAAAGTGAGCGGCTTCACACAGGTCATATTTCCCTTCACAGGTCTGTTGGCCAGGTCGGCCAGCTCGCTGGGTCACTGTCCCTCGGGGCCGCTCAGGCGATGCTGTATCACCTGAGACCTCTCCACGTCTCAGCCACATAGGGACAGGAGCTGAGCTGGAAGCTGGGAGATGTGGAGGCCGAGGTTGCCAGGGAAGGGAGGTGGGCCAAAAAAGGACCCACCTAAGAGTCACCCTCATGGCCTCACCTAAACCTAGTTGCCGCCCAAAGGCCGCACCTTCTGATACTGTCAAACAGATCTCGGTTGGCCCATCCACCAGGGGCACTTCTCAGGGTCCTGTCTGAGAGGCGCTGGGTTTTCCTGGACCAAGAGCAGGAAGGCAGAGGCAGGGCTGGTTTCTGTTCAGGGACCCCGGCCCTCTTTGAATCGATAGCAATGACCATAAGGTCCTATTTAGGACAGTGGCCTGGCCCTGCCCTGCAGTGGCTCACCATCTGAGAGACGGGCCAGCCAGCAGCAGTGGGGTGACCGGGAGGCACACCCCAGTTCTGAGGGCAGGGGGTCCCTGTGGGCGGCAGAGATCAGGGGAGGCCTGTGGGGAGCTGGGCCTCCAGCTGGGGCTTGAAGGTTAAGGCACCTTAATAAACGTTTGGATGAACTGTCATATTCGTTTCCTATTGCCAATGTGCAAAGTGCCACAGGCTTGGTGATTTGAAACAAAACCAGTCTACTACCTTACAGTTTCCGAGATCAGAAATCCAACACGGGTCTCATTGGGCTAGAATCTAGGGGTCAGCAGGGCTTATCCCCCTCAAGGCTCGGAGGAGAGGGGGATCCATGGCTTGTGACCATGTCCTCCCTCATCCCAGCAGTAGGGACAGCTTGCGAAGCATCTGACCTTGAGATGGGGGACTGGCCTGGGTCATCCAGGTGGGTCTAACCTAACATCCTCATCGGCCATGAAGTTCAAACTAGGCATCACTTTATATGAGTGGAAAAGGTAATAACAATTATCACAGTAATAAGGGCTTAGCCGGGGCCAGGCCCTGTCCCCAGCATTCTTGCCAGGTCACCTGGAGTGATGGCTATCAGAGCAGCTGGGCACCAGCAGAGGGGCCCTCAGCCCCTCCAGAAAAGAGGGCCCAAAGGAGTTTTCCCCCCAAAAACCAGACCTGGCTAGGGGACCTGAGCAGAGGGAGATGGACAAGGTGAGATATTTTGTGTTCAGGTCAAGCAATCCTGTCAAGCCCAACCTTTTTGTGGGGGGGGGAGGGGTGACAGGACGTTCAAACAGCCACACTTGGGCCGTGCTTTACTGTGTTTCATAAAAGCGGAAAACTGTCAGAGGTGCTATCTGCATTGAATTTCAGTTCCATAAAGAGATATAAAACTGATGCCTATATTTACTGGCTTCCAAGAAGGGACTGGTAACAGCAGACAGTTACTGAGCATCACCACGTGCAAGCACCTGGGCTGACCAAGCACCACCACATGCAAGCACCTGGGCTGACCAAGCACCACCACGTGCAAGCACCTGGGCTGACCAAGCATCACCACATGCAAGCACCTGGGCTGACCAAGCACCACCACATGCAAGCACCTGAGTTATTTCATTTCATCCTCCCAGCAACCAAGTAACACGGGACCATTATTACCACCTCCATTCTGCTGAAGGTGAAACCAAGACTCAAAAACCCACCTAAGTTAAGATCTGATTCGAATGTCTTAGTTTAGTCCTCTGAGCACAAGTTCACACTGTCTCTGCTGAGAATCCTGCCTGGGCTGCAGGGTGCAGCTGCCCGGGATGGCCCTTCTCATTTATCATTCCAAGTGCTTTGCCTGGGAAGGGCACACCTTATGCCCATCCATCCAATAAGTATTTGTTGAGCATCTACTATATACATGGTTCTAGGGTCTGGAAGCCAGAATGGCAAACAAGACAGACAGTTGCTCTCCTGGGGCTTATGTGAAAAATTACAGGTCTACCTCCCTGCAGGGGCCTTTGCCATAACTCTTCTATGTGCTTATCAGTTCAGTTCAAGATGTCACTGAATGGTTATGACGCACTGGCCATGTGTCCGGCCCTGGGGTAGACACCAGCAACATATCGACAACACAGGGCTCTGCTCCCTGGAGCTCACCAACTGGGGCAGTAACTCAGCAAGAGCCATGTGACAGCACGTGGGGAACACACTTACAGTGCCTGCAAGGAGCCAGTGAGTCTTCAGTCAGTACGGCTCTTATCAGATGATGTTCTGGGTGAGGGAAATAGGAAAGGGAAGGGCCTGAGGCCATACAGCTAGTTGGGATGGAGCTGTACATAAAAAGAACTAGTAACTACCTTACGTCAGGGACACACGCACACCCATGCCCCCTGCAATGACCCTCAGGTCATCACCACTGACTCGCTTTGCAGGTGCCCATACTAAGCTCTGCCCTCTCAACAACTCCAAGAGCTCCCGCCTGAGCCCAGGGCTGTGGCCCTCGTATCACCACCCCTGCCTCCATGCACTCCCGCAGCGCAGGCTTAGGCGGGGACCCCCTGGGTGGGCAACAGGTGGCTCGGGGCTGCATAGTTGGACGTGGGGTTCCTTACTGCAAGAGAGAAAAGTTACCCTTTGTCCCTGCAGAAGAGCGAGCTGCCCAGGGCCCTGCATTTGCTGGCGGCTCCTTAATTACACCACACGTCCCGCATTCAGTCCTGGCATTCATGTGAGTGAGGTGTAGGGGCGGGAGACGGAACCAGCAGCTGCGCAGGGAGGCTCTCCATTCCCCAACTTGCAGCAGGTCCCAGCTGCTCAGCTGAGCCCTCCCATGCCCACCCCTCCCCATCTGAAAGTGTCTAAGGGATTAAGAAGCTGAGAAGGACCAGGGGACAGTCCCGTTGCCCCCCAGGTCTGACACCCTCTGTGTCCCCCAGCCACAGAGGCCAGTTGGGATAGAAACACAGGGCAGCACAGCCAGCAGCCATCATGGGCTCCATCCTTCCCCTGAGGATGCTCTGTGCAAGCCGCTGCAGGCTCTGCCTCACTGAGCTCTTCCTCGAGGCCATAGACAAGGCACTATGGGTGCCCTTCTTCCACATGGGTAAACTGAGGCTCAGGGAGGGGTCATGACCTCCCAGAGCCATGCAGCTAGTGACTCGGAGGGCCACAACTTAAACCTGGACTCTGTGGCTCTCCAGCTCAGATTCTTAAACAATCTCCTGCCCTAATTAATTAAATAAGTATTAATTAAATAATTAAATAAGTATCCAGAGCCTGTCCACCACGCTTAGCGCTGCACACCCTCTCCCCAACTTGGCCTTCCCGCACCCTGGGGCAGGGGCTGCTGCTGTGGGCATTTCTCAATGAGAAGGCTGAGAAGCTGGCAAGCCACATGGCCTGCAGGGGACTGGATGCAACCAGTCATAGGACCGTGAGCTCTGCTGGACCTAGGGAGGGAGCATAACCATCTCTCTGGCCAGTCTGGCACCGTGTTGAAGCTACACGGAGGCCAGGTGCCCAGAGAGCAGACCATTAGCTCACAGAGAATGTGAAACTGGACAGGGCTGAGGGCCAGCCTCAGACACCCTCTTGGGTCTGGGGAATTTATTTAATCTCTCTGGGCTGCAGTGCCATTGTGTGTAACATGGGGACAATAGCACCCACTCAGTGTGAAGATAAACTGGGAATATAAACAACATAGAGAATATGTGCACAGTGCCTGGCAGGATACAAGCTCTCAAAAAATATACCTCATAGTTTCTCAGCCAAAAAGCAGAAAAGTCAAGTTCTGTTCAGAAAAAAAAAGGGATCGAAAAATCCCAGTCAACTCACTGCAAAACCCCCACTCTCTTGCTGTAAGAGAGGAGAAGCTTGGCTTTGAGACCATGGCTCAGACACGACCCTGCAAGCACTGTCCTGAGGGCATGGGTCTGCAAGAAGTTGGCCTAGGGCTCTTGGCAACCAGGTTCCAGGCAGAGACCATGGCTGGCCAGGCGGAACTGAAAGCCAGTGGGAAACATAAGCCCCTGCTGGAGACCCATAAAGGAGGCCAAGCCAGCAGCCCTTGGGCCAGGGGAGCCTGGCAGGTCACTGTAGTCTGGATAAATGCCAGCCTCAGGGGCTTTCTGAGCCTGGACAATGTCTCATATTTGGCACAGTACAGCCCCCCTGCTGCAGCCAGGCCATGGCTCTGAGGCAGTTTAACATCTCAGCAGGCCCCAGCCCCAACATCTCTGGCCTTGAACCCTAGCCAAATCTGAGCTTAGAATCAAAAAGAAAGCCATTAGGCCAACCCTACAGGAGCAGAGTGGAGGGAGCATAGACAGGAGGGAGGCAAAAACTTAGAGTGACATCGGAACCCTCTGGACACTAGCCTGCCCTGCAGGTCCCTCATCCAAGAGCACAGATGATGGAATCTTCCAGAATGGGCATGCGGGTCCAGTGGGGTAAAGTGCCACCCACCTAGCTACAGAGGATCAATAACTGGACATGACCTCGTCCAACAATAGAGAGAGGTTCAGTTGTGATGCAACCATAAGATAAAGAGCTCTCCTGCAGTAAATACAAAGTGAAGGAGAATAATGTCCATTATAAGTACACTGTTTAGTATTTTTATGTGATGAGATATATCATGTGTGCGAGTGCAAGACCATATAGACATGCACACTTTGAGGTGAACATGACTAAGGTCGTCGTTCCCAGGACCTGGGTGCCTCCCCACCCTGAGGGGCTCTCCTGGGTTATAATCCCACCCCAACACCCAGGAGGCACTCGCCAGCCTGAATGTGTTAATCCCTCCCTTCTTTCTCTTCTGGTTTTTCCACATATGTATGTATTCCTACACAATATGTTGTTTCATTTTCTAAGCGTCAGACTTAAATGGACTGCGTTTGTGCGTCCCTCTGACTTGCCTTGATCACCAACATTGTTTTTCGGACACGTGTGCCGCAGTTCCTCCCCTTCTCCACTTGGGGTGATGCGCGGCCATGCACTCAGCCTCCCTGCTTCGGTGCGTTCTGGCTGCTTCCTTTATCTGTTTCTATGACAAAGAGGGTTGCTGTTAGCATTCAAGAGTCCCAGAGTTTCTCTGGAGATAAGTACATGGATGTGGGATTTGCTGACTGGTAAGTAAGCACATCTCCAAATGGAGGATTGAGGGCAAATTGTTTTCCAAGGCGCTTGCATCAATCTGCACTCCCAGCAGCAATGAAAAAGGAGTCCTGTTGTTCCGTGGCCTCCTCAGTTTCTGGTGTTGTTATATATATATATTTATTAGTTTAGGTCCCAGCAAAAAGCAGACTGTTCCATGGAGAGGCATTAATGGACACACTACTCCCCAAAAAACAGGGAGACTAAGAGAGGGAACAGGGGTGGTGATCACCCAGGGACTGGAGAGCGGGAAGCTGGCACCACCCCTGGGGTGAGGAAACAGAGAGGGACATGTGGCTTGAGCCCCGTGACATGGGGAGCAAGGGGGAAGGCTAGGAAGGCTGTCCCTAGGAGCTCTAGGTGTGGAGAGAAGCAGCTGCAACGCACAGGGAGCAGAGAAGTACTTGGCAACCTCTCCCACCTCCCAACGGTGCCAACGGGAAGCCAGAGGGGTCACCTGAATGAGCTTAGTCAGGCAGGCAAATAGCCAGCCCGTCGGACTTTGATATTTGTACCAAAGGTTGGGGGTGACATGGCTTCTCATTTTGATCTTAATTTACATTCCCATGGTGGCTTAGTAAGGGGAGACATCTTTTCATAAATATCACTGAAATTCATGTACTGTTTTCTATGAAATGATTAATTGTGACACTTTCCCACTTTTCTTACTGATTTGCAGGATTTCTTTGTGTCTTTAAGGCACTGATCCCATATCAGTTAATGGGTAGTAAATATCTTCTCCAGTTGGCAGTCCATCTTTCATGCTTTATGGTATCTTTGGATGAACAGAAGTATTGAGATGTTAATACTGAGCTATATTAACCTTTTTCCCTGATGAGTTATGGTATGGTGTGTATGTGTCTGTGATACTGGTTCATACTTTCATAAATTCATTCTCCTATATGCTAGTCGAAAAGTCTTAAAGTTTTGCCTTTTGCTTTTAAGTCCTTGATCCATGATTATTAATTCTTTCTATGAATATCATGAAGGGGCGAGCATGATTTCACTTTTCCATAAGAATAAACAATTGTTGCAGCAATACTGATTGATTGGTTGATTGATTAGCCCTTCCTTTCTCCACTGAGAAACAATGCCACCTCTGTAATAATACCATTTTGTCCTCTACAGTATATCCTTTATTTCTGTTGCTGTGGTAAGACCTTACTGTCTTGATTTCTATAGTTTCATAATAAATCTTCATAACAGACTGGGCAAGTTCCCACTGTTTTTCTTCCCCAGAGACATTTGACTATTTTTGAACCTTTATTCTTTCACATAAATTTTGAAATCATAGGTCAAATTCCACATAGCACCCTACTGGATTTTTATGGAAATCACATTGCATCTATAGATTAGTTTGGAGAGAATCGACATGCTTATAATATTGTTTTATCTGAGTCGTACATATGCAATATATCTTATTTAAGTACTTTGAAGATGTTGTAACAAAATTTTTAAATTTTCAGTAGAGAGATAAATCTTTCATCATATTTATTCTTAGTTTCTTTTTATTGTCTTTGCTATTTATAAATTGTATTTAATTTAAATGTTTATCTGATCACTGATGGTAACTAGAAATACAGTTCGCTTGTATACTCATTTTATATCCAGTAATCTTACTAAACCCTCTAATTAACTTGTATAATTTGTCTTCACTTTACTTTGGATTTTTCTAAAGCCAGCATATCACTCTGCACATAACAATTTTATTTATTCTTTCTGATGCATATTTTTTTTTTCTTATCTTATTGCACTATTTATTTCCTCAACACAACATTGAATAAGAGTGGGGACAAGATGGGGCATTCTTAGCTTGAAGAAATGCTTTAATTATTTTGCCACTGGGTATAATGTTTGCTAAAGGTTTTTAGACTGTGTACTGCTGTTTCAGAGGTTGAGTAAAATGTGCTCTTATCACAAAAAAAGCACTATATCTATTGCACTGAACCTTTTTTCCTTTAAGCTGTTAATGTGGAAGAAATAAATTAATGTATTTTCTATTTTGCCTTATGAAACAAAACCAACTCAGTCACAATAGATTATCTGTTCTATACCTTTCTATATTTGATTAGCATATTTTTAGGAGTTCTGCATCCATGTTCATGTTTGAGATTAGCCTGTAATTTTCCTTTCTCAAACTGTCCTTGTTTTGATATCAAGATTATATACTTCTCATACGTTAATTTTGTAAAACTATTCTCTGAAAAAGTTTGTGTAAGAATAAAGTTATCTATTCCTTGAATAGTAAAACCTGTATGTAAAATTTTCTGGGTCTGCTGTGTTCTTTATAGGAAGATAACTAAATTCAATTTCCTTAATGGTTATAGGAGTATTCAGATTTTTCATTTCTCTTCAGGTTGGAAGTTTATACTTTCCAAGGATTTTGTCCATTTTGTCTAATTTTTCTAATTTAGTGGCTTAAAATCATTCATGATATTCTCTCATGATCTTTTTTGCCTATGTGACATCTATCCTCTCCATGATATATTAGGTAATAAAGTGATTCCAAAAATAGCCTGTCAAATATACCAAAAATGAGAAATATTTATTGCTGAGCAATTACTTCTTTTTTCTTTTTTTTTTTTTTTACAATTTATTTTGGTATCATTAACCTACAGTTACATGTGCAATATTATGGTGATTAAACTACCCCCTTCATCAGGTCCCCCCCACCAACCCCATTATAGTCACTGTCCATCAGTGTAGTGAGATGCTATAGAATCACTACTTGTCTTCTCTAAGTTGTACAGCCCTCCCTGTGCCCCGCTACCTTACCTCTGCTAATCGTAATACCTCTTTTACCCTCTTATCCCTCCCTTCCCACACATCTTCCCCAGTCCCTTTCCCTTTGGTAACTATTAGTCCATTCCTGGGTTCTGTGAGTCTGCTGCTGTTTTGTTCCTTCAGTTTTTTTCTTTGTTCTTATACTCCACACATGAGTGAAATCATTTGATACTTGTCTTTTTCGGCTTGGCTTATTTTACTGAGCATAATACCCTCTAACTCCATCCATGTTGTTGCAAATGGTAGGATTTGTTTTCTTCTTAAGGCTGAATAATATTCCATTGTGTATATGTACCACATCTTCTTAATCCATTCATCTACTGATGGACATTTAGGTTGCTTCCATTTCTTGGCTATTGTAAATAGTGCTGCAATAAACATAGGGGTGCATCTGTCTTTTTGAAACTGGGCTGCTGCATTCTTCCGGTAAATTCCTAGGAGTGGAATTCCTGGCTCAAATGGTATTTCTATTTTGAGTTTTTTGAGGAACCTCCATACTGCTTTCCACAATGGTTGAACTAAATTGCATTCCCACCAGCAGTGTAGGAGGGTTCCCTTTTCTCCACATCCTCGCCAACATTTCTTGTTGTTTGTGTTTTGGATGTTGGCCATCCTCACTGGTGTGAGATGATATCTCATTGTGGTTTTAATCTGCATTTCTCTGATGACCAGCGATGTGGAGCATCTTTTCATGTGCCTGTTGGCCATCTGAATTTCTTCTTTAGAGAAGTGTCTATTCATGTCCTCTGCCCATTTCTTAATTGGATTATTTGCTTTTTGTTTGTTAAGGTGCGTGAGTTCTTTATATATTTTGGATGTCAATCCCTTATCAGATGCATCATTTATGAATATATTTTCCCATACTGTAGGATGTCTTTTTGTTCTACTGATTGTGTCCTTTGCTGTACAGAAGCTTTTCAGCTTGATATAGTCCCACTTGTTCATTTTTGCTTTTGTTTCCCTTGCCTGGGGGGACATGTTCATGAAGAAGTCGCTCATGTTTATGTCCAAGAGATTTTTGCCTATGTTTTTTTCTAAGAGTTTTATGGTTTCATGACTTACATTCAGGTCTTTGATCCACCTTGAGTTTACCTTTGTGTATGGGGCTAGACAGTAGTCCAGTTTCATTCTCTTCCATGTAGCTGTCCAGTTTTTCCACCACCAGCTGCTGAAGAGGCTGTCATCTCCCCATTGTATATCCAAGGCTCCTTTATCAAATATTAATTGACTGTAGATGTTTGGGTTAATGTTTGGATTTTCTATTCTGTTCCACTGGTCTGTGGGCCTGTTTTTGTGCCAGTACCAAGTTGTCTTGATTACTGTGGCTTTGTAGTAGAGTTTGAAGTCAGGGAGCATAATTCCCCCTGTTTGATTCCTCCTTCTCAGAATTGCTTTGGCTATTCACGGTCTTTTGTGGTTCCATATGAATTTTTGAGTTATTTGTTCCAGTTCATTGAAGAAAGCTGTTGGTAGTTTGATAGAGATTGCATTGAATCTGTAGATTGCTTTAGGTAGTATAGCCATTTTGACAATATTTATTCTTCCTAGCCAAGAGCATGGGATGCATTTCCATTTGTTAGTGTCTTCCTTAATTTCTCCTAGGAGTGTCTTGTAGTTTTCAGAGTACAGGTCTTTCACTTCCTTCGTTAGGTTTATTCCTAGGTATTTTATTCTTTTTGATGCAATTGTGAATGGAATTATTTTCCTGATTTCTCTTTCTGTTAGTTCATCATTAGTTTATAGGAAAGCAACAGATTTCTGTGTGTTAATTTTCTATCCTGCAACTTTGCTGAATTCAGATATTAGTTCCAGTAGTTTTGGAGTGGAGTCTTTAGGGTATTTTATGTACAGTATCACGTCATCTGCAAATAGTGACAATTTGACTTCTTTTTTACCAATCTGGATGCCTTGTATATCTTTATTTTGTTTGATTGCCGTGTCTAGGACCTCCAGTACTATGTTGAATAACAGTGGAGAGAGTGGGCATCCCTGTCTTGTTCCCGATCTTAGATGAAAAGCTTTCAGCTTCTCGCTGTTAAGTATGATGTTAGCTGTGGGTTTGTCATATATGGCCTTTATGATGTTGAGGTACTTGCCGTCTATACCCATTCTGTTGAGAGTTTTAATCATGAATGGATGCTGAATTTTGTCAAATGCTTTTTCAGCATCTATGGAGATGATCA
>JAQQAC010002837.1:3462618-3494352 GCA_029783875.1 Phataginus tricuspis
TTCATCAGGGATATTGGTCTGTAATTTTCTTTTTTAGTGAGGTCTTTGCCCGGTTTTGGTATTAGAGTGATGCTGGCTTCATAGAAAGAGTTTGGAAGTATTCCCTCCTCTTCTATTTTTTGGAAAACTTTAAGGAGAATGGGTGTTATTTCTTCTCTATATGTCTGGTAGAATTCAGAGGTGAATCCATCAGGTCCAGGGCTTTTGTTCTTGGGTAGTTTTTTGATTACCGATTCAATTTCGTTGCTGGTGATTGGTCTGTTTAGTTTTTCTGTTTCCTGCTTGGTGAGTCTTGGAAGGCTGTATTTTTCTAAGAAGTTGTCCATTTCTTCTAGGTTTTGCAGCTTGTTGGCATATAGATGCTCGTAATATTCTCTTATAATTCTTTGTATTTCTGTGGGGTCCGTCGTTATTTTTCCTTTCTCATTTGTGATTCTGTTTATGTGTGTAGATTCTCTTTTTCTCTTAATGAGTCTGGCTAGGGGTTTATCTATTTTGTTTATTTTTTCAAAGAACCAGCTCTTGGTTTCATTGATTTTTTCTATTGTTTTATTCTTCTCAATTTTATTTATTTCTTCTCTGATCTTTATTATGTCCCTCCTTCTGGTGACTTTGGGCCTCCTTTGTTCTTCTTTTTCCAATTTCAATAATTGTGTCTTTAGACTGTTCATTTGGGAATGCTCTTCCTTCTTTAAATAGGCCTGGATTGCAATATACTTTCCTCTTAGAACTGCCTTTGCTGCGTCCCACAGAAGTTGTGGCTTTGTGTTGTTCTTGTCGTTAGTCTCCGTATATTCTTTGATTTCTGTTTTGATTTGGTCATTAACCCATTGATTCATTAGGAGAATGTTGTTAAGTCTCCATGTATTTGTGAGCCTTTTTGATTTCTTTCTAAAATTTATTTCTAGTTTTATACCTTTGTGATCTGAGAAGTTGGTTGGTAGGATTTCAATATTTTTGAAATTATTGAGGTTCTTTTTGTGGCCTAGTTTGTGGTCTATTCTGGAAAATGTTCCATGTGTACTTGAGAAGAATGTGTATCCTGTTGCTTTGGGTGCAGAGTTCTGTAGATATCTGTTAGGTCCATCTGTTCTAGTGTGTTGTTCAGTGCCTCTGTGTCTTTACTTATTCTCTGTCTGGTTGATCTATCCTTTGGAGTGAGTGGTGTGTTGAAGTCTCCCAAAATGAATGCATTGTTGTCTATTTCCTCCTTCAATACAAATCCCTGTTAGTATTTGTTTCACATATGTTGGCTCTCCTGTGTTGGGTGCATATATGTTTATAATGGTTATATCTTCTTGTTGGACTGACCCCTTTATCATTATGTAATGTCCTTCTTTATCTCTTGCTACTTTCTTTGTTTTGAAGTCTATTTTGTCTGATACAAGTACTGCAACACCTGCTTTTTTCTCTTTGTTGTTTGCATGAAATATCTTTTTCCATCTCTTCACTTTTAGTCTGTGTATATCTTTGGGTTTGAGGTGAGTCTCTTGTAAGCAGCATATAGATGGGTCTTGCTTTTTTATCCACTCTGTTACTCTGTGTCTTTTGATTGGTGCATTCAGTCCATTTACATTTAGGGTGATTATTGATAGATATGTACTTATTGCCATTGCTGGCTTTAGATTCGTGGTTACCAAAGGTTCAAGGGTTGCTTCTTTACTATCTAAGAATCTAACTTAGCTTTCCTGTTAAGTTATTGTGAACACCGTCTGATGTTTCTTTATTTCTCCCTTCCTATTCTTCCTCCTCCATTCTTTATATATTGGGTGTTTTATTCTTTGCCTTTAGTTAGTATTTGGATGGTCTGCTTTCTTTGCTATGGTTTTATTTTCTCTGGTGACATCTTTTTAGCCTTAGGGGCACTTCCCTCTAGAGCAGTCTGTTTAAGATATCCTGTAGTGGTGGTTTATGGGAGGCAAACTCTTTCAACTTTCGTTTGTCTGGAAATTGTTTAATCCCTCCGTCATATTTAAATGATAAACGTGCTGGATGCAAGATTCTTGGTTCAAGGTCCTTTTGTTTTATTACGTTAAATATATCATGCCATTCTCTTCTGGGCTGTTTCTGTTGAGAAGTCTGATGATAGTCTGATGGGTTTTCCTTTGTAGGTGATCTTTTTTCTCTCTCTAGCTGCCTTTAATACTCTGTCTTTATCTTTGACCTTTGCCATCTTAATTATTATGTGTCTTGGTGTTGTCTTCCTTGGGTCCCTTGTGTTGGGAGATCTGTGGGCTTCCGTGGACTGCGAGACTATTTCTTTCCCCAGTTTGGGAAAGTTTTCAGCAATTATTTCTTCAAAGACACTTTCTATCCCTTTTTCTCTCTCTTCTTCCTCTGGTACTCCTATAAAGCGAATTTTGTTCCGTTTGGATTGGTCACACAGTTCTCTCAATATTCTTTCATTCTTAGAGATCCTTTTTTCTCTCAGTACCTCAGCTTCTTTGTATTCCTCTTCTCTAGTTTTTATTTCATTTATCATCTCCTCCACCGTATCCAATCTGCTTTTAATACCATCCATTTTGTTCTTCAAGGATTGGATGTCTGACCGGAATTCATTCCTGAGTTCTTGAATATCTTTACGTACCTCCATGAGCATGTGAATGATTTTTATTTTGAACTCCCTTTCAGGGAGAGTCATAAGGTCCATATCATTAAAATCTTTCTCAGGAGTTGTATTCATAATTTTACTCTGGACCAGGTTCCTTTGGTGTTTCATATTTGTGTATGGAGCTGTCTAGTGCCCAGAAGCTCTACTCTCTGGAGCTGCTCAGCCCCTGAAGTAATGTCAGGGATTGTAGGGGAGTGGTATTGGTGCCTCAAGGGAGGAAAGGGCTTTTTCCTGGTTCCTGGCTGCTATGCCTGTCTCCACTGCCTGAACCAGTGGGCTGAGCACACAGGTATAAGCCTCTATGCTTTGCCTTTTAAGTTGCTGTACACAGATCCTCCGTCTGGCTGGCCCAACACCAGGGAAGGGCTTCCAGGTTTGCAAGCCCAGTGGGGCTGGCCAGGTGAAAGGTGCACTAGTCTGTCTGTCACAGAAGGGGTTCCTGGAGCCATGCAGGCAGCCAGGGAGCTGGCACACCTGAAGATCAGAAAACTCCCAATCTGCTGGGCAGAGTACACCCGGACAATCCTGTCCACCTGTCCTTTCTCCCAAGCAGCAAGCTCCGTGCAGTCCTTGCCCCCTCAGCAGGCCTCCTTCCAAGGTCCTCCCTGCCAGGAAGTCTCAGACTGCTGGCCCCTCCCCAGTCCCAGAGCAGCTGGGTATGGATCCCTGATCTCACAAGCAGCCGGAATCTTAGTCTCTCCAGGAACTCCGCCTGTCTTAGCCTTCCAAGCTCCTAATTACAAGAGTATCATGCAAGCACCATGAAATGTAGGTTTGTGCTCCCAGAGTAGATCTCCAGAGTTAAGTACTAAGCAGTCCCAGTTCTCCACTCCCTCTCTGCTCTGTTCCTGTTCCTCCTGCCGGTGAGCTGGGGTGGGGGAAGGGCTTGGATCCTGCAGGACCACAGCTTTAGTACATTACCGTTTTCTGTGAGGGCTGCTCTAGTCTCCAGGTGTATGCAGTTTGTTGTAGTCCTCTTTCCCGTTGCTCTTTCAAGAGTAGTTGTAGTAGCTTTGTTTTCATATTATATGCGGTTTTAGGAGGAAGCCTCTGTCTCACCTCTCACGCCACCATCTTTAGTCTGAGCAATTACTTCTGAGTTACTAATTTTTTTTTGTTTTCTTCTTTATACTTTTTTACGTTTTACATTTTCCCATAATGAATATGTATTGCTTTTAAAACCAGAGGAAAAGTAAAACTTGATTATTATTAGACAACACTTGCACAGTCTGCCTCTCTGTCTGATCTCTTTCCACCACAGACCGTCTGTCCTCTGGACATTTCTCTTCCTTCTCCAATCCACACCCTCCTGTTGGGAGTCCCACTCCCCTGACTCTCTAAATGACAGATGGGAACTTCACCTTGCGCAAAGAAACACCTTCCTTCCCTTCTGCACCACCTCCCCATCAGCCAGCCCTGCCTGAAGGCTTCCTCTCTCCGTGGTCCTTCATCAAATCTCACGGGAACTGCAGACCTGGCCTGTTGATTCTCACATAACAACAAATCCCCCAGTCACTTTGGGTCACAAAAGCCTGTCACTTCAGTCATAAAAATACCCAGTATGATCCAATGGTCAAAGCTCCAAGCTCTCTAAGGTTAAAAGCCCCCACAGCTAGCCAGGACAGGTTGATGCTAGAAGATGGAGGCGAGGAAGGAGACAGGACAGCCTCTTCTGTGACCCCCCCACCCAGAGGCCTAGCTGGGCTCCAAACATCACACCCTCTGATGGAGCAGAGAGGCAGATAAGGGGGCAGGAAGCCTCTCCTATGTCCAGCATCCCTGTCAGCAGGCACTGGACTCTCTGGCCGCGGATCAACCTCAGATAACCACAGCAGTGCCTGCTACTGGGATCCACTGTGGGTCCTTCTGACGCCCCTAAGGGAACAAATGGTGAGGTGGTTCTCACCACCTCCGTGGTTCAAAACGTGTATTTATTTCCCTCTTTCTAGCCACTTCTGTTAATTCCCCACTCCCTGAGCCTGGCTGTCCACCCCATCTTGGGCTCCCCTTTTCCTCCACGTTCTTTTTCCCCTTTTGTCAAATTCTTCCTAGATGTCTAGAGTCCTAACCCCCAGTCTAGCTTCAAAACCACTCGGGTAAGAGGTCTGGGCCCCGAAGAATGAGGGAGGATTTTGGCAGACCCTCTGCCCAAGCCCCGAAGGTTCACCATCAGCCCAGGGCCTGTATCAGGCCTCTCTTGCCCAGATGGAATGGAAGCCACGCTGCTTCCCCTCCAGACCCAACAGCTTCATGGAACCTTATGGAAGACCAGCTCACTGCTGGCTTCCTCGGAGGCTGACTCGATAAGTGGCTCTAATGTTCTCTGCTTCTTGGTGATAAATCTCTGTGATGGAGTTGCAACAGGGCAGGATGCGCCATCTTGAAAAACATCATTTCAGGTGTAATCCTTCCAAGTCCCCTTAACGCTCAGCCCCTTCCTGCCCCCACACACCCCCTGCAGGGTCACCAGCTCCATCATGCAGTGGAGGTACCACCACCAGGGCTCCGTGGTGGTGAACAAGCTCCTCGGAGTCCCCAAGGCCTCAGGATTGGCCAGTCTCTCAGGCGGTGATCAGAAACCCCACCCTGCCTTTGCTGGGACAACCAGGAGCCCTTCAGTCCTAAGGACATCCTGACCTCTCTCTGGAGCACACAGATGCAGCCCTACCCCAGAGAGGGGAGGTGAGCCAGGACCTCCCTCTCTTGGTTCACAGCTGCTCAGAGCTGAGGGGAACTGGGAAGAGCAGAGCTCAAGCCACCTGCCATGGTTTGAACCCTACTCTATCACCCAACCGCCGAGTCATCCCTTTCCCAACCTTCAGTTTTCTCCTCTGCCAAATGGGGTGAGAGTCCAATTCGCTGAGTGGGGTCATGTGCCCACCCCAGGCATGGGCGGGGCTCTTGATTGGCAGATCCACCGAGTCAGGGGTAGGGCTGGGGAGGCAGGGTCCCCGACCTCCAGCAGGTGAAGGTCTTTCTCGGTGACCAGAGCTTTGTGGGCAGTCAGTGCAGGTGGCCAATTTTCTTTTTATGCTTTAAGCTTTCCATCCAGACTTTAAGAAAAGAGGATAGATGGGTTGGCAGGGGATGGGTAGGTAGCCATCCTGTGTCTAGTGGCCGATCCACCACGATGCTTTAGCACACCTGTTCACACCACCCCTGAGGCCGGACTAGCTTCCTGATTCTAGCCTCGGGCTGTGAGGCAATTTGACTTCTCAGAGTGTTTTTGCATCTCATCTGCTCTGATTCTCCCCCATTCCCAGGCACCCCCAGATGTCCCATAAGCTGGGCCTGGGCAGGAACCACTAAGTGTGTGAATTCTCAAGGCTCATCACCACAGATTTCAAGACATGATTCTGTTTCCCAGACCTGAACTTTTATTTACTGGTTTATGTATTTCTGTTGTTTTACAAGTCAAGTAGACCTTAGTGAACTGCCATCTGATTTTCATTCCAAGAACCCCGTGATCAATTAACCACAGCACAGACCTGTGATTAGCAGATTGACCCACATGCTTGCTCTGTATCCACTCCCCATCCTTTCCTGACCCCCAAGTGTGGCTACCTGGCCTGTCCTCCTGGGACCCCTTCCCAGCCGCCTTGCTGTTACAGTTTTACAAATTGCAGTCAATACACTTTCAGGGGTGGGCGCTTGCCTCCCCATTATATGTGTTCAGTACTTAGTACAGGAGGCGGGGTATGGGCCTCCTCAGGAACGTGTGTGTGTGTGTATTTTGTAGGAAGAGGGGTAGTTGGTGAGATGGGATGAATGTCATAGATGTGCTCCATACCCACATCTCCTTTAGTCTTTAAATCCCTTTCCACAGAATTCCAGAAAGGCTGGACATGCCCTGTTCATTCACTGAGAGCTCATATTGATCCCAGATTAGTATCAACCAGCAAGAAAACCTTAGATCCCCTCCCAGTTGATCATTACATCTATACTCTGTTGAAAGGTATCCCCCAAAAGATGTGTCCCCAGTGCCTGTGAATGTGACCTTATTTGGAAATAGGACATCACAGACGTAACCAAGCTGAGGTCATACTGGGGTAGAACAGACCCTGATGCGGCAACTGTTGTCTCTTATAAGAATGGGGAGACTTGGGGGGAAAGGCCAGAGAGAACAGGAACGCACAGGGAGAAGGCATATGACAAGGGAGGCGGAGAAGGGAGCAAGGTGTCTACAAGCCACGGAATGCCAAGGACTGTCCGCAAGAGCTGGGAGAAAGCAGGCAGAGCTCCTTCTCTGGGGCGTTCAGAGAGCACCGCCCTGCTGACACCTTGGTTTGGGACTTCTAGGCCCTCGGATCTGTGGTACAGTATGTTCTGTGTGTCTCTTGTTCTGTATGTCTGTTGTTCTAAGCCCTCCAGTTGGTGCTACCTTGTTAGAGCAGCCCCAGAAAGCTTAACAGAACATCTGAACCTTGCAGTACCTGTAACCATATTTACAAATTGAGCCCAACATTAGTTCTGTTCCTCCTTGGTTCACCATCCTGAACATCCATTCCCATGTATGTCCTCAGATTTTTTGTGATAGAAATTAGCAAAACCCTGCAGCCCTTTAGCCGTGTAAGCCTTCTGCAGCCATCTCATTTTGCAGTTCATCCACTGGAACGTGCCAAGTCTAGTTGTCTGAAGACAACGTAGGGAATGAGGGGCGCTCTCTTCCTCTCCCGAGGAAGTCCCTCCGGGGAGGCAGGGATGGTGTCTGAAAGAAGGGAGGGACTTCTTCGGGCAGGGCTGAGGGCTGCTTCCTCAGGATGGCTCCCCGAAGGGGCCCGATTTCAGACCTCCCAGAGGACTGCGAATTCTTCCATGCACTTCTAGTCCAATTTCTTTCCTGATCAGAGTCTCGTGCTTTACATACAAGACTTAGAGAAACTGAATTCAGCTGATAGCATCTGGCAGATCAAGCTCAGCGGGTTTTGTTGTTCTTTGTTTTGCTGTGTTTTGTTTGCTATTTGCTTCATTACATCTATACTGTAATGATGTAATGAAGCAATCTGGGGAAAAGCCAGACTCTTACAGCCCAGCCATAGAGTGTCCCTGAGCTTTGTACTGTGCCTGGAGCCAGATATTTGAGTTTTGAGCTGTGCCATTCGCAGGTCTTTAGTTACTCCCTACAGAGAGAATGGCCAGCCCACTCCTACAGTCTTCAAATCGCTCATATGTCACAGTTTTATGGTGATATCAATGTGATCCCTCCCTCTCCATATCGCTGCTTGACTGGGCATTGGATTCCACGTCATTGCAGGCAGTAATTTCATTAGCTGCATGCTCTGGAAAGCTATTTTTTCATCCCAGGATATTAGCTGGGCTTTGCCTGACTGCTATCCCATCCTGCAGCCATGATTTCTAATGGCTCCTACTATCTAATCTATTCCTTGTAGCATTAAAATGCTCTGGCCACACGCTAGAAGGGCACATGGCTGGCCAGCTAGAGATTAGCTTCCAGCTTCCCCTGCCCCTGGATGTGGCAATGTGGCTGAGCCCATGGCATGTCAGCCAATGGGATGTATGCAACTTCTCAGCCATGTTTCCAAAAAGAAAGATGATTTCCCACCAGTTGCTCCTGCCTTCTTACAAATGGCTTGCAAATGATGTCATCTTAAGCCAAGAAGTCACATGTCAGGGATAGCAAAGCCCTCCTAAAACCCAAACTCTTATGTAAGAGAGAAATACCTGTTTATTGTTTCAGCCACTCCACATTGTGGTCTGTTTGATATAGTACCTTAGAGTCTTTCCTGTAACTGATAGAAATTCCAACTCTCTCCGCAGCCCTCTGGCTATCTTCCCTCCATTCCGCTCCTGACCCCCATGCCCACCAGGGCCACTGCTGAGAATAATGCCTGGATTTTCCCCATGTGCGTGAACTGCTCACTGTAATCACTGAGTAATAATCTGTGGGTTAGCATCCAATGGGAGTTGAGTGGGTTCTTCTCAGATAAGGTGCTCCCCTCCCCAGGGCAGAGCAGGTGAAGGCCTGGGTGAGACAGGAAGTGACCCTGACCTGGAGGGAAACTGCGCAAGTGGGGAGGAAGCGCCACCCCCTCCCACACTCCACAAGGAAGACTGAGTGAGGCCTGGGTTGGGTGGCGATGAGTCTGAGATGTTGGTCACACGTCCAAACAGAACCAAGAGCGTGGTTGGTTGTGGCTGGGGACTTGTGTACACATGTGTGCTGCTCCAAAGCTGTGACACAAAGTGCCACCCAGCGCAGAGGGAGAACAGGAGGTGGCCCAAGACCAAGCTGTTGGCGGGAGGCTGGATGGGGGCTCCCAGTCTTCTGCCATCTTCCAGGCAGAGGAGCCCCACTAGCACACTCCTGCTGCTCTTTGCGGCCTTCCTCGTCCTCCCTGGGGCATGAAGAATACCTCATTTGTAAACTTGGAAGGAAGGATGGATGTGTGCTTACACACAGCATGCACTCGGCTCCACTAGCCAGGCAGTCAGCTTCCCTGGGGCCCTGCCCTGCAAGGGAAGCCTTCAGCATCCAGCACAGCCCAGGGACACCTAGGAAGGGACTCTGCCTAATGCTGGGGCTCAGTTCCAGGAAGCCCACCTGACTGCGGACACCAGCCACATCCTCCAGCAACCAGCATGTCTGTAACAGAGAAAACTTGCAGGTCTCCAGCCTCCTCACTCTTTTATCATATGTCTCAGTTGATGCAAAATTCAGGCAGGGAGGGGTATTGCTATTTATTGGGTCATCTTGATCCCCAACACAAGCCCTGGTGGAAAGCTCACTTAGGTCCAGCTAAGTGGTCCCTGTGAACCTCCTTTCTGGTGCTTCTGTGCCCGATAAGCCCCAATCCTGATGGGCCCCCCGTGATTTTTTAGCCAATACACCTGCTCCAGTTAGAGGCCAGCTCAGGCCCTGGGACTCACTCAGTATCTCTACCTTCACTTGCACATTTTGTCCATCATGGAACACCAAGAGATGATCCTATTTCCATGTCTTTGTGGGGAGCCCTTCTGTACCTTGAAGTATCACTTTTCATGTGCAGCTGGAATTTGGGGTAATTATTATGGGAACCAGGCAGACATTTCCTCATGTGACAACCCACACACAGCAAGAGGCCCTCACGTGGACATAATAGTGTTAAGAACAGCCTTCAGACGTGGAAAGGACCTTGGCCATCCACAAGTAGTGATCATTACAAACAATTATTTTACTCCATATCCTGGCTGGAGTTACTTACATACCTGGAGATACAAAAACTTTGCTTCCTAATAAAAATAAGCATACTCCACACTAATGGTTTACTAATGCCCTTGCCCTGCTCCCCATTGAGGTGGTGATGTTGATTACACATCTAACATATATTATAATGTATGTATGTAAATGTGTATATTTGGGTGCATGGCTGAATTGTTCTCTGCTTCATAAAAGGACACGCTTTGGGCCAAGCTCATTTGCACCCTGACACTTGCTGCTCAGAGCCTCATGCACATGAAACCGTCACTAGCGAGTCCTTCCTGGGGCCAAGCATCTCGTGGACCAAAGCCTGCAGCTTCCTCGTACTAGAATGTTCTCTCCCTTTCTCACGGATTGGCCTTTTCTCCTCAGTCACCTCGTGAGCAACTTGGTCCAAATTTAACCTTTTATTTCTCCTGAATTTCTAGCAACACCTGAAGTTGTTGGGTCAATGACTAGCATCTAGCCCTGATTTCTATTTGTGTTGTCCCTGGAAGAGCCCTATAAACACGTGGTTTAGAGCTGGACTCTGCAGCCAGCATCTGGAGACCAGTAACTGTGGTCTCATACTTGTCTGCTGGCCATCTTTGGGAAGGGGCTCAAAGTCTCTGTGCCCCAGATTCCCCATTTATGAAGAGCAAGAATAATGGTACCTATTATTAAAGAGCATATTATTGTATATTTTTGGAAATAGATACATATATCTATATCTATCTTCATCTTCAATACGCATATACATGTCAGACAGAATAACGGCCCCAAAGATGTCCACGCCCCCTTCCATGCAGCCTGTGGGTCTGTGACCTCCCAGGGCAGAGTGACTAAGTTAAGGACCTGAGATGGGACATGGCCCCTGGTGATCCAGGTGGGCCCAAAGTCATTGTCTGGATGGAGGGAGGCGGGAGGGGCTGGAGGAGGGGTGATGGCAAAGGCAGGTCGGAAGCACAGAGTGAGCAAGACATTGGGAGGTGCTCTGCCCCTGACCTGCGTGGAGGGCGGGCCCGCAAGCCACGGTGGAGGGCGCCTCTCAGAACGTCCGGCAGGAGGACGGACCCACCCTGGTGCCGCAGAAGCAGCTCTACTGACACCTTAGGGCTTTTGCCTGCAGAATGGTGAGATACAAACATGAGTTGTGAGCCACTAAATTTGCGGCACTTTGTTATAGCAGTGATGGGACACTGATATAATATACATATATACTGTATATATGCTAATACTATAGGTAATGTGTATAACACCATACATGCGTATATACACAGAACCTGAAACAGAGCCTGGCACATCATAAATGCCATGCATGCTGTTGCCACAGCCCCAAAATGAAGTCCTCCGACAGGTTCTAGAGCTGTCTGGGCATGACGCCGGCGTGTGGCTCCCTGGGGCAGCGATCGCTGCAACTGCCTGGACAGCTGGACAGAGCTGCTCGTGGAAGCCGGAGGGCTGGAATTTCCCCCAAAGAGAGGAACAAAACAGCAAGCGGTGTGAACAAATGTACACACTGCCTGAAGGGAAAGTGGGTTCGATGTCCCCAAACCCGTGCCCCACAAGGTCACCTGAGAGAGCTCCCATCTGTGCAGCCTAGGCAATAATTCAGGTTCAGCCCTGGGGTTCTGGGCCCCCCTTTGTGTGCACCTCCACTGCGTGTTTTCCACTCAGTTTGGGTGGGAGGCATGTGGGGCTTCTCCGACTATCAGTGGGGAGTCAGAGGCTGCCTGCTCGGGGTCTGCAGGTGGGAATTCCGTCTGTCAGCCCCACCCCTCTCCTCACCCCACTGGGAAGACCCTGGCGTGCCCTGTGACCTGCTGTAGGGTGTCTTTGCTCATCTACGCATATTCAAGGGCACCACACACATACAGAGGTTTGCATTCAAATTTTAGTTGGTTTCACTAAAATGAGGTCGTAATGTGAGCACTTCTCTTTCTGGGAAAGAATAAGCAGGATCTTTTAAACTTGAGGAGCGGGGCAGTGACCGCTGTGGTCCTGGGGAGTAAGGGGAGGGTGGCTGATCCCATGAGGCGGACTGTGACGGCGGAGAACAAATTACCTCAAGTGCCGACCTTGGTGGATTCGGGCAGCATCACTGAAGGTGACGTGTGGAAGGAACATTCAGGAAGTCCAGGTTCGGGGCAGGAAGGAGGAGGAAAACAAGAGGGGGAGGGGCACAATCCCCCATCACCGTGATGAACTGGAGCCACTTGCAGCGACAGAGACAGAGCAGCCACAGTTCACTCCCAGGGTCACAATGTTGAACTGGGAAGAAGAACATAATTCACTCCAAGACAGAGCAAACCTGCGAAGGCCAGTCTGGCCAGCCTCTGAAATCGCTGTCAGGGAGCCGCATGCCTGGGAAGACCAGTCCCAACAGTCTCTCCTTGGGACTTTGGCATTTTACTGTCAGATCCATGTGCTCCGCTTCACATCTGTGACCCAGCTATGCACACAACGGTCACACGGGGTAAGGAAGTCACCCTCCCCCATGGCACCTTCCTTCCTCAAGAGCAGATGGCCCCCAAACACTTGGGTCCAGTGAGCGACTGCAGGGCCCCTGTCGCCAACCAGGGAGCAGACACCAACCAGAACAGAGCCCGGGGTATGTGGGGGTGACCCCCATGAACTCCCTGCCAGGGCATCCTGCCCTCTGCTCACCTCCCCGGGCTCAGGCCCATCAAAAAGTGCCCACAACAGAAGCAAATTCAAGAACTAAGAGCAGGGGAGGCATTCAAGATGGCAGCATGAGCAGGGAGGCAGAAATCTCCTCCCAAAACCATATATATTTTGAAAATACAGCAAATACAGCTATTCCTAAAAGAGAGACCAGGAGATACACTACAACAGCCAGGCTACATCTACATCTGCGAGAACTCAGCACCTCACGAAAGGGGTAAGATACAAAGCCGTGACCCGGAAGGACCAGAGCACTCCCCCCACCCCAGCTTACTGGTGGGAGGAAAAGAATCAGAGTGGGGAGGGAGTGGAAGCACAGGACTGCTAAAAAATCAGCTCTAGTAATTTGCACCGGGAGCACAGACACACATTGCATGGTGTACTGGATATTAGAGAAATGGAAAAGCAAAATCCGAGACAGAGACTGCAAGTGGGTCCCCACAGCCAGCTCCTCTGGGACAAAAAAAAAGCAGGCACTTTAAAAGTCTTAAAGGAACAAGGGTTTAACAGGTGGACAAAATCGTCCCAGCACACTCAGCCCAGCAGGCTGGGAATCTTAAGGAATTTCAGGCGCCCTAACCCACTGGTTGGCTATGCAGCTCCGAAGCCCCTCATGGTGATAAGCAGCCTGCCATTCATTCCCCACCACCACCGGCACTGCAAGCAAACCGGCTGACACACCACTGCTGTGGACCAGCTGGGGAGCAGCCCTGCCCACAGCAACCACACAGAGTCTTCTCCCAGCAGACAGCTAACCGGGCCAGACCCAGAGGCTTCCCCCTACATGCAGCTGCCAGCACAGGCAGAGGAAGCTGGCACAAAGTCCAGAAGGCATGAAGGGGCACCATTCTCACAGGAGAACACAGGCATGCCTGCAACTCCCAGCAGTGCCCTAGGCCATCCCGAGGGCCTCCCGCCCACGGCAGCTCAGGGAATTAACCCAGAGACCATTCCCTGTGTGCGGGTAACCAGCACAGGAGAAGGGCAAGGCAACCAGCAAGCAGGAAGGGACTTTGTTCTCCCAGTTGATAGACGCACCACCTGGCAGGGATCACTTCTATCGCCATGAAAAGGCAGAAGAACCTGGTCCAGTCCAAAATCACTCAAACAATGCCAGAGAGAGGGCCTGGTGAGATAGATATAACCAATCTTCCTGAAAAAGAATTCAAAATAAAAGTCATAGCCATGCTGATGGGGCTGCAGAGAAATATGCAAGAGCTAAGGGATGAAGTCCAGAGGGAGATAACAGAAATGAGACAATCAATAGAAGGACTTAAGAGGAGACTGGATGAGGTGCAAGAGACTGTTAATGGAATAGAAATCAGAGACCAGGAATACAGAGAAGCTGAGGCACAGAGAGATAAAAGGATCTCTAGGAATGAAAGAATATTAAGAGAACTGTGTGACCAATCCAAATGGGACAATATTCATATAGTAGGGGTACCAGAAGAAGAAGAGAGAGAAAAAGGGATAGAAAGTGTCTTTGAAGAAATAATTGCTGAAAAATTCCCCAAGCTGGGGAAGGAAATAGTCTCTCAGACCATGGAAGCCCACAGATCTCCCAACACAAGGTACCAAAGGAGGACAACACCAAGACATATAATAATTAAAATGGCAAAGATCAAAGATAAAGACAGAGTATTAAAGGCAGCTAGAGAGAGAAAAAAGATCACCTACAAAGGAAAACCCATCAGGCTATCATCAGACATCTCAACAGAAACCTTACAGGCCAGAAGAGAATGGCATGATGTATTTAATGCAAAGAAACAGAAGGGCCTTGAACCAAGAATACTGTATCCATCAAGATTATCATTTAAATTTGAAGGAGGGATTAAACAATTTCCATATAAGCAAAAGTTGAGGGAATTTGCTTCCCACAAACCACCTCTACAGGGTTTTTTTTTTTATGCTCCACATATGAGTGAGATCATTTGATACTTGTCTTTTTCAGCTTGGCTTATTTCACTGAGCATAATACCCTCTAGCTCCATCCATGTTGTTGCAAATGGTAGGATTTGTATTCTTCTTATGGCTGAATAATATTCCATTGTACATCTTCTTTATCCATTCATCTACTGATGGACACTTAGGTTGCTTCCATTTCTTGGCTATTGTAAATAGTGCTGCAATAAACATAGGGGTGCATCTGTCCTTTTGAAACTGGGCTGCTGCATTCTTAGGGTAAATTCCTAGGAGTGGGATACCTGGGTCAAATGGTATTTCTATTTTGAGTTTTTTGAGGAACCTCCATACTGCTTTCCACAATGGTTGAACTAATTTGCATTCCCACCAGCAGTGTAGGAGGGTTCCCTTTCCTCCACATCCTTGCCAACATTTGTTGTTGTTTGTGTTTTGGATGTTGGCCATCCTCACTGGAGTGAGGTGATATCTCATAGTGGTTTTTAATCTGCATTTCTCTGATGATTAGCGATGTGGAGCATCTTTTCATGTGCCTGTTGGCCATCTGAATTTCTTCTTTAGAGAAGTGTCTATTCATGTCCTCTGCCCATTTCTTAATTGGATTATTTGCTTTTTGTTTGTTAAGGTGTGTGAGTTCTTTGTATATATTGAATGTCAACCCCTTATCAGATACATCATTTATGAATATATTTTCCCATATTGTAGGATGTCTTTTTGTTCTACTGATGGTGTCCTTTGCTGTACAGAAGCTTTTCAGCTTGATATAGTCCCACTTGTTCATTTTTGCTTTTGTTTCCCTTGCCCGGGGGGATATGTTCATGAAGAAGTCACTCATGTTTATGCCCAAGAGATTTTTGCCTATGTTTTTTTCTAAGAGTTTTATGGTTTCATGACTTACATTCAGGTCTTTGATCCACCTTGAGTTGACCTTTGTGTATGGGGTTAGACAGTAGTCCAGTTTCATTCTCTTACATGTAGCTGTCCAGTTTTTCCAACACCAGCTGCTGAAGAGGCTGTCATCTCCCCATTGTATATCCAAGGCTCCTTTATCAAATATTAATTGACTGTAGGTGTTTGGGTTAATGTTTGGATTTTCTATTCTGTTCCACTGGTCTGTGGGTCTGCTTTTGTGCCAGTACCAAATTGTCTTGATTACTGTGGCTTTGTAGTAGAACTTGAAGTCAGGGAGCATAATTTCTCCTGTTTGATTCCTCCTTCTCAGGATTGCTTTGGCTATTTGGGGTCTTTTGTGGTTCCATATGAATTTTTGAGTTATTTGTTCCAGTTCATTGAAGAAAGCTGTTGGTAGTTTGATAGGGATTGCATTGAATCTGTAGATTGCTTTAGGTAGTATAGCCATTTTGACAATATTTATTCTTCCTAGCCAAGAGCATGGGATGCATTTCCATTTGTTAGTGTATTCCTTAATTTCTCCTAGGAGTGTCTTGTAGTTCTCAGAGTACAGATCTTTCACTTCCTTCGTTAGGTTTATTCCTAGGTATTTCATTCTTTTAGATGCAATTGTGAATGGAATTGTTTTTCTGATTTCTCTTTCTGTTAGTTCATCATTAGTGTATAGGAAAGCAACAGATTTCTGTGTGTTAATTTTGGATCCTGCAGCTTTGCTGAATTCAGATATTAGTTCTAGTAGTTTTGGAGTGGAGTCTTTAGGGTTTTTTATGTACAGTATCATGTCATCTGCACATAGTGACAATTTGACTTCTTCTTTACCAATCTGGATGCCTTGTATGTCTTTGCTTTGTCTGATTGCCGTGGCTAGGACCTCCAGTACTATGTTGAATAACAGTGGAGAGAGTGGGCACCCCTGTCGTGTTCCCGATCTTAGATGAAAAGCTTTCAGCTTCTCGCTATTAAGTATGATGTTAGCTGTGGGTTTGTCATATATAGCCTTTACGATGTTGAGGTACTTGCCGTCTATACCCATTTTGTTGAGAGTTTTAATCATGAATGGATGCTGAATTTTGTAAAATGCTTTTTCAGCATCTATGGAAATGATCATGTGGTTTTTGTTCTTCTTTTTATTGATGTGATGGATGATGTTGATGGATTTTTGAATGTTGTACCATCCTTGCATCCCTGGGATGAATCCCACTTGATCATGGTGTATGATCCTCTTGATGTATTTTTGAATTCGGTTTGCTAATATTTTGTTGAGTATTTTTGCATCTACGTTCATCAGGGATATCGGTCTGTAATTTTCTTTTTTAGTGAGGTCTTTGCCCGGCTTTGGTATTAGAGTGATGCTGGCCTCATAGAAAGAGTTTGGAAGTATTCCGTCCTCTTCTATTTTTTGGAAAACTTTAAGGAGAATGGGTGTTATTTCTTCTCTATATGTCTGGTAGAATTCAGAGGTGAATCCATCAGGTCCAGGGGTTTTGTTCTTGGGTAGTTTTTTGATTACCGATTCAATTTCGTTGCTGGTGATTGGTCTGTTTAGTTTTTCTGTTTCCTGCTTGGTGAGTCTTGGAAGGCTGTATTTTTCTAAGAAGTTGTCCATTTATTCTAGGTTTTGCAGCTTGTTGGCATATAGATGCTCGTAATATTCTCTTATAGTTCTTTGTATTTCTGTGGGGTCCGTCATTATTTTTCCTTTCTCATTTCTGATTCTGTTTATGTGTGTAGATTCTCTTTTTCTCTTAATGAGTCTGGCTAGGGGTTTATCTATTTTGTTTATTTTTTCAAAGAACCAGCTCTTGGTTTCATTGATTTTTCTATTGTTTTATTCTTCTCAATTTTATTTATTTCTTCTCTGATCTTTATTATGTCTCTCCTTCTGGTGACTTTGGGCCTCATTTGCTCTTCTTTTTCCAATTTCAATAATTGTGCCTTTAGAGTGTTCATTTGGGAATGTTCTTCCTTCCTTAAATAGGCCTGGATTGCAATATACTTTCCTCTTAGAACTGCCTTTGCTGCATCCCACAGAAGTTGTGGCTTTGTGTTGTTGTTGTCATTACTCTCCATATATTCTTTGATTTCTGTTTTGATTTGGTCATTAACCCAATGATTTATTAGGAGAATGTTGGTAAGCCTCCATGTATTTGTGAGCCTTTTTGATTTCTTTCTAAAATTTATCTCTAGTTTTATACCTTTGTGATCTGAGAAGTTGGTTGGTAGGATTTCAATATTTTTGAATTTACTGAGGTTCTTTTTGTGGCCTAGTATGTGGTCTATTCTGGAAAATGTTCCATGTGCACTTGAGAAGAATGTGTATCCTGCTGCTTTTGGGTGCAGAGTTCTGTAGATATCTGTTAGGTCCATCTGTTCTAGTGTGTTGTTCAGTGCCTCTGTGTCTTTACTTATCCTCTGCCTGGTTGATCTATCCTCTGGAGTGAGTGGTGTGTTAAAGTCTCCTAAAATAATTGCATTGCTGTCTATTTCCTCCTTCACTTCTGTTAGTATTTGTTTCACATATGCTGGCACTCCTGTGTTGGGTGCATATATATTTATAATGGTTATATCTTCTTGTTGGACTGACCCCTTTATCATTATGTAATGTCCATCTTTACTGTTGCTACTTTCTTCATTTTGAAGTCTATTTTGTCTGATACAAGTACTGCAACACCTGCTTTTTTCTCTTTGTTGTTTGCATGAAATATCTTTTTCCATCCCTTCACTTTTAGTCTGTGTATATCTTTGGGTTTGAGGTGAGTCTCTTGTAAGCAGCATATAGATGGGTCTTGCTTTTTTATCCACTGTTACTCTGTGTCTTTTGATTGGTGCATTCAGTCTGTTTACATTTAAGGTGATTATTGATAGATATGTACTTATTGCCATTGCTGGCTTTCGATTCGTGGTTACCAAATGTTCAAGGGTTGCTTCTTTACTATCTAAGAATCTAACTTAACTTTCTTGTTAAGTTATTGTGAACACTGTCTGATGTTTCTTTATCTCTCCCTTCCTATTCGTCCTCCTCCTTTCTTTATATATTAGGTGTTTTATTCTTTGCCTTTAGTTAGTATTTGGATGGTCTTCTTTCTTTGCTATGATTTTATTTTCTCTGGTGACATCTTTTTAGCCTTAGGGGTGTTTCCCTCTAGAGCAGTCCATTTAAGATATCCTGTAGTGGTGGTTTATGAGAGGCAAACTCTCTCAACTTTCCTTTGTCTGGAAATTGTTTAATCCCACTGTCATATTTAAATGATAATCGTGCTGGATACAATATTCTTGGTTCAAGGCCCTTCTGTTTCATTACGTTAAATATATCATGCCATTCTCTTCTGGCCTGTAAGGTTTCTGTTGAGAAGTCTGATGACAGTCTGATGGGTTTTCCTTTGTAGGTGATCTTTTTTCTCTCTCTAGCTGCTTTTAATACTCTGTCTTTATATTTGACCTTTGCCATCTTAATTATTATGTGTCTTGGTGTTGTCTTCCTTGGGTCCCTTGTGTTTGGAGTTCTGTGGGCTTCCGTGGACTGTGAGACTATTTCCTTCCCCAGCGTGGGAAAGTTTTCAGCAATTATTTCTTCAAAGACACTTTCTATCCCTTTTTCTCTCTCTTCTTCCTCTGGCACTCCTATAATGCGAATATTGCTCCGTTTGGATTGGTCACACAGTTCTCTCAATATTCTTTCATTCTTAGAGATCCTTTTATCTCTCTCTGCCTCAGCTTCTTTGTATTCCTGGTCTCTGTTTTGTGTTTCATTGACCGTGTCTTGTACCTCATCCAGTCTGCTGTTAAGCCCATCGATGGCTTGTCTCATTTCTGCATTGTCTTTCCTCATTTCCTCCCTCAGCTCTTGCACATTTTTCTGTAGATCCGTCAGCATGGCTATGACTTTTATTCTGAATTCTTTTTCAGGAAGACTGTGCATGTCCATTCCTTCAGGTTCTCTCTCAGGGGTTGTGTGTGTCTGAAGCTTTGTCTGTATCATATTCTTCTGTCTTCTCATGACTATAGAATTGGTTGTTGGTAGTGTTCACATATGTAGCTGGGCTCTTTATGACGGCCTGCCAGCTGCCGAGTCCTCTCAGGTGTGGCTGCGCGGTGTGCGCTTTCCTGTGTGTTCTGGTCTGTCTTTTAGGAACAGTTGCATTTGCTGTGTTTTTGTGGATAAATATAATGTTGGGAGGAAAGTTCTGCCGCTCTGTTCACACTTCCATCTTCCCGGAACTCTCTCTACAGTGTATTTTAAAGGTACTGCTCTAGATGGAAGTACTCCTAAATAGATGTCACCAAAGAACTAAGAGCAGGATTGGCAGGTCCTCAAAAATTAAACCTGGAATTTCCATGCAACTGGCAATTCCTTCCCAGCCTCGGACCCCAAAGGGCTGAAAGCAGGGCCCACACCAGGGCCTGGGCAGCATGACAGTGTTGCCCAAGGGGTGGGGGGGCTGCAGCTTCACAGAGGCTCCACTGCCTGCCAGGCACTGTGTTTTCTCATTTCTCCCAACAAACCCCATGAGGAGGGGTGGCCATATGCCCACCGAGGAGCAAAGGGGATGATCTGTGACCCTGAAGGTCCGCACACGGCAGCACCAGCTCCTGGGTCCCTCCTCTGTTGGGACAGCCATGGACAAGCCAGCTTGGAAGAGTAGCAGTGGGATAGCCACCACCGAGTTAGACTAAAGTGACCAAGGAAGAGACACTCACACCAGAATGTCTGCACCCAGACTCATATGCTCTCCACAGAAGGGCCTCCAGGAGGGCAGAGATCAGCCCCGGTGACCCAAGCGGCCGTTCTCTCAGCTTCACAGCCAGAGATAATGAGGCAAATGCAATAAAATCTCCATGTCCTAATCCCTGGGACCTGTGAGTGTGGCCTTATATGGCAGAAGGGACCAGGCAAGGGTGGTTAAGTTAAGGGTCTTGAGATGGGGAGGTGATCCTGAATTATGGGTGAACACTAAATGCCATCACAAGTGTCCTTACAAGAGGGAGGCAGGAGGAGATTTGACAGAAAGGAGGAGGAGGCAAAGCGACCCCAGAGACAGAGATCGGAGAGAGGCAGCCACAAGCCAAGGAATGCTGGCAGCCACCAGCGCTGGAAGAACTCCCCTGGAGCTTCCAGAAGGAACTGACCCTGCCAGCACCTTGATTTTGGCCCCATCATGCTCCATGCAGACTTCTGTCCTCCAGAACTGGTTCGCGCCACTGGGTTTGGGGTAATTAGGTATAGCAGCCATAGGGAGGCGAGGCCCTGACCTGGCCGAGGCTGAAATCCTGTTCTCCAGACCGCCACCAGCTGTCAGCAAAGCCCGCAGAGCACAGGAAGTGGTATTGTTAGCCGACCTTTACACCAACCAGCACACAGACAATCTGAGAGAACCTGATACGCAAACGTGGCTCTTCCATTCGCAGACGGAGAGAAGGGGATCAAGGGATGGATGTGGAGGTAGGCGTGCGGCCATCAAAGGGGAGCTACTTGCTGTTACGTCATAAATTTAGATGCTGCTATTTTTTTCCAGAGAATTCTACCAGCAGACTCTTGGACATATATTTTATCCCTTAAAAAACTTACAGAGACACATTTCCTTGCCCTGGCCACACATCCTTTCCTGTTAGTTAAGAAAATAAGAATAGTCACCCTGGCCAAGGCCACAGCCCACCCAGCCCAGGAGTTGGTCTCCAAAATTGGTGCCCAGGGATGATTTGAAATAGTGATCCTCCTCCAGTTAATCACGGATGTCTCACTTGAGACCAGTTGGGTGGAATACTAGCATTTGTCGAGGAAATTGTATGAGGCAGCTCTCCCGCCATGGCTCTCTGAGGAGGCTGTGTTGATAGAGAAAAATGAGCAGTTGCCCCACAGCTCAGTGTTCAAGCTGGGCCAGCCGCTGAAGGCTTTGGTGGGGCTGGGGTGTGACATCCCCCCAGGGGCAGGTGGGATGGAGTGGGGACAGCTCCCAGTGGGAAGAAGCGTTCGGGTGGCAGACAGAGCAGAATCTACTGCAATCCCCGAGCACCCGTGCTGGAGGACACCCCTCTGAGCTCCCCGGGGTGCCTTCATTAGTCTGCTCGGGCTCCCAAAGCAAAGTGCCACAGAACAGGTGGCTTAAACAACAAATTTAATTTTCTCATAGTTCTGCAGGCTGGAAGTCTGAGAACAAGGCACCGGCAGTGTTGTGTCTTCTGAGGCCCGTCTGCTTGACGTGTAGATGGCAGTCGTCTCACTATGTCCTCACATGGCCTTCCCTCTGTTCTCCAGCATCCCTGGTCTCTCTTCCTCCTCTTAGGACACCAGTCACATTGGATTAGGGCCCAATGGCCTCATTTTAACTTAATCACCACTTTAAAGACCCTATCACCAAATTCAGCTGCATTCTCTGGTCCCAGCACATTCTAGGGCTTGGGACTTCAGCATATGAATTTGGGGACATGAGTCAGCCCATCACAGAGCCCCGCCCAGACTGCCCAGCAGCACCCAGCCTAGAAGCCCCACCAGCTCTTCTTGTCTCATATCCAATCAGGAGCATCTGCTCAATGTGTTTTCTCTCCTTGTCATCATTCAGAAAAAAAGGAAAGAAAATAGAAACAGACATGAAAATCGAGTAAAATTTTGATTGCCAGGGAGCCAGCCAGAAACATTCTTGAAGTACCTGGGATCGATTTTCACCCCACCCTGCTTTGGGGAGGAAAGGTAGACGGCAAGAAAAGCTAACTCGAGCAGGAGGGCTTGTTTGCAAAGTGAAAGAGTTAGCGGGGTATGTCCTGGGTCCAGAAGAGAAACGGCCTAAGGCCGCTATGCCTCCCTGTGCACACCTCCTGGGAACCTGGTGCAGCCTTCCGAACAAGGACCTGGCCACCACCGCCACCCCAGCTCCGTCTTGGTCCTGCAGTGGGCTTCCCAAGGCAAGGGGGGAAACCGAGGCTCAGTGATTTCCCATGACAAAAGCTGCTATAAGGAGGCTGCCTTCCCCCCCAGCTGACTCCAGGGTGACAAGGAAATTATTGAGAAAGAATCCCCAGTTCCCTGGGCATCCCAGAGAACAGAGGCCAAACTCTAATGCAACAAGAGGTCATCAGAGGCCGAGGATCAGCTGTGTTTAAGCCACTTGGAGCATCTTGGATTCTACTCCTCCGTTCTCCTCCTGACACTGGCCCCAGCCTTTGTCCGAGTCTCCAGGGTCTCTCTCTAGAGAAGCGAAGGATTAGCCAGTATTTGCAGATAGAAAGGGCTCCCTCCAGAATCGACGTGAATACCATTCTGCTTGGGTCCCTGGCCAGCCAACTGCAAACTTTTGAGAGCCAACTGCAAAATTCCTTGTTCTTTTGGACAGACATGGCCAGGAATAAAGAGAGAGCAGAATCACGTCAGAACTGTTTTCAACTCCCAAACTTACTCTGCACAGAATGGCGAAGGCGCATCTGCACTGAGACCGGCCCTCAGCATGAAGCCTACCGTGGATGAGCGAACTTTCTGCAAAAATCCCCTGGGCCAAGATGAAGCCACGGAAAATGTCACCCAAGAGCGCCGTCCTACGCGTCGGGCAGCAGGGAGGAGGGGAGACCCCTGGATTTTGAGTTGGAAGGCTCCTGACCTGACAGTGGGCTGCAACGCGCCTGCACTCAGGGCTGCACGTGGCAGTGCCCAGCTCTGAGCCACGGAGCGCGGGAACAGCCCCTCACCCCTCCACCCCCTGTGAACGCTGGTGCCCGGGGCCAGAGCAGGAACGCGGGCCCAGGCAGAAGTCACGCAGGCAAGCCGGAGGGAAGCACGTCTGGCCTTCCACCTTCACATTTTTACTTCCCAGTGACCCAGAAAGCCAAACTCAGATGTGGGACTCTCCACTTCTTGGAGTCAACCATCGGATCATTCATGGCAGCACAAGGGCTGGCGGGACCGAGGAAGTCCCCAGCCCACCCCTTACCCCCAGCCCGTGTCTGTCCTGACAGGGAGCAGCCCTGGCCCGGGGGTGAGCACCCCAGACACATTCTGAACGCACCCCACAGCCCCACAGCTGACCGGCTTGTCCCAGAGGATGGACTTGGGGGCACCAAGGAAACAGGCTTTAGGGATTCAGGGCCGGAAATTCTGGGAACCACAGCAGGAGCTGAACTGGGGGAGCGGGGACGCAGGCTGCAAATGAATGTGTCCTCCGGTCCTACAGGTGCCTCGCTTGCCAGAGGAGGTCAGGAGCCCGTGCCGTCTGCGGCCGTACACGGCGCTGTGCCCACCCACGCGTCCCACGCCTCCACAGCTAAGCGCCTGCGAGCCAGGACATCAGGGGACCTGGAAGTGGCCGTCCCAACTCCCCGCAGCAAACCCTTTGGGTACAAAGTGAGATTTAAGCAAATTAATAAAGAGAACAATGAAAATAACAGCACCACATCTCCCTGCTTCTGTGACACATGGTTTTTCTCCTTTTTTAGCCTGTCTGGAACTGGAACATACTTTATAATTATGATGAATGCTAAATATAATGGGTTTGCGCGCCGTCCCTCCAGGTTGCTGTTGCTAAGTCGATGGCGCCCCCTACAGACAAAGTCTTCTTAGAACTGCGGCTTTCGGTGAGCACGGCAGAGCCAGACCCTGGCTTCAGTGAGTAGAGACCGTCTGTGGGAATCTGGGGACCAGAGGTATCAAGTGAGGGGCACCGTGGGGTCAGAATGGGCCAGAGTTGCTAGAGATGAGGGCAGTGGGCTGGAGAGGCAGCGCTGGAGGGACTGCCCCTCACCTGGGTCCAGAAGGCTTCTTACCTACAGGACATCGGGACTCCATGGGCGTAGGCGCCAGTGCCAATCTTAGCTCCACGGGGTGTCCCCAGGGTGCGCCTTTCAACCCTGTTTCACCTGCATGGGCTTTGGCAATGCGGTTCTTTCCGCATCTCTCCTCCAGAGCTGACGCTGGCTGTCTCCACAGCAGCGATCACGGCTTCACTCTGACCAGTAAATAATCCAGGAAGAGAAGAAGTTCGTTTCCTCAGAAGCATGCAGGAGCCATGGCTGGGCCTTCCAATCAATAACTGATTATCTTGCTTGCAAATTCAATTCACTGCCTGAAACCAGCCTTCCTTGATGGGTCCTCACAGGTCCGATTGTTCCTGCGGAATCTGTCAAAGGAAACGGCCTCCCCAGGCTGGCGATTTCCAGCCGGCCCGGCATGTGGGACGACAGGGAGGGCACCACCTCTCTACACCCTCCATCTTCCCAGACCTGCCAACTACAAACCCTCCTACCCAGGGACCCCCATCTCAGAAAGCAGTGAAACCCCAAAATCGCTTCATCTAAATTCAGCCTTCAGCTCAAAGGCCTGAGTGCGGGTGGGCTCCCTGACTAGTAAGGGATGAGCAAGGGAACTTCTGGCTGCGGTTGGCTACTCCAAGAATGTGGGCAGCAAAGGGTGCAGTTTGGGCTGAGGTTTGGAGATGACGGGTTTCTCTGGCCTGTCTTCTGAAGCCAAGGACCAGGGCACATGGGCAAGAGGGCCAGCTTCCTTCCCTAAAGGGGATGCATAGTGGGAGGCCCCAGGAGCCAAAGACTCTTTCCATCCATTCCTCCCATTCATTCACTGCCATGTCCTGACCATTCCCTTGAGGGGGTCATACATTCATGCATTTATTTATTTCCCAGACATTTATTAAGCCTGACATGATGGCCCCAGAATTTGCTGAGCTCTAGTTTACAAAAAGCTCTTAGTCCCCACCTCCAAACAACTCATAACTCATAACAATGTCAGAGGGAGACAAGGGTCCCAAGAGGAATATAAATGGGTTCTCAAACTCAGTGGCCTGGGACCCCTCAGAATTCATTCGAGGATTCTAAGAACGATTATACAAAATTTCACTGTAATTATATTTGAACTATTTTGAGACATAATGAAAAATCAACATCTTCACCAAAGTGTAAAATGGAAAGTTTCACACCTCAGAGACCAGCAGCCTGATTCCTAGCTGACAGGTTACCTCCTTTCTGGGGAGGATAAAGCCTGGTGTCATTGATGGAGGGACTGTGGGTATATTGCACACACAAACCCAGCATGCTTGACAGCGCCCATGTGCTGGGTGGGAGTCAGTCTCATTCTCACTAGAGATAAACAGCCAGCTGGCGTGGGAGGCAGGGGGTGCCACCGCTTTAGAGGTGGTTTAAGTGCTTCCTTAAAACCTGATGGTTTCCTGTGCCACTTTGGTCTTGACCCTAAGGAGCATAAATCTGTCTTGGAAGCTTCTGAATGCAAAATGTCCAACTTCAAATGTCACATGCATCAATATAGCACCATTCTGATTTAATGAGAAGCAAATTTTATACACGTGAACTCCTAAGATTAAATGATGTTAGTAAAACACTGATTTAACCTTTTATTTAATTTTGTTTTTGTTATGAAAACTTCCAAACATACAGCCAAGTGCAGAGAATAGTGTAATGAACACCCACATACCCACAAACCCAGGGTTAACCCCCAGAGTGTGTGCTCACAATGAAAACAGGATCTCTGTGCATTGTATTCACGGGCGTCTCCCCAACAGGTTTGGTATGCAATGAGCATTTATTGAGTAAGTGAATCATTTTAACCACTATTACTATTTTATGAGGGAAAATGGTGTAATGGGTACAGCCATGGCCGATGAGTCAGGCTGGCCAGGCTCGGATCCCACCTCAGCTACGTGTGACACGGGGCAAGTCCCTGACCTCCCTGTGCCTTCCATCCAATGGCTCCACCTTTGCCTGAATCGAGTGATCCACTAGGGAGTGAAAAATGGTTATTTTCTAATTCTAACAATACTTCCATATTTATTAGCTAAATTCTTCCCTCCAGAACGTTCTCTCATCACCCAGGACCATACAATTCTTGCTAAAAAGGGAGGATAAATCCTAGGTTATTTCCCTTTCATTGCTTATTTTCAGAGTAGGAACTTTGTGCTTCCATTGGCGGTCAGTGAATTCTCTCTCCCTCTTTCTCTCTCTCTCTCTCTCATCTCTTGTTTTGTCTTACTCTTCCTCTCTCTGGAACACCTTTTGGGAAGTATAAATGTATGGGTTTTACACATTCCACATGTCGCAATCACTATTTTTTTAAGTTCAAACTCAGAACATCAGGAGTCCCATCATGTTGCTTCTTGTGGGCTTTGAGAGAACCCAATAGTTGTGAATAACTACCCCCCTCCGGGCACAACAAGACATTCTAGGGCGGCTCGTCCTGTGTATTTCCTGCCTTGGACCTGGAATCAGACATTGTGTCCTAGACCCCAGTTCCTGTTCATGAGGAATGGCGCGTAGAGACCATAATCTATGTGCTAAGGATGCTTACTGCTTCTGGGCATGTTTGGTGGGCAGCCCCAATGCCTGCATTTTTCAGAAAACAAAGATATCATAAGATCCTACTGATATCTCCAAACTCAAATGTACTGTTATATGGGTTTCATTTAATTTCTTTAATTTCATAGTAGTATCTCCTTTTCACATTAAAAATCTTGGAACTTAACAATATACACATAACATATGAACTTGCTTTATTTTCCTATGTCATACCTTAAACAGAGTAATACCAATATTACTAAAAACAGTAAGACTTTCAAAATGAAATTTGAGATTTCTTTGCAGCATTAATTGTACCTTGAGTGTACCAGTGTACGAACTAAGATTTACAATCACAGTGTTGTAACCTAAAGTAACAGAAATAGTTCTTTTCACTCCCTAGTTTTTCAAGTTCTGTTGAGATGTAAGTGACCTATAACATTGTATAAGTTTCAGTTGTACAACCTGTTGATCTGATATTTATATATTGCAAAATGATTGCCACCATGGCTTTAGCTGACAGCTCCAGCACTCACATAACTGCCATTTCTTTTTTGGGGAGGGATTGACTCTTTTAGCAACTTTCAAATAGATAATGCAGTATTTTTAACTATGTATGTTAAAATATACTGGACTGTGCAGGATTTTTTTCCACATTTTTCAATTTTCATTTCTCTTGGGATTTCTTAATTTATTTCTTATTTCTAAATTTGACTTTATGCATGATACCAAGGCAAAACTATAGAACAAGACAAGCTCAGAAAAATAGAGTGTTCATCTTGTCACTTCTTCTGTCTTACATGTGTCCCTCAAGAGGTAATCGGTTTTATTAGTTTTATTCAAAAATAAAAAACCAGGTATATGGTTCACACCTTGAATTTTTCATGTAACGATTTATCCTGGAGATTATTTCATATCTGTAAATAGGTATGCCTTCCATTTATTTTAATTGATGAAAATTTTTAATTTTGTACTTTGCTCAGATCTTAAGTATAAAATTCAATAACTTTTGATAAACATATGACAATGTTACTGACACTTCAATCAAGAATACATTGAATACAATATATCAATCAGGATGAATATTTAGGTATATCATCTTAGAAAGTTCTTTTGCGCCCCCTTCAAGTCAATCCCTGTCCCCTAACCCAACAGGGAATCATCAATGTGTTTTCTATCATCACATTATTCTTGCCAGTTTTTAAATTTCATACAAAATAGAGCTAGCATGAACTCTTGGCCAGTGTATTATTTTTTATATCGAATATGTTTTTGCATGTATGAATAGTTTATTCTTTTTATTGCTGAGAGGTATTCTAATGTATGGATACAGTTTGTCCATTCACCTATTGATGGATACTTGAACTGTTTCCAATTTATAGCTAGAATGAATGAAATGAATATTGACATTTTTTAATACATCTCATGTGAACATATGTTTTCATTTCTTTTGGGTAAATACCGAGAATGGAATTGCTGAGTTACATAGCAAGTTTATATTTAACTTTGTGATAAACTGTCAAAATGTTTTCCAAAGTATCTATACAATTTTGCATTCCTACCACCAGTAATGTGTGAGAGTTCAAAGTTGTTCTATATCCGTATCAACACTTGTTATTATTAGATTTTCTTTTTCCTTTTTAACTATTCTAAAACATAGGTATTAGTGTCTCACTGTACATTTCTGATAACTAGGGATGTTGAGCCTTTTTCATGTGCTTGTTTACTTTCCACATATATTCCTTGATGAAGTATATGTTGAAATCTTTTGCCCATTTTTATTGAGTTGTTTGATTTCTTTCATTGAGTTTGGGAATTCTCAACATATGCTGAATATAAGCCATTTGTCAGATGTGATTTGCAAATATCTTCTCCCAGTCTGTGGCTTGTCTTTTCATTCTCTTAAAAGGCTTAGAGCAGAAGTTTCTAATTTTTATGAAGGCCAAATTAGCAAATCTTTTCTTGTACTGATCATACTCTTAGTGTAATATTTGGAGACTCTTTGCTTAATTCAATGACACAAAATTCTCTCCTGCATTTTCTTCTCAAATTTCATTGTCTAATATGGGAGCCATTATCTACATGGAGTTATTTAAATTTAAATTAATTTAAATTAATTAAAATTTACAACTCAGTTCTTTATTCACACTAGCCACATTTCACATGCTCAAAAGCCACACATCTGGTGGCGCCCAGGCTGGAAAGCACAGAAATAGAACCTATGTAGCACCTCACATGGCCATGTTCTGTTGAATAGCATTGTTCTAGAAGTTTTAAAGTTTGGGGTTTTACATTTAGGGATCATAAGAAAAGTAAAGTATGAGTTCAGGTTGTTTGTTTGTTTTACACTTGGGTGTCCAATTGTTCCAGCATCATTTATTAAAACTATCCTCCTCCATTGAATGGTCTTTGCACTTTTTCAAAATCAACTGGCCATATATATGTGGGCTTAGCTCTTGATTCCCTTGTCTGCATCACACTGTATCGACGATCAAGTTTAATATCAAGTGTTGAAATCAAATAGTGTGAGTCTAAGTTGAGACGTGGTCTCTCTTCTTTTATTTTCTGGAAAACTTTGTATAGAGTTAGTATTAGTTTTTGTTTAAATATATTGTAGAATTCACCAATCAAGCTGACAGGCCTGGAGTTTTACAGCAAGATTTTTGACAACAAATTCAATTTCTTTAACAGACATATAACTCTTCAGTGTATTTCTTCCTGAGTGAGCTTCCTGAGGTGGCTTGTGTCCTTCAAGGAAATGACCCATTTTCATCTAAGTTGTCAGACCTGTAGGCATAAATTGTTTGAATACGTTCTTATTATCTTTCAGTGATTGTGGTGTCTGTAGTATTTCCTCTTTCACACTCATGATACTGGTAATTTGATTCTATTCTCTTTTATTCTTTGTTCAGTCTGTCTTGAATTTTATTGATTTTTATTGATGCTTTCAATAAAAACAGTTTTAGTGGTTTTATTGCTTTTCTGTATTATTTTTTTCTATTTTCAATTTCATTGTTTTGTGCTCTTTATTGTTTCTCTCCACCCACTGTTTTCCATTTAATTTTCTTCTTTTCTATATTCTTAGAGTGGAAGCTTAGGTTATTGATGTAACGCCTTTCATTTATCTAACATAATTAGGTAAATAATCAATTGATTAATTTTTATATCTAGTTAATTTTAATGCTGAAAATATCCTTCTAAGCTCTGCTTTAGCAGCATCCCACAGATTTTCATATGTTGCTTTCTGCTTTTCCCTCAATTCAAAATATTTCTTATTTTCCCTTTTGGCTTCCTCTTTGCCCCAAGCATTATTTAGAAATGTGGTATTTAATTTCCAAGGTTTTCCAGATAGCCTTTTATTATTGATTTCTAGTTTAAATCTTCTATGATCAGAAAAGATCATGTCGATCACTTCAACTCTTTAAAATCTTTGAAATTTTGCAAAGGTTTTCATAAAATAAGGTTTGCCTTGATGAATGTTCCAGATGCCCTTACAAAGAATGTAGATTTTACTGCTTTTGAATAGAACGTTATACAAATATCAATAGGTTATATTTGTTGAAAATGTTTCTCAGGTCTTCTTTATCCTGAGTTTTGCTTATTCGTTCTATCAACTATTGACAGAGGGCTGTTGAGGACTCCAAATTTAATTGTGGACTTACTTATTTTTCCTTCCAGTTCCATGTTTTTGCCTCATGTATTTTGAAGCTTGTTGCAATGCGAATAATCATTTAAGATTGTTAGAACTTCTTGGTGAATTGACCCCATTATAATTATGCACTGTCTCCTGAAATACTCCTTTTTTTCAAGTTTACTTTGTCAGGTAGTAGTGTAGCCACTCCAGCTTTCTTTCCTTTTACTTTTGACCTGCTACTATCTGTATATTTAAAGTGGATATCTTATAAATAATACATAACTGGGTGTTATATTTTTATCCAGTCTGGCTATCTCTTCCTTTTATTTGGTATTTTTAACCATTTACATTTGATGTGATTACTGATATGGTTGAATTTAGGTCAACAATGTTATTCTTTATTTTCTGTTTTTCTTCTCTGTTTCTTGTTAATTTCCTCTCATTTTCTGCCTTCTTTTGGACTATTTTAATGTTGCAGTTTTTCATTTTAATTTTTATTGGATTTTTGGCTATATCTGTTTTTGTATTATTTTTTTAGTGCTTGATCAATGGATTACAGTATTTATACCTAAACTATCATGGTCTACTTAGAGCTGACGTTTTTGTTACTACTCATCTTTGCCAACCCTTGATATAGTGAGTCTTATTCGTTTGAGCCAGCCTGGTGGGTGTGTAGTGACATTTCACTGTGATTTTGGTTTTCATTTTTGTGTCTAATGATGTTGAACATCTTTTCACATGCTCATTCGCCATTGGTGTATCATCTTTGGTGAAGTGTCAGTTCAAATATTTTATTGGGTTGTTTTCCTGATTGCTATTGAGTTGTAAGAATTCAGGAGATATTTAATACAAGATCTTTAGCAGACATATGTTCCTAGTATCTTCTTATTTTTTATATAATGTTGTGCCCTGTCCCTGTTTCATTCTGCATATTGATAATGTGTTTTCTCTCTTTTGTTCCTAATTAGTATTATTAGGAATTTATCAGTTTTATTGATAGCCTCAAATAATCTTCCTTTGACCTCATTGGTTTGCTCTGTTGTATACTTGCTTTTTATTACATTTACTTATGGTCTTGTCTTTATAATTTTTTTCCCTTCTATTTTATTTAGAGTTAGCTTGATTTTATTTTCCTTGCTTCTTGAAATGAAGGCTTAGTTATTGATTTTTCAGCTTTTCTTCTTTTATTTGCATAAGGCTATGCATTTCCCTTAAGTACTATTTAGCTATAATCTACAGACATAATATGATGGGTCTTCATTATCATTTAGTTAAAAACATTTCTAATTTTCAAATTTCCATTATGATTTATTTTTTGAACCATAGGTTACTTAAAAGTGTGTGGCTTAATTACTAAGCAGTTGGAGATTTTCTAGTTATCTTTTTGTTACTGATTTCTAGCTTAAATGCTCTGTGGTCAAGGAACATAGTCTCAATCATTTCAATCCTTTAAAAAGTACTAATCCCTAATATGGCGTCTTGAACGGACTAGCAGAAAAATTCCTCCCAACATTA
>JAQQAC010002837.1:3499352-3599779 GCA_029783875.1 Phataginus tricuspis
AGAACTAATATCTGAATTCAGCAAAGTTGCAGGATACAAAATTAACACACAGAAATCTGTTGCTTTCCTATACACTAATGATGAGCTAACAGAAAGAGAAATCAGAAAAACAATTCCATTCACAATTGCACCTAAAAGAATAAAATACCTAGGAATAAACCTAACAAAGGAAGTGAAAGACCTGTACTCTGAAAACTACAAGACACTCCTAGGAGAAATTAAGGAAGACACTAACAAATGGAAATGCATCCCATGCTCTTGGCTAGGAAGAATCAATATTGTCAAAATGGCAATACTACCTAAAGCAATCTACAGATTCAACGCAATCCCTATTAAAATACCAACAGCTTTCTCCAAGGAACTGGAACAAATAATTCTAAAATTCATATGGAACCAGAAAAGACCCCGAATAGCCAAAACAATCCTGAGAAGGAGGAATCAAACAGGGGGAATTACGCTCCCTGACTTCAAGCTCTACTACAAAGCCACAGTAATCAAGACAATTTGGTACTGGCACAAAAACAGACCTACAGACCAGTGGAACACAATAAAAAATCCAAACATTAACCCAAACACCTACAGTCAACTAATATTTGATAAAGGAGCCCTGGATATAAAATGGGGAGAGGACAGCCTCTTCAGCAGCTGGTGTTGCAAAAACTGGACAGCTACATGTAAGAGAATGAAACTGGACTACTGTTTAACCCCATACACAAAGGTAAACTCAAGGTGGATCAAAGACCTGAATGTGAGTCATGAAACCATAAAACTCTTAGAAAAAAACATAGGCAAAAATCTCTTGGACATAAACATGAGTGACTTCTTCATGAACATATCCCCCCGGGCAAGGGAAACAAAAGCAAAAATGAACAAATGGGACTATATCAAGTTGAAAAGCTTCTGTACAGCAAAGGACACCATTAGTAGAACAAAAAGACATCCTACAATATGGGAAAATATATTCATAAATGATGTATCTGATAAGGGGTTGACATCCAAAATATACAAAGAACTCACGCACCTTAACAAACAAAAAGCAAATAACCCAATTAAGAAATGGGCACAGGACATGAATAGACACTTCTCTAAAGAAGAAATTCAGATGGCCAACAGGCACATGAAAAAATGCTCCACATCGCTAATCATCAGAGAAATGCAGATTAAAACCACAATGAGATATCACCTCACACCAGTGAGGATGGCCAACATCCAAAACACAAACAACACCAAATGTTGGCGAGGATGTGGAGAGAGGGGAACCCTCCTACATTGCTGGTGGGAATGCAAATTAGTTCAACCATTGTGGAAAGCAGTATGGAGGTTCCTCAAAAAACTCAAAATAGAAATACCATTTGACCCAGGAATCCCACTCCTAGGAATTTACCCCAAGAATGCAGCAGCCCAGTTTGAGAAAGACACATGCACCCCTATGTTTATTGCAGCACTATTTACAATAGCCAAGAAATGGAAGCAACCTAAGTGCCCATCAGTAGATGAATGGATTAAGAAGATGTGGTACATATACACAATGGAATATTACGCAGCAATAAGAAAGAAACAAATCCTACCATTTGCAACAACATGGATGGAGCTAGAGGGTATTATGCTCAGTGAAATAAGCCAGGCCGAAAAAGACAAGTACCAAATGATCTCACTCATATGTGGAGCATAAGAACAAAGAAAAATAATAATAATAAATAAACAAATAAATAAATAAATGAAGGAACAAAACAGCAGCAGACTCACAGAACCCACGAATGGACTAACAGTTACCAAAGGGAACGGGACTGGGGAGATGGGTGGGAAGGGAGGGATAAGAGGGTAAAAGGGGCATTACGATTGGCAGACATAGGGTGAGGGGGCACGGGGGGTACTGTACAGCTCAGAGAAGACAAGTAGCGATTCTCATCTCACTACGCTGATGGACAGTGACTGTGGTGGGGTTGGTGGGGGGGACCTGGTGATGGGGGGAGTTCAATCATCACGGTATTGCTTATGTAATTGTAGGTTAATGATACTAAAATAAAATAAAATATTTAAAAAAAAGAAGTACTAATCCTTGTTTTATGAGCTACTGTGTGGTTAGTTTTGGCACACGACCTGTGTTCGTTTATTCAAGTGAAAAGAAGGCATGTTCTGTCTCTGCTGGGTGTGGTGTTCTACATATGTCAATTACGTCAATTGTGTTATTCAGATCATGCCTTCGTAACTTGCCTGTTTTTACATTTCTCGATTTTTGGTCTCCACTTGAAGTATATACTTATAATGTCATCCTGACTAGGAGTCCACTCTTTTATCTGCTTCATATATTGAAGTTCATGAAATACTTCATATTTTTTGAAGTCCCACTTCTGATGAAGAAAAATGTTTTAAAGTTGGCAGAGAGGGTTTCAAGAGAGGAAACACCGATCATGGAGTCTCCAGTGTAATAAGTAAGAATGATACAATGTACCCCCATGTCTCCAACTCGCTCTCCCCCTCCTGCCTCAAATGCCATCCCTTGGGAAACGTTCCATTAGAAAGCCTAGGACTTTGAGCTGGAAAGCTTTCCCCAGCATCTGCAGCTGCGAAATAAGATGCAGTGAGTTAGATACTACATTGAAATTTTCTTTTAGTCACTTGAAACCAAGGTAGAAATCTAAGTTGTCTGGACTCCAGAGAAGAAAAAGCTGACAGAGACAAAGGAACAGAACAAAGTTACTTTCCTGACTGCAAGCTTTTCAAAGAACAGAACATGCAGGATGGAGGATCAGTGGTTCTTCTATATTTATAATGATCTTCCCAGGACCAGCCCAGACCACAGAATATGGAGCTTCAGGGATTCATGTAGCTAAAAGCTCCTTCCAAAATAAATTACTTTTCTTTAGCCATTCATCTACAGAGGATATGGTACATATACACAATAGAAATATTGTTCAGCCATAAAAAAGAAATCCTGCCATTTGCAACAACATGGATGGATCTAGAGAGTATTGTGCTCAGTGAAATAAGCCAGGTGGAGAAAGACAAATACCATATGATTTCACTTATTTGTGCAATCTAAAAACAAAACAAAATGAACAAAACAGCAGTAGACTCACAGACACTGAGAAATGACTGGCGGTTACCATGGGGTGAGGGGGGTTGCGTGGGGGAGGGGGATAAAGGGGCACAAAAATCCAAATCATAATATAAGTTGGTCACAAGAATGGCAGTGCAGATGGCGAATAGCCAATATTTCTGTGACATCTTCCTACGTGGAGAGACAGTAACCGCACTAATAGGGGCAAGGATTTCATAATGCAGATAACTTCTATCCTTATAAAAAGAAATTTTGACACTGAGACAGACATGCACAGAGAGAACATGATGTGAAGACCCAAGGAGAAGACTCTCTACAGTCAAGGAACAGTAAAGATGGCCCACAAACCGCAGGAAGCCAGAAGCATGGAACGGGTTCTCCCTCATGACCCTAAGGGACCAGCCCTGCTGACACCTGGATCTCAGACCCCTGGCCCCGCAACTGTGAGAAAATAAATGTCTGTTGTTTAAGCCTAGTTTGTGGTGCTCTGGGATGGCAGCCTCAGCAAACTAGTGCTGTGTCTGGTCTTTGTGACTGGCTTCCCTCCCTTGGCATTGCGTGTCCAAGGTCCATCCAAGCTGGAGCATGCGTCAGCACTTCACTCCTTTCCATGGCTGAGTAATGCCCCATCATGTGGGAATACCATAGTTTCTCTGACCATTCATCAGTGGATGAACATTTGGGTTGTTTCCACTTTGGGGCTATCATGAGTAAGGCTGCTGTGACCATTCATGCACAAGCCCTTTTGCGTAGACGCATGTTTTCATTTCTCTGGGGTGTAGACCTCGGAGTACAATGACTGGGTCATCGGACTCCAACTCCGTGTTTAACCTTCTGAGGCACTGCCAGCCCATTCTCTGCAGCAGCTGCACACTCCCCTCCCCACCAGCCCTGCATGAGGGCTGCAGTCTCTCCACACCTCACCAATACTTGTGATTGTCTGTCGTTTTGACTGTAGCCATCCCTCTGGGTACAAAGCAGTATTTAAGAATCTGCTTTTAGCCTTTTTACAGACAGGCTACTCAGAAACACCCATGCTTTTAAGACATTGTGTATTTACAAGCATAAAACTGATGTCCTTTCTTATCCAAGGCTACTTTTGCCAAACTCTAAAATCCTCTCTGTTCCACCTGAAGATCAAGCAAGGGTAGACAGCACCAAGCAATCCCATCCCCTACCGGGGTCCCCAGGCCAGGGGGGTGGGAGTGGGGAGTGGCGCTAACTGCACCAGCTGTGCTTCACATCCTTCCTTGCGGTTACCATAGAAACTGCCACAGCCACACACTCTCCCCCGCCTTCTGGATGTTAATAAACAGCCTCATTATTTTGCAGAAAGCACTTTGGAAAATCCGCAGCCCCACAGTTTCATGCTGGACCAAATTAATGAGGAAAGATTGGGGCTTTTTTTATCAACCATGAAAAGGGGAAAGAGTTATGGCTCATTTGCGCAGTGTTGCTGTATTTATGTGTTATGTATTAGAAAGTGATTTCCACCTCCATTACGCATCCCTCCCTAATGCCCTCGTTACATTAAAGGTATGGACCAGGAATATTTTTTGCCCATCAAGCCACCAAATAAATTGTGGTGAAAGATATTAGGAAGGATAGTGCTTAATGGTCAGCTGGGCTGTGCCGCCCAGGGAAAGAGAAATCCACCTCCCAGGCACATGTCTCTGAGAAGAGGGAGATCCAGCTGCCTGTCTGTCATGGAGGAACTGCTCAGGGACGAGGCAGCCTCAAAGGTGGAGCTTTCCGTCTGGATGAGGCCACAACATAGCTTGTGAAACAAGCCCCAAGCCCCTCAGCAGGGAGTGGGAATCGTAATAGACGTGAACATGCACTAAATGTCATGAGCCCCTCCATGCCAGGGACAGCAGGATCCGGGTGGGAGAAAAGGCCATGCTTTGAGCAGCTCTGGTCGGCGGCCACTCCCTGGATCACGTGGGGACAGAGTGAGGCCCAGTACACAGTAGGTGCTGAGTAACCAGTCAGCTCTGGCAGCCAGGCCACTGCAGACCCAGAGGGTGAGAGGTAACGGGGGAGCCTAAGAAGCTCTCCCCTCTCTCCACGAGCAGTGCAGAAAGAAGTGACAAGAACAGAGGAAGAGCATGGCCCAGTGAGAAGCTGTCTGTGAAAGCCACCAGGTCTCCACGAGCAGGGACACGGGCTCTAGGACCCGGGTGCCTGGGCTGTAATCACCACTCCACCTCTTGCTGCCTCTGTGGCCCCAAGCAAGCTCCTAACCTGGCTTCTTCTCAGCTTCAGCATCTAGACAGGGACGCCGTTGTGAGGACCAGGTGGGAGGTGTATGCACGGTGCTCGCACCATAGATGCTCGATGTTACACGATTGTGTCAGCAGAGACAGCGCCCACGATGGGACAGAGGGGCTTCCAAGGCCAAAGGAAAATGACCTGGGAGACATGAGCCACCTCCAGCCTCTGGGAGGCCACCGATGTCACTGACGCCTCATCGGAAACCATGGGGACACGGTCACATCTGCAGGCCGTGCTCTGTCTGTGGAAGTCAGTCCCAGGAGCTGAAGACATCCTGTGAGAAAGGCCCCCTTTGCTGTCTCCCATCTACCTGTCACACGCTGTTGTGTTCCTAACGCTGGCTTGCTAAGATTTGGAGGACAAAGTGCTTCCCTGCCCTGCCAGCCCAGTGTGTGCCTTGCCTAAAAGTTCTCCCGTTTTCATAGAACTCAGACAAAGCACTTCCATGGATGTTCCCCACTCATGTAAGCAGCCCAGGGATGGGTCTCAGCAGGTAGACAGGAGTCTGAAAGACCAGGTCAGGGCTGCTGTACACACTCCGGGGCCGGTGATGAAGAAAGGTGCTGCGGATGAAGGTTCAAGAACTAGGACTCGGAAACTATCAGACACAGCAGGGAGCAAAAGACACGATTCCAGAAAGGTTCCAAACTCCAGCCTGGGGGGCCCACTCGCCAGGATCAGAAGGAGCACATCCAGCCCAGGGAGGGAGAGCTTCCACTGGGTTTAACAACAGAGGGTCGTCTGTGTCCCCACGTCAGGAGAGGATATGTGACCAGGCCATGTCAGGGGAGGAGGGTGCCCACCGTGCGGCATGGGGCAGAAAGCCAAGGGCGCAGCCATAAGACTGCACCCAACCATGTCTATCTGTTGAAGAGAAAGAATCAAGAGCTCAGGAGTTGAAGGGATACCACGGAGAGAAGGGGGTGCAGGAAGGCTCCCGCCAGGGTGCCCTGCCCAGCTCGGGCCCACCTGCCAGACCTCAGGGAAGGGCCCCTCGGAAGGGCACGACGGCAGTCCTAGGAGCCACAGGGCACATCCGCGGGGCCTCGGGAGCCAGTCCACGTGTGGCCTGACACACCCTGAGACGTGCATATGGCCACACAGCCCAGACCCCCAAGACGCCCTGCCTGCGGGAACAGCTCGGGGTCCCGGCTCGGACTCAGCCCAGTTATGGGCCAAGCAGGCAAGGAAGCAGATGGTAGGAAGAGCTGGAGGCACCCCGCCCAGCCCGCCCCCAGGCCCTGCCCTCACAGTGACACTGTGACCAGTGCGATGGTCAGTGAAGACTCCGCAGAATGGCCCAAGGGGCTGGAGACCACCCCGTGAGCCTTGGACATGGGCTGTAGCAGCCTCCTCTGGTCAGCTGGCTTTAGCCGCAAACAAGAGAAGGACCTGGACAGGTTTCCACAGAGGTTTCTCCTCCTTCTCCTTTTTCTGGGCGTTTCCTCAACCCAGAGCCCCGTAGCAGGGCAGGGTAGGAGCCAGCAGACACTGGCCCTGATGGCGCTGGCCTCCGCGGGAGGGGTGGGAGGGCAGATGCCCCCAGCAGCCCGCGCACAGCAAATCTCATCCACGGGAACAGCCACTAACACACTCGGTCATAAACTTCCAGGGTGGCAGCTGCCCTCTGGTCATGGAAGCAGAGAGAGGCTGAGGGTGGTGGTGAAATGGGGAAACCAGGAGGCGGCCCACAACCAACCTCAGGTCCCAGGAAACTCAGTGGCCTGTGTTCTCCCTATTCGAGATGCCTACTTTTCATCTGTGCATTCTATTATGTAGGCATTAACATAATGCATTGGTAAGCTCACTGTACACACAAACTATATATTTCTATAAGATGCATATGACTGACAGGCATTAATGCTGCCTCCAAAGGGTTTACACGGTCACCTGTGCTCCCAAGGCCAGGAGGCTGCCCCACTGTGGGTCCTGTGGCCTTCTCGGGTGGGCAGAGTTGGACTTGCATGTGAGGCTGGCCTTCCTCTTGGGGCCAGCAGGGGCTCAGGAGGAACCCGCAAGCCCCTTGCCCTCCTGGTGCTGTAATTCCACTGAGGAGAGGCCATCAAGTGAGATACATAGTAGGTGGGATGCTTTGGGAAAACGGGTTCTGGTGAGGAGGCCCAGGGGTACTCGGACAGAGATAGTCGGGGTGGGGCTCCCCAAGAAAGCGCCGTTTGGAAACATAACTAAAGGGTATGGAAAAGTGGACAACCCACATGTCTGGATGATGGGATTGCAGGCGGGAAGCCTGTGGGTGAACAGCCCCAGAAGGGAGTGTGCTGGGAGGGCTTGGGGGACCAGGGACAGGGGCGGCAGGAAGCTGGAGGGGTGGCTCCGGGAGCTGCGTGGGGCCCAGGGGCCACCAGAAGGCTTGGGTTTTTGGTAAGTCAGCTGGAGACAACGTTCATTTCCTGTGGCTGCTGTGACTGATTACCACAATTCAGATGGCTTAAGGTAACAGAAATGTATCCTCTCATTGTTCTCAGGTCAAAAAATTCCAAAATGTAGGCATCAGTAGAGCCATGCTCCCTCCAGAACCTCTAGCGAAAAATGTCTCCTTGCTTCCTCCAGCTCCTGGTGGCAGCTGGCGGTCCTCGCAGCTCCCTGACCCGTGGACACTTCCCTCAGACCTCTGCCCCGTCTTTGCACAGGGCTCCCCCGGTGTGCCTCCAGACACCAATCGCTGGACATAGGGCCCACCCTGGTCTGGAATGACTGCATCTCTTCCCTTAACTAATTACATCTGCAAAGATCCTATTTCCAAATAAAGCCACATCTTGAGGCTGCAGGGGGGCATGACTGTTTGGACCCCATTCAACCCACTGCAGGGAACCACCGTAAGAGTGTTGGGAACAGGGAAGATGCGATCTGATGGGGCTTTTAACGGAGGCTTTGGCTGTGCTGGGAACAGGGAGGACAGCTTGGAAGCAGGGAGACAAATTGGGAGGCTGCAGCGATAATCCAGACAAGTGACAGAGGCCTGGCCTGAGGGGCAGCGGGGGGGCGTGCGGATCATCTGGAAGAGTGGCTTGCTGATGGGCTGGACTCATTTGTCCACCCGCTCAGGCTCCCCCAGACTAATTCGTGCTCTGGTCTCAGACCACCCTTCCCAAGGCCTGGCAGCCCCGATGCCTCACCCGTCACAGCCTCTGGCCCACACAACTCAGCCCCCTCACCCACTCAGGAGTGTGAGGGGCAGCCTGTGTCATTCCGGCCAAGACAAGGTAGCAGATGTGGCTCCAGACACGGATTGAGGTGCCAGGCCCAGAGTCCAGCCCGTCTGTTGCCTTTACATATGTACAGAGAACAGCTAGCCGCAGGTGCACACGGGAACCCCTGGGGAGACAAGGGGGCACAGTCGTCCCTCAGCGTCTTTACGACCCCCAAGATGGTTGTTGTCCTGGTACCTCGTGGCAGGAAATAATATATATAAACACCGGCCAGGCTACCCCTCTGAATACCTGGTGCCTAAGTCTAGTGTAGAGTATTTGCAAACTCCATGGAAGCTACGTTAATCAGAGCCCAGTAAGAGCTCGGAATCAGCTTGGAGTTGTGCTCCCCGCCCAGGTGTAGAGACCTTGATAAGGGGCTACAACCTGATCGAGGAAGTAAGGAACAGGGTGTCCTCTTGGGAAGAACGTGGATTTCTTTCAAAAGACAGAAACTGCAAAGAGTCAGAGAGACTGTGGCTGCTCCAGGGAAGGGTACGAAGTGCTGGAGGGAAACATCCTGGCAGGACCCAGGAGTAAGGCGATGTCCTCACTAGTTACCCCTGGGCTCCGTTACAGTCCAAAGAGAGAGTTTCCATGCCCTCCCCGTGCAAGCCTCTCGGGAGGCCAGGCCAGGTCAGTCCTCCTGTGAGCTGAGCAGCAGCCTGCCGTCAGCTGTAAAGCCAAGTTAATTACCGACGTCCAAGGCCAATGTCAAAGCAAGAGCAGGGAGCCTCTGAGAGCTGCGCTCCCTCTGCTGCGCCACAGGGCAGCTTAACAAGGGCCCTGCACCCCTACTTCTGAAACAAAAACTCCCCTGTGAGCTTCACGATGCCCAATCAAGGCCGAATTTCCCACTTTGGGCCAGAGAACCAAGTTCCCCAGACGTCTGGAAAGTGGGATTCAAGCATCCTCACCCACAGGCAGCGCAGGGGCAGCTCCAGGAGCCTTGTGGAGAGGGTCCCACCTCAAGGCCCCCGCTCTCCACAGCTCCATCGGGGGCCAGGCCACATCCGGCGCCACTCAGCTGAGAACCAGAGGCCCCAGCCTCATTCACCAGGCTCCTGGGCACTTTTGGCCTCTCCTCTCTGATGGAGGGTCTGTGGGCATCAACGGCACGCGTGAGGGTGCATGCGTGCTCCCGGAGACCTCGTGTGCACGCAACCCTGTTCACAGCAGGGGCTCAAGAGCACAGACGTCTGTGCCGTGTGGTCTCGGCTTTGTCTCCATGGGCACCCCGTCAGAGAGAGAAAGAACCCCCAAATCACCTCACTGCTCTTACAGCGAGGACCTCACCTACAAAATGACGCCGCCTGTCCCCAGATGCCGCGCAGCAAGGGAAGGAACAGTTTTCTAAGCCACTATTTTTTCAGATGTGTGTAACCACATACACGTTTGCACAGGTCACCTTAAATTCTTTTTGGAACAAGGTCAGGTTTAAGCGATTAACAAAATAATATATTTATATACTGAGACTCATAGGTTGACCTGTGTTTTCATCCTACCTTTTCACTTCACATTGTTTCCTCCATATTATTAGGATTCAAAGTCTAATTTTTAATCACTGTTAGGTTACTTCAAGCACTGTAATTACCAAAGCCTTTTTGTGCGGCTGGTCACTTATTTCTAAGACTCCTGTTTTACAAATGTCTCAGCAAATGTATGAACCAAACGACTGATTATCAAAGCATTCATTTCCTGTTTTCTCAGTCTTGTGCACCTGGGTTCTAGGAATGAGGAACCAGCATCCTGTCCTCAAGGAGTTTGCAATTTAATTGGGGGGTGGGGAGAATGCACAGTAAGCAGTGTTGGAGGGGTACAAAAGCACATAAATAGGGGAGGTGGTGGTGTGAAAAATAAAAAATAGATGAATTAAAATATAAAAAGATAGTGTCAACCATTGTGTGTGTGTGTGTGTGTGTGTGTGTGTGTGTGTGTGTGAGCACCCCACACTAATTCCAGAGAAATCTAATTCCAGAGAAATCTAATTCCAAAGAAAAACTGAGATGCTGACTGTTATAAGCATTAGTCACAATAAAGCCTCTGAGAAGACTCTCCCGGCCATTCTTTCTGTGTTGCAGGAGAATTGTGTCCCCCAACGCCTGGAAGGGATGGAGGAAGATCAGGCTGTGCAAGGCCCTCTCTGTACCACGGCTCGTCCTCTAAGAAGGTGTCAAGCCCAGGGACGAGGGTGGAGGTGTTTGTCCGCAGACACGGACTTGCTCTCTCCGGAGCCCCCAAGCTGTAGGAACGCGGCCATAACAAGCTGTCTGAGCACCCCTTGGGCTGGGCTGGTTATGTTTGCTGTGCCAGGCAGGTTGCCCTCCTGGTTGTTAACATTCACAGCTATACATGGAACACAACAGACTGTGAAATGTAATAAATCTGAAGTTGCCTCTCAATTTCACCAATAATAATTAGCAAATTAAAATGGAAATATCACCACAAACCCATAAAAATTCTTAAGTGCAGGATGGAAAACCCTCTCAGGAACAGAAATGGCTTCTGTCCATGTACTACCCAGGGAAGACAGGCCATCAAATGCTACTCTGGACAGCCATTGTGCCCAGAGAGCCCAGCTCAGAACTGATTAATCCCAGAGTTAGCTGTCTTTACATGTCAGAAAGCCAACATAACTGTGTAATCAGGCCTGCTTTATGGAGCCTGTAATACGTGAACAGGGGCTGAAACCATCACTCTAACGAGGCAGAGGGCAGCTGAAAGCGTGCCAGCCACACTTCGACTTCTCCATGGCCGGTGCTCTGGCTGCCATGCATCCATTTGGCCAGACGAGGGGCAGACCGGGAAATTATGAGCAAATTGTGTACCATCTGGCTTGCATTTTGGAGAGTTGGAACCAGAGAATGCACCCACTGCAGCAGAGCTCCACTGGGGAAGTCCTGTCTAGCAGCTCTGGTGCTCCACGCCTGAGTGCCCTCAAGAAAATCCAACTGTGAAAACCCAGACTTTCACAAAATCAACAAACAGTGGAGACGCTGTCCACGTTACGCAAACTGAATCTTTGTATCAGTACATGCTGCTATTCAGCACCTCCACTTCTGACTGAGATGGAGTAACAAGGGCCAGAGTTAGCCTCTGTGAAACAAACAAAAAAAGTCTGTATGAGTCACTGTTCTCCAGGGGAATCAAGCCAGTAGGGTATCTATGTGAATATATACGATTAGAGAAAGAAATTATTATAAGGAAGTGGCTCACATGATCGTAGAGGCTGACAAGTTCCAAGATATGCAGGATGGGCCATTGCCCTGGAGACCCAGGAGGGCTGATGTGCAGCTCCAGCTGATGGCTGGCAGGCTCAAGACCCAGGAAAAGCCATTGTTTCAGTTAAAATTTGAAAGGCCCCAAAAATGTTCAAGACTTTGGACACTGGCAGTGAAGTGACCCTGAGAGAAGAGGAATGAAGGAGGCAGGTCCCACAGGTGCCCTAGCTGGCTGCCCCAGGCTTCCAGGTCGTGGTGCAGACAGAGCATAGTACACACCCCGAGTGGAGAAGGCTTAGCTGAGCGTCTTGGGAGTCTTAGTCCTACACAAAGGGTTTGCAGGACAGAGGACCAGAGCAGAGAGATCTGTGCAGACACAGAGGACTCTGGAGACCAAAGATGGTCCCCTTAAGTATTCAGTGGAGTCCTCCTCAGCACGTGTGTGTGAGGAAAACATTCAAGTCCATAGAAACACTCACCAAGGAGTAAAGAGAACAGAACCCAGGGCTCACACAAGTTAGGAAAACTGCCTGTTATCCTGGCTGGATTACAAAACCTTATAATCCACAGGGCTTTGGGTAGAATACAGAAGGGCCTTGCCTCAGTCATGAGAAATAATTATCCATGGACTGAGCACGAATCAATGGCCTCCAATTCCACGTTAAGGAACTAGAAAAAGAAGAGGAAATTAAATCCAAAGCAGAAGAAAGGAAATAATAAGAGAGCAGAAATCAATGACATAGGAAGAAAAGTGGAGAAAATGAATGAAACCAAAAGTTGGTCATTGAGAAGACCAATAAAACTGATCAACCTCTAGCCAGACTGATCAGGATAAAAAAAGAGAGAAGATACAGTTACCAGTAGCAGGGATGAGAGGGGTGGCATATCACTACAGAGTCTGCAGATGAGTAAGTGAGTTTAGCAAGGGGGCTGGACACAAGATCAATATACAAAATTCATGGTATGTCTATATACTGTCAACAATCAGAAATTGAAACTGAAAATAATAATAACATTCACATAACATGAAAATTATCGGACAAATCTGATAAAAGATGTGAAATATCTGTACACTGAAAATTATAAACCATTGCTGTGAGAAATTACAGAAGACCCAAGTAAATGGAAAGATATGGGGTGTTCATGGGTCATAATATGCATTATAATTAAGATGACAGTTTTCCCCCATAGATCTACAGATTCAGTGCTACCCCATTCTAAATGACAGCAAGCTTTTTCTTAGAAACTGATAAACTGATTCTAAAATTCACATGAAAATGCATGCAAACTTGTAGAACAGCCAAATCTACACGGTACAAACAGACAGTGTAGTATCGACAATAATATCAATAGGTCAATGGAGTAAAATAGAGATTCCAGAAATAGACCCACACATACATGGATAACTCTTACTTTTTTTTCCGCAAAGGTGCAAAGGCAGGCAATTCAATGGAGAAAGGACAATCTTTTCAACAAATGGTGCTGGAACCATTGGTTATCCATATGCAAAAAATAAAAGCTTTGATTCATACCTTGCACAATATATAAAAATTATCTCAAAATTCATCACAGTTCTAAATATAACACCTAAAAGTATACAACTATAAAACTTCTAGCAGAAAATATTTGTGACCTTGAGTAGATGAAGATTTGTATATGATACCAAAAGCACAGTCCACATAGTAACAAATGAACAAATCTGACTTCATCAAAAGTTAAAACTGCTCTTTGAAAGGTGCTGTTAATAAAATAAAGAGACAAGCTACAGACTGAGAAAACAACAGTTGCAAAGCATATATCTGATAAAGACCTTCTATCCAGAATATATAAAGAACATACAAAAAGAAAATAAATGACCCAAATTTTTAAACAGCAAAATATTTAAATAGTTACTTCACCAAAGAAGATGTCCAGGTGGCAAATAAGAACATGAAAAGATGCTCAACCTCATAAGTCACTAGGAAAATGCAAATTAAAGCCACAATGAGATCTACTATACATCTATTAGAATGTTTAAAATTAAAAAGATTTGCCATAGCAAGTATTTGTATGTGAAGGAACCAGAATTATCATACACTGCTGGAGGGAATGTAAAATGGTGTGACTATTTTGGAAAACAGGAGTTCCTTAAAAAGTCAAGTGATATGATTTAACCACGCCACCCTAGGTATTTACATTTACCCAAAAGGAAAGAAAGAACATGTTCATACAAAAACTTACATACAAATATTCCTAGCAGCTTTATTTATAATGATCAAAAACTGGAAACAACCCATCTGTCCATCAATAGGTGAATGGATTAAAAAAATGGTATATCCACACAGTGGAGTACTAGCCATTTGAAAAATACTGGTACATCTTACAATGCGAATGGATTTCAAAATAATCATGCTGAATGAAAGAAGCTAGAAACCTCATCACCACACAAAAAAAGAGAATACATATGAGTTGAGTCCATTTCTATAAAATTCTAGAAAATGCAAACTACTCCATAGTGACAGAAAGCAGACCAGGGGTGCCTAGGAATAGTGTGAGAAGGAAACACAGAAGGATTATAAGGCACATGAGGAGACTTTTAGGGCAGTAGATATCCTTACTATCTTTACTGATTTGATGATGTATTGGTTTGCTTAGGCTGCTGGTTCAAAGTACCATAGATAGAGTGAATTAAACAACAGAAATTTGTTATCTCATGGTTTTGGAGGCTAGAAGTCTGAGATCAAGGTGTCAGCAGGATTGGATCTCCCAAGCCTTGACTTACAGACAGCCATCTTCTCCCTGCATCCTCACAGGGTCCTCTTTCTCTGTTCTGGTGTCCTGTTTGTAAAGGACACTAGGTATACAGTTAGGGCCCACCCTAATGACCTCATTTTAACTTAACCACCTCTTTAAGACCTAATCTCCAAATATAGTCACATCCTGATGTTGTAGTATTTAGGACTTCAACATGGGAATTTGGGGGGATGCAATCCTGTGCATGAGATATGGTTCCACAGCTGTACACCTGTGTCAGATTGCATGCTTTAAATAGGTATAATTTATTGTATGTTAATTATACCTCAATAAAACTTTTTTTTTAAATATCACTCTCAGATTATTTTGTTTGTGTTTGCTTAATAATGGACTCTTCCACCGCATAGGATTTGGTTCATCAGAGTGTGGCTTATGCACAGTGAAGAATCAAATCATTTCATAGGAGAAGGCCCACCTGAATGTTTCTTGTCCCCATTTTCTTGTAACTTTTCATGCTTTGCCTACTAACTGCCCTAGGGACTCACAGCCCTGTGTTGCACAGGGAAGATGAGGAGGAAATCCGGCGCTCTCCATGGTTCTGAAAAAGAACAGTGAGGGATGAAGGCAGCTGTTTGAACCCTCAGCCTGTGCTGGCAGGGCTGGCTCTCTGCTAACCTCTCACCTTGATTTCTAAGATGCTCTGGTAGCTAAATAGCCTCCTTGAGGGTCTTCCTGGACCCAAACCAAGAATGTAGCACTCCCCTGTAAGCAACTTACAATTCCTGAAAAGAAGAGCTAAGCTTTCCATCACCCTTACTCTGTCCACAAATGTCCACATGGGCATGATATCACAATCCGTTTCAAGAAAAGACTGGTGTTTTACAGACGTCTCCTCCTCTATCCATCCTTCCCAGGAGATGTCTCTACTCCCTCATTTGCCTTAGGAAACCTGGGGCATGCATCTGCCCAGGAATTGTTGGACAGGACCCCTTTGAGGAGGTGCTGAGGCTTGCTTGTGTCCAGATGATACTGTGTCTCAGAAAAACGAAGATCCCTGGGAGAGAAGGACCCCATCGAATGCGATGTGTAAATCAGTGAGGACAGCGCTTTCTACAGCAGCCCCCACCCTGTTACTCTATCTGATTAGCACGTTTCCTGCATAGCACTCAGCACAATATGCCTGTATCACTCACTAAAACTTGAGCCCTACAAAGCAGGGACCTTTTTTTTCTCAACAATCACAGTCCCAAATACCTAATGAAACCTGACATATGGCGGATGCTCAATAAATGTTTGTTAAATGAACAAATTGGGTTGTAAACTCTTATGGGAAGTCCTGAGTCACTGGAAGGCTGCTGCCTGGAAATCCCAAGCACTATTCCCCCTTTATTTATAACAGTGGGCTTGAATTTTTCCTTTAGGAGGTGCCTGGATGCCCAGGGGTGGGTATGTGGACCTTACCCCCACCTCAGTTAGAATGACTCATTTTTGCCTATTTTATATATTGTGGTTCCATGAATATTTTGGCTCAGAAAGAAAGGGGATATCGTTTTTTAAACTGTCTATGTGCCATTTTAATTAGATCTTTTTGCAAAGCCAATCCAGTGACACCCTTCAATAACATATTCCCTTTAAGATCTCACAAAAAGAGGCTGCAAACATTTCCAATATCATTGCATACTCAGAAAGTTTTACGACCAAGGAATGTGTTGATTCCAGAGTATGAGGTAGGAGATTGAACCAGAGAGCTTCTGACTTGTTTAATTGGTCTGCTGTCATCAAAGGCTGCGCGAGACGGGCATAAAGCTGCCCAGATAGAGAGCAAAAGAGAAGCAATGAAAACATAAGTGGTGGCAGAGACGGCTCAGAGGAGACTCGGCTGCCTGCAGAGGACAGAATGGGGGGGAAGGTGACAGCGATGTCAAAGTAGGTGCCTGGCGCTGGAGAGCCGGGAATCCAACACTAATGCCAAGAATTGTGGAGAGAGAACCAGCGGCTTGGTCCAAGTGCAAATGGTCCTGGTTTTCCCACCATTCTACTCTCTGTTAGGAGCAATGTGAACACGCCCAGAGTGAGCACTCCGTCACATAACAGCTCAGATCAGGCTCACTTTTTCTGGGTGGTAAAACCCGCGGCTCCAGGACACGCTACCGAGCCCCCATCTGGGTGATGCTGGGGAGGACTTAGACCTTGCCCCTTTCTCTCTGGCCCCACCCTACCGGTGGGGAGGGACACAGGCATGTCTGACAAAATGCCCCAGGCACAAGATCCTGGACTCTCTGAACTTTAAAAGTGGTGGGTTCGTGGCTGAAAACGGAGTGGGAGCAGCCCCTCCAAGATGAGCCCCAGGCCCACAATGAAGGCAGAGTTCGTGGAGTCTAGATGGGTGCTTCAGCTCTGAGAAAGCTGGAGCCTAGTCTTCCAGTAGAGAGCAGCCGGCGAGTTTTATCACATGAGCACCATCCTTTACAGCCCCAATAAAATAAGACAGGACAGTAATGGCCAGCAGGCAGAGAAGTGCATGCTAGAGTCATATACTGACTTTCTATTGGGAAAATGATAGAAGGCTTCCCTTAAAAAAATTCACAAAAGAAAGTCTTCTGTGCCAGCTCTCCTAGACCTCAGATCTTTCTAAGTAACTTGGGTACCATTTAATCCACTCGCCATAACCCCATCAAAGATCTTACCTACATCAACTCAACTGTACTGGGATACCCCGGGAGCCACCCGTCTGGGTGACCCATTCCAAGTTTGAACAGCTCAGAGCCAACCGGCTGGGTGACCCATTCCAAGTTTGAACAGCCCAGACTTTGAGAAGCCCCCTCCTTTTGTCAGATGAAAACCTGTTTCTCCAAAACCTCAGTTCTTCCCACTAAGGTCAGACAGAGAATTGAGTCATGTCCTGTCCTAGAAATATCCACTCAACATTCAAAGGCAGCCACCATACCTAATAAATACCCAACTCCTCTGTTCCAGGATGAACATCGCTTGCTGCTTCAACCCTCTTCAGAGCATGTTTAGATTTAGGAGTGACAGTCTTCAGTGCAGTTAGCAAACACTGAAGGCATCACAAGCCTGTCTGTCTGTGTGGAATACAGTGAGACTGTGAGCTCCCAGGTACTGGTCACTATGATTCACATGCTTTCTGGCCTGTAGAGTTTCTAGAATCTGCCTTTCCCCTCATTTTGAAGTTGGAACGTTTCTGTATCTCTAATTTTCTGGAACATCTCCCATTCTCCATGATTCCTCATATCACCAGGAGCTGTCTTTCATTAGGCCTGAGCCTCTGCTAGGATGTGGCCGGACAGGAGCTGCAGACAGGAAGCTGCCCAGGCAAAGCCCCTGAGGGATCGGAGTAAATGCACTGCTCACCCATTTTACTGATGGTAAACACAAGGCATAGAATTCTGGGAGATTCTCAGGGGCCAAGGCCAGTTTCTGGAGGCTCCTGCTTATACCCCAGAGCTTCAAGCTCCCCTTACCAGGGAGTCATTGCTAGAAAGAAGGATTCTTTATCATTCTGTAATGCTCCTCCCTGGGTCACAGCAGCAGACACACTACGGCTGCTGTCAGTCATTACCTCCGTCCGTGGGTGAGGAAGGGAAAGATGTGGTGCTGGCAAGAGACCCCTGGAAGCTGCAGATAAGCAGAGCCTGAGGCTCGGAGTGGCTCCTGCTCCCTGGATTCCCCCACGCCTGACAGCCCTCGGACCTCCACACAGGGCCGGGAAATTTCACTCCTTGTGACACAGGGAAAACATTTGCCTTCTCTTGATAATAGAATCCTAAAGGCAGCCCCGAGAGCCTGGCCCTCTCTGTGCTGGCACAGAGGCAGGGACCTCTGGTAACGAAGGAGTCAGACCAGGGAATCGGGAATGGGGCCCAAAGGTGGCAGGAACCGGGACTTCCCAGTGACTTTTATGTTTCCTTTCAGAATGGCTGTAAAGAAAACAAGACATAAAATACCTCCCCTGTATAATTTGCTGGTTTTATAGATGGTTTCATCACTTCTTTTAAATGGCTATCCAAAGCTAACTTTATGTTTCCCTTATGGCTGGTACTGAAAGCTCTAAAAAAGCCAGGAGAGGCAAGGAAATTGGGACGCCCCAGAGGAGGATACCCGGTCCCCTTCCAGCTCCACGGCCAGATGACTGCAGGCAGTGCCTCGAGGCAGGCAGCCCCCCTGCTCAGAATCCCACCACCTGCAGGCTGCTCCTTGCGTACCTGCGGTTAAACGGTGCCTGCACCCCACAACCCCACAAAGGGAGGCAAGTGGGCTCCCCCAAGTTAGAATTTAGAGCTGAAAGTACTGCGTGTATCTACAAGTAGAGCTACCTGAACAAAGGGCCAGAGGCCGGAGCACCCCGCATCCTCACCTGGCCACTGGTCTAGAGCGGCTGCCTCCCACGCCTTCCCCACCACCTGGCCCAGCTCCCAGTGGGCTGCTGCTTCGCGTGCAGGACAAGTTTCCATCATTTTGTGGATTTTGTGTCTCCTTGTTTTTTTATTTTTTTATGGTTAGGGATGGAAATAATCTGAAAACTTCACTGCTACATGATTTAAATGTTGAAACCACCTGCAAGCATTTGTTGATTGCTCTTTCTATTAATTTATTGCATTAAATTTAATTTCTTTTTCATCTCAATTAAACTGAATTATGACAAATTTATTAAATGCTCAAAAATGTATTAAATGTTAAATTGTATTTACATTGGAGACATAATTAGAGCTCACAGAAGTCATAAAAACAGCACAGAGGGCTTCCGTTGCGCCCTGACCACAGCTTCCTAGAGGGTAACGTCTCATGTGACTATAGCAGACAATCTGGCACGGGAAATCAGCCCTGCTGTGATGTGCAGGCATGGGCAAGGTTTCCCGAGTCCCTCCATACACTTGTGTGTGTGTGTCTGTGCATGTGGGAGAGGGTGTGTCCACATGTGGGTCTGTGAGTGTGTCTGTGTGCACGCACTGTGTATGTGGTTCTACACAGTCTCATGACCTGCCTAGACTCTGGTAACCACCGCGGTGCACCTTCAGAACAGCTCTGTCACCGTGACGACCCTCAGTGCCTGGTTATGCACTGTGCATTTGTTCGCACAGGCGCCCGAGAGGACCACTCTGTGGCCAGCTTCAGGGGCCCCCCCACAGAGCAGGTGCCCACCGCAGGCACTGAATGGTGATACTCTACACACAGGAAATCCTCAATGGCCCTGAACATGAATGAGTCTGAAGGGCCGCCTTGCGGAGCTGATGCTGGACGCCTCTGACCGCAGAGCAGCCCCTGAGGCCCACCCAATCCACACCCGTCCACTTCCTCCCACACTCACTAACCCCCTCGTGGTGAGGGTCAGCTCTCAGGGACAGACGAGTGTGATGACCACCATGGAGCCTTCAGGCTCTGAGGGTGACCAGGAAGAAGGAAGTCAGGGCCTCGGGCAGCAGATACCCCACGCTGTTTGCATACAAACCCGCAGCTGTCAGCACCCTGGCTGGAGGACCCCCACCTCCACACTCTGCAGTCAGACAGCCCCTGGGGAATTTCCTCCTCTCCTTCCTTCAAAGGCAGCCCAGGAGCTCACATCAAAGCAACACCTCCCAGATGACAGCATTGGAGAACATCCCGGTGTGACACCTCCTGGGCCTTTACTGGGCTCATGAGACTGGGCCTTTACTGGGCTCATGAGAACATAACCCACTCGTTGTGGGCCTGAGCCAGAACCCAGACCCTGGGCTCCAGACCTAGAGATGGCCACAACCCCCTCAGGGTTTTTTGCCTCCTTGAACCTGCCTAGGACACCAGCTCATGACCTACCGTCTCCTCGGCTTCCCATATCCTCCACGAGCATGGGGTTCATGGCTGCTCTGCGGCTCATAGACCACCTGATGGCTCTCAGATCCCCAGGGCCACCCGTGTCCATGGCAACAGCAGCTCCTAGCCCTCCCCACCTCAGCAGCCCTTTCCAATCCCAGTCTCCAAGGGGAGCAAAGACCACCGGCCTCTCCCGGGCCTCAAACATTGATGGAAGTGAGCGGAAGCTGCCATCAGGGCACCGTGGAGGCTTGGGGAAGCTGCCGCATTGGCTCCAGCCTTCGGTGCGCACATCAGACATCGCCAGAAAGGGGCCTGGTCCCAGGCTGAGTGCAGCAAAGGAACATGCACACATTTAAAAAATACAGGTACAGCAATGCAATGTGACCATGTGGGACCTCAGCACCCCTGATGAGGCTGCTAGCCATTTCCACACCTGATCAAGACCCGAAGGCCTAAAGCATAGGGTAGGGCTGCTGCAGCACTAGTGGCTCTCAGTGGGAGTTACCACCAGCTGCCCCTAGACCAGGCCAGAGGGCTGATCTGCACCCTTCACACCCATCCCACCCCAATTATGGCACCTTTGATTCCGGAAGCTTCTTGAGAGCTGAGACCATGTTTGTTTTGATCACCACTGAACCCCGTGTTTGACATACAGAATACCTACAGCTGATGATACTTTATTATGTGTTATAAAACACCTTAAGAGGACAGATCTCATGTTAAATTCTTACCAAAACCACACACACACACACACACACACACACACACACACACACACACACACTAGAACACACATTTATGGAAGCAGTGGACATGTTTAGTGCCTTGATAGTATTCCAGGTGTTGACATATGTTCCAACTCTCAAATGTACTCATTAAAAGGCAGTATTTTTGCATATCTATTGTACTTCAATAAAGCTTAGAAAAAGAACGTTCTGAAAATGTAGTTGTTGAGGGAGGAAGGAATTAGTGAGTCAACCAATTGGTGGCCTACTTTTCTGAATGCTGGGCCTAAAATAAACTCTTGTGGATGTTTGGTGGACATATAGCCTCATGCCTGGGCCCTCACCCCACCCCCAGCCATGACCTTCATGTAATTTCTAGGATCTCGTCTTCATTAAATGGGAATCTTAACTGCCTGCAGGAGGGATGCACTGCCTCCCCAGGACACTCACTCCATTTGGGGAATACGAATCGGTATGAAGCTGCTCTTTATGTGAAAACAAATCTAATGCATTAAGGCTTAAAACTGCTAAAGTTCAGGGAAGACATAATTGTGTCATTTGACTTGCTTACCAAAGAGCAGGTCAGATGAAAAGGTTACAGTGCTCTTAAAACTATCCTGACAACTTTTTTTTTTTAGTGTTATCATTTTGCCTTTCCAGAAGAAGGGTTTCTATTTATCAGCCATGAATAAATGCTTTGAAATCTGCGATTACCGACTTTGACCTTTTCTTTATCGGCAGGTAATAAAATGAATGGGCAGATGACAGAAATGTAATTTGAGGGTTAAGAAATTTACGATGAAGCTGCACATTGACGAAGACAGTGATGCTGATTTGAGAGAGACGGAGAGATAGAAAGGGGTGGAGAAAGGAAACCATAATGAAAATTGTTTGCCTGCATCTCGGCTGTGGGAATGAAGATGTCAGCGTTCACGTCCTCCCACACCTAAATAAATGTGTATTGAATAAGGAAGCGGGTAGGTAATGACGCCACTGTGGGGCGATCGTGGGGGTTGAATGAGATGATAAACCATTGCGTTCAGGGCCTGGCATGGGCCGTCACTTGGGGGCTGCTGGGGGTCTTCGTTTTCATCCTCCTCCTCGACATTGTCACTGCCATCAATCTCGTCGCCTGATGGCCCAGTGGCCGAGGGCAGAGAGCAGGGTGTTAGCCGTCTGCACTGCTCTCAGTTCGTTCCTTTCAAAGTACGGAGATGCCTGGTTGCAAAGGCAGGCCTCTCTTACTGCCATGTCTGTGTCCACCAGTGTCCTGGACTGAATTGTGTCCCCAAATGTTCAAGTCCTCACCCCCAGGATATGTGCATGTGACTTTATTTAGAAACAGGGTCTTTGCTGATGTCATCTTGTTAAGGGGAGGTCATACGACTGGGGGGTCCTCACCAGGGACCAATGTCCTTATAAAGAGAGGAAGATGGAGACACAGACAGACACAGACACGCACAGAGAAGAGGCCGTGTGAAGATGGGGCAGAGACCAGAGTGGTCAGGCTACAGCAAGGAACACCAGGGGACGCCCAGAGACAGCAGGAGCGGAGGAGGCGGGAAGGGTTCCCCCAGGCCCTTCGGACATAGCATGGCCAGCCCACACTTTGACTTCAGACTCTGGCCTCTGGCATTGTGAGAAAACACCTATCTCAAGCCCCAGCTCGTGGTTGTTTGTTATGACACATCCAGTCCATGTGTCTTGGCATCGGCTATGGGCCAGCGTTCTGCAGGGCACTGAGGGCAGAGCAGGGGTGCCATCACGACTGTCCCTGCCCACGTGCTGTGTGTGCCGCGCGCCGGGTGCTCAGGGGACCAGAGAAGTGGACACGATCTGGGCCATCATGGACCCCAAAGCGAGGGGAGGAGACAGAGGCACAAACAGCCACGCGACTGGGAGTCAGTCCGCTGAGAAAAACAGACACTGACCTATGGAAGTTACCGGGGCTGAACAAGCACGCTTAGCTTAGGAAGCTGCCTTCACTCCCCGCTAGGGGGAGCAGGTGCGGCGGCTGGACCTACCCTGGCTTAGTCAATAGTAGAATTTTATATTATGAGAGAACCCATTTTTTGGTCCTTATAGTAAATAACAGAAAGTAAAAATTACTCAACAAGTCCTCTTCGCTTAGGAAGAAGCCCAGAGTATGATGGGATTTCCCCCCAGGGGCCCGACCCCAGAGGAGGGCTGAGGAGGGGGTGTCCCGGGTGGGCAATGGGCATACCGGGAGACGCCCACGCTTGCCAGAAGGGTCCCGGGTTGACGCACTGTGAGAAACACTGTCCACTGAGGATGGGGTTTGGCCAGCCGAGAAGCAGGCTCGCGATGTAACAACATGCGCTGCTACCGAGGAGCTCATAGCACCTTCCAGGACCCCTGAAGCCAACACGGCGGGATGCAGCTATGCCCCGAAGGAGCCCTGAGGACCCCGGCCCAGCTCAAAGGTGCCCAACACGCATGATTGACAGCTGGCCCATCCAGTCAGAAAACGGCTTCCCACCCCCGCAACGGCCTCTGGGTCTTAGGGCCAATCATGACATGGACCTTTCACTGGGCAGGTCAACATTGGGAGAAATCATTTTTAAATTGTAGGGTGAGGGTCAATATTTATTTTTTAATGTTTTTTTTGATGGCCATCCCACCTCTCCAAATACTATCTAATTTTGAGAATTGATAGAAGTGCCGAACGGGCTCACTGCCTCAGCGTGGATGGGAAGAGGGGATACTCCCAGGCCAGCGGCTGCGGGGCGCCCGCCGCACTGGTCCCTCCCCACGCGCAGCTCCCTGGAAGCCCCAGAGCCCCAGGCCCGGGCAGGGCTGTCCTCCTTCGGCAGGGCAGGCTCTGCACCGCAGGTCCCCGTCTGCTATCTGAGCAAGCTTCCTGTGTCACTTGGTAGCAAGATGAATGAAGCAAAGAGTTCGAAGGCTTCCAATATGGAATACAGTTCCTCAAGACTCATTTAAATATTTGGAGGCAAGAGAGGGAATCAGCTGTTGGATTTCGCCTCCCAGACCCTCATTAAACCATGGGGAGGCTCCCAGCTGTGCCCTTATTGGGCTACAGTTTCTCTGTCTCTGCTGAGACTCCCTGTTCTCAACCAGGACCTCAGGCGACCTCTCAGGTGGCTCTGCTCCAAAGGCCCAGACAGGGGTCTCAGGTTATGGGAGAAGGTGTCCAACTCTCAACCAGGATGGGGGGTCTGGGGTAAGACACACTGCTTAGGCGATGACATTACTGATTCAACATACACTCACTGAGCACCTCTTGTGGTCAGGCGTGCTTCTGGGGGCTGCAGACAGAGCAGCAAACAAAGCGAGTGGAGACCCCATCCTCATGAAGCTTACTGGCTGTATCAGGACACCTGGGGAGAAAGGTCAGGGCGCACACCTCTGATGGAAACCCTTAAAGACTAATGTAAAGGAAAGAAATCCAGTTACCCACATTTGTAACCTGCAAAGTAAGACGTGTACATCTTGGCTGCTGAGTCTTATGAGAAGGGTTGACCTCCACCCTGGAAGGCTTTGTGGCATGCTGGGGAGAGGGAGGTCCTTAGCTCTTTCCGTCTGTCACAAAGAAGCATGGGTGAGTTGGCGAGTTTGGGTATCAACTTTGAACAGGTGGTATATGCCCAAGGGAAAATGTTCCAACCGAACCGCAGGATAGGCACCAAGAGGAAGTTTCCCATGGAGTGTTCTAGACAAGCTGTGCACCCATCAGCATATACGCATGCCCACACGACCCTCTTCAGCACAGATAGCAGGCCATCTAATAATGTGTCCTAAACGTTGGGCCAGATTCCGCTGATCCTGATGGGCGTCTGTCTCCAGAGGCGTCGGAGCTCCATCAAAAGGATGCACCACGGCGGAAGTTTCCAGCCCCTGTTCGCGGACATTTGTGGCTTTCCATTTTCCCCTCCAGTGGGTGCTTGTGCACATGTACACATACATCTGTAAGATCAAAGCCTACACACGGGCTTGCTGAAATAAAGAGTGAGTGCATCTTAAAATGTGATGGCTGCCAGCAAATTGTTTTAGCTGGTTATCCCAGGACATATTCCCACCATAAAAACTACTGTCTCCTTCCCATCTTTGTCGATCCATTAGATTAAAAAGTGCTCGTTTGAGGGAGGTTTCGATACTAAGAGTGAGGTCACCACTGTTCGTCCCTTGAAGACCCACTGCTATTTCCCTTCTGTGAAATGTGACCTTGGACAACAGCTTGAGGGAGTTGAGAACCCCGGCCCTCCCTGTCCTCTGCCGTCACCACACGTCCTCCAGCCACCTGGCTTTGCCAGCCGGGTTCTGCTGCCGCCTGCCCTCCTGATGCAGAAATGGTAGGGACCGACTGTGTCGTGATGGTTTTGTGCCCTCCTCAAGGCAGCTGACAGCTCACTGGTATCTTTCCAGGCCAGGGTTTGAGCCCAGCCGCAGGAGCCCGCTCGGAGAGGGCGTGGAAGGCCAGCAGGGGCGGGGAGGGAAGCCACGGTACCCAACAAGGCCATGCCGTAATCGGCCTCGACTGGAGGCTGGTTCCTGGGCTGCATGTCCCGGGGCCACAGCTGAGCCCTGCTGGCAGAGCACTGGGCCACCTCCCGCTCAGGTAGGCGGAGAGCAACAGAATGGATTGCTAATGTCGCTGGGCCACCAGGCACCCTGCAGAGCCCCGCCACCCCACATGGATGCAGGCCCAGAGGGAGCCAGTCTTCCATGTCCACCTGGTGACAGTGGTCACTGAACCCTACCTCTGGGTGGACACAAAAAAGTGTTTCTGGGTGCCTGGCCAGGATGGGGGGTGGGGGGGATAATGCTTTCCCTCCTCACTGCGCACACCTGAGTTTGTGTTTCAGTGGCCAGGCCTGTCTTGCTCCTGGGTGAGGATAAGAACTCTGCAAACCACAGCACAAAGAACAACCCAGTTAATGATGGTGCATCGATATGGGTTCATCATTTGTAACAGTACCACACTGAGCAAGGTGTTGATAATGGAGGAGGCCTTGGTGGAGCGGGTGGAGGAGGTACATGGGAACTCCATACTTGAAGTGCAATTTTTCCATAAACATGAAACCACCTTAAAAAATAAAATCTAAAAAAAGACTCAGAAAAGATTTTGATCTACAACACACTTTCGGCTCCTCCCTTGTATTTGTGGCACCGTTTTGGGGTGCTCGGCCCCCCTTTTGGGCAGTCACAGCAGGCCTCACTGGTGTCAGGGTGAAGGCTGGGATACTGAACACCAAAGCTCTAAGGTCCATACAGAATCGGCTGCAGAATGAGGGTCCACGGACAACAGGTCACACAGAACAGAAGCAAGTTGGTGAGAACAGAGTATCAACAGGACTGCCAGGCCAGCAGGCAGCATGAGACAGCGGTGGAGGCCCTGGGACCCAACACCCTGGGTCCCTGGAACCTCTGCCTTCTCAGTCACAAGGCTTTCCCCCCAAGGCTCTGCCTCCATCCTCCAGCAGGGCAGAGCTCCCAGGTCTGGGGGGCCGTGGCTGGGACACAATTCAACAACAATTACCGGGTGCCTGCGGCCGCAGACCAGCACTGGGACCCCACTCTGTGGCACTCAGTCTGTGGCTCCACGTGGGGGACCCATCCAAGCAACTCAGTCTGATGGTGAAGGTAGCAGGAACGGTGAGGAGGCCGGGCACATAGCCACCTCCTGAAGGTTCATTCGAGCAAGACAGGCCCCCTCCAGGGAGCTTGCAAAGCAGGTGGGAATGAGCCCCGGGAACCTGAGCCAGAGGAGCGGGGCGCGACCTCGTGGCCTCCACCCGGGGACCCTACCAGGCGCGGAGCTGGGATGCGCCTGGGAAAGTGCCCCGCCCCCAGGTCCATCTGCCGTCCTCCTTCTGGAGCGAGGCTTTCTTTTGACCTAAAGGTAGGGACTAAGAACATAGCAGTCCAGCTCTCCACAGCTCCCCACACCCACCCCACAGGACCCCCAGGCTGCCTGGCCCCAGGTGCTCTTCAGCAACAGGCATCAAGATGAGTGGCCAGAGTCAAGCAGCGCCCAGACAAGTCTCAGGGGCAGCCACATTGCAGCAGCGCCCACGGGGCCGGGCCGAGCCAGCAAGGTGTGGGACGAGGTGGGGGGAGCTGTGCGCTGCATATGGGGCATGCAGGGGGGGCCAGGGCAGCCGGTGTCACAGCCCGTGGGATCCCTACCAGCCCACTCACTGTCAGCCACAGGGATGCTGCCGTCCACCACCGCCTGGAACTCAGTCTCAAACTGTATGAGGGCACTTTGGGGCTCCATCCCCTGCAGGTGGGGGAAGAGCAGTGTCTGCCTCCCGAGAGGATTTCCAGGGCAGTCAGCACCCGAAGAGCACCCTCAGCTCACCTGAGTGCCTGCATTAAGTTCCCTTTGGGAGCACATCGCTTACCTCTCATAATCAGAATCCTTGGGACAGGACCTGGTTCTAGCCACCTGCATCCCCAGTACTCTATGCCTGATGCAAGATGAACTTTATTGGGGGGCTTCTCTGCCCGAAGCCCCGCTTATTGGGTAAGGAGACTGGGGCCCCAGAGGTGAGGTACCCTGGTGGGAGTCCCCAGTGAGAGTGAGCCGTGAAGCCCCTGTTTTCCACTGCTGTGCGTGGCCCACCTCCCCTGAGTTACCTCCACATCCCTACACTGGCTGACTCATCCAGAGCTCACTGGCCCCGTGCTGTGCCAGGACCTCCTCCAGCCCCCACACTACCAGGTGAACAAGGCAGTAACTGTCTCTGCCCTCCTGGAGCTTACAGCCCTGCAGAAGGCCGCTGTGTCCCCAGGGACTCACCATGCATGTGTCCTCAGTCTAACTGCAGCTGGGATCATTTGCAAGTGAAAATGGAGGCAGGAGAGTGTGAGGAGACGGGAGGAGCCGCTCAGCCCTGGGCAGGGGGAGCTGGCACGCAGGCAGCCGGGCTAGCTGGAAAAGATGGGGAGCGCAGCCCACGTGGAGAGGCCACGGTGGAACAGCATGGCCGTGGGAATGTCACAACCCAGGGAAGTGCCACAGTTCTTAGGACAGACTTAGTGGAAAGGAGGCTTATGAGCAAGCAGGCTGACACAGGAATCCCGAGTGGGAGAACTGGAGGGGGGGGCTGGCCTGGAAGACAGGGGAGGGTAGAATCAGCGAGACCTGGGGAGGGCAGGGGGCGAGGAGCTGGAGCAGGAAGGTGTGAGGACCGTGCAGAACATGTGTGTTGATCTCATCCTTCTGGGCCCAGGAGACCTCTCAGAACCTCTGGTTCTTCATCTGTAAAGACAGGACGCTAGCACCTCCTCCCTAGAGGGGTTTGTGAGATTCAACTGCGCAAACACACATAAGGTGCCCCAAAGAGTCACCCATTATGTTTTCCCACGTCATGCCTGGGATCCATGGCCTCTGGGAAAGGTGAGGCTGACTTCCCGGGCTTCTGCCCTGGCCAGGGGCAGAGCTGGGATCTGACCCAGGAGCCCTCCCCAGCCCCCGCACACCACCACGGCGCCCTCCTGCAGCAGCAGGCCCCCTTCCCAGACGCCCCGAGGCCACCCCGTTGCCATGGGCTGCAGGAAGAGTGCCCAGACCCCGAACTGCACTGCTGCCCCCTCCCGTGGCCCCAGGCTGAGGCTGCATCTTCGGTCTGAATGAATCGGATAATCAATACACTCTCGAGAGCATCCAGGCAGTAAGAAATAGAAAAACATCTTCGTGCCTGGAGAAGTCAGTAATTAACCCAAGCAGGGAGGCTGGCGCTCATCTGGCCTGACGTAATTGGCTCTGGGAAGGAGGGCTGGAAGGACTACTGGGTGCCCCCAGCTCTCAGCCCGGCCAGGGAGAGGGACTGCGTGGGACCCAAAGAGTCAGGGTCCCTGTCTTCTGCCGGAGCTGAAGCTCTGGGCTCCCGGACCTGGGAGAGGCACATTTGTCTCTGACAGCGGCCGGACGAGCTGCGCTGGCTGAGTGATGCGCATCTCTGGCTCTGCACACACACCATTAATCTAGCAGCCAGCACAGGCCTGGGGAGAAGACAGGAAGGCTCGGGACAGTTCAGGGTCACCTTTCCCATCACAGAGTCCTCAGCCAGCCTAGGGCAGCCACCACACGTGCCTGTCCACCTCTGGCTGAAGGTCAAAGACAGCACAACAGCCAGGAAACCGGGTAGAGTCGGGGCGCAAACTGGGAGCCTAGGTGGTTTAAGAGGGAGGCATGGCAGCAGTAAGCTACGTCAGAGGTGCAGACCTCCTCCCCCCACACTGTTCCCCCGCCGGCCTGGAGATGGGGCCTCCATGGGGGACACCAAGCAGGGCCTCCCTCTCGGCCCCCACCCAGCTCTCAGGACAGGCAAGACAGGACGCTCAAGCTCAGGCTGTAGACCGGGCAAGTCCCTTGGTGTTAGGGGTGACAGGGCCGGGGTGCCACACAGACCTGAATTCAAGTCCGGACTCTGAGGCTTGCCAGCTCTCAGGGAGGGGGCAGGTGCTGAGGAGGGCTGGGGCTGACCTCACTCAGCACAGGCGGCTGAGCAGAGGGGGACAGACTGGGCCTCAGGGAAATGTGGACATCAGGGAGGCAGGGGCACTTCAGGGAGAGTGTTCCAGCTGGACACAGCACCTCGGGGAAGCGGAAGCGTGAGCAGACTAACCAGGCATGGAAATGCGCCAGACCAGCCAGGGACTCTGCCCATCGGACAGCTAAGGACCAGGGCTGAGGGCAGGATCTGCCAATCGCAGAGGGCCATGAAAGCCGGGATGACCCCACAGGCAGGAAGTCCCTTGAGGATGAGACTCAGTTTCCCCAGTGGTCCCCAGAGGACAGGATCTAGGTGTCGGGTTCACCTAGACGGCTGGCTCTAGAGGCTGGGAAATATCAGTGGGAATCGAGACTGTGATTCGGAAGGTCAAGGCAAGGTCAGGTGTGAGCACAGCATGTGGACCGTGTGCAGAAGACCTTCTTAGCGGGAACCGGGACGGGGACGCCTACGCTTTTCCAAGTGTTCACTATGTGTCAGGCCCCCAGCTGGGCACTTGCTGACCTTGACATTGCCCCTGTAGGCTGGCATTATTGTCCACACTTGCATGTAAGGAAACGGAAGTTCAGAGAAGTTAAGTAACCTGTCCCAGCTCACTCAGCTGGTAAGTGGCAGGACAGAATTTGAACCCAGGTCATCCTGATCCCCAATCTCACTGTTTGCAGACCTGCGTGTCCTCTTCCCAGGGAGCACAGAGCCTCTGCCATTCTCTAAGTCAGTAAAGATAACTAGGTGAAGCATCACCTTGTACCTCAGACCAGTGAGAATAGAAATTCATAGCTAATGTAAAATGGGCTTCCCAAACGCCTGAGCTCAGTTAAGCACCTTCCCCATGTCCTGTCACTCAATTCCATAACAAACCTGATAGACAGGGACTATAAGCACCCCCATTTTGCAAATGGGGAAACTGAGGCATAGTTAGATCAGCGCCCAAGGACCCCCGGCCAGCTCTGGTGGAGTGCAGGGAAGGCTGAGCACCACTCTCTGCACGTCCACGCCTCCAAGTCTGGCATTCGAAAAGGCACGAACCCGGATGAGCTGACATATCAGTGGGGCCTGAGAAAATGATTAATGTGACCCAAGCTGGGGAGATGAGGGAGTAGGGTGCTGTCTGAACACACAGAACCATGCTGGCTGCAGGGGCGCAGATGAACTCAGGGTGCCTCCAGGCCACAAGGCACAAGGAGATGCACCCCCATTGCCCTGATGCCCACAGACTCTCCCGGGGCTGGACAACACTCGCTCCCCTTCTGCCAAGATAATCCGGGCAGGGACCCGCTGAAATGCCACCTGAGCTCACGGGAGGGAGGCTGCTGGGAAGCGTTTCTAGGTTACAGGGAGGTGGGAATGGAGGGCACCGGGGCCAGGGAGCCCCCAGCACATCAGCCAGCACCGGGGCCAGGGAGCCCCCAGCACATCAGCCAGCACTGGGGCCAGGGAGCCCCCAGCACATCAGCCAGCACTGGGGCCAGGGAGCCCCCAGCACATCAGCCAGCACCGGGGCCAGCCTCCGAGAAGCAAAAGGATAAGCGGATGCGCTTGGTCTCCTGATTTCAGTGAACTGGAGCCTGCCTGACATTGGCAGAGGGCTCAAAGGATAATTCGAAACTTAATTGCTGGGTGTTCTGGTTTGGCATTAGAGCCGTTCCACTTGGTAAATATCAAGGAGCCGGATGCCTTCCCTGATCCTCTGGGCAAAGTTTACTGGCACTGCCCTTGCAGTGAAGGAAGGGCACACAGAAGCCAGAGAGACAGAGACAGAGCAAGCAAGGGAGAGAGAGCTCCCGGGAAGGTGGGAGGGAGCTACCAGACCAAGCCCCCAAGGACACGTGCCCAGGGAGCAGCCACCATCTCTATTCTGTGTGGGAAACAAATATTCCAAGGGCCAGCTTTCCTGGTGGATCTCTGCCTCTGCCCTGCTGCCTGCTAACCCACCCTGCACCCCAGGGGCCGCCCCCTAGATGACCTGAAGGGAGAGACCCTGGTGGAAGCAAATGTGTTATTTCTTGGGCAACCAGCAGGGGTAGCCAAAGCAGAGGTGAGGAAGCAGGTGTAGGAGTCAGCGTGACCCCTGGTGGGAGGGGCCTCAGACAAACCGTCTGTGGTAGGAAGGAGCCCTATTGGATTTGCATTTTAGAAATCTGAATCAGGAGTCATGTAAAAAAAAAAATTAACAAAACCACAGTTTCAAAAAAGAGCAAACTCAGAATGGACAAAGGGTCTTCCAACAAAGATCCAAGATCTAGGAACCACAAAACGATAAATGTTAGAACAATCGCCCAAAGATGAAGCCTTCCTGCCAGGTAAAAGCTGCCATAAACAGAGTTTTGTTTACTCCCAAAGGATAAGCCACAAAGATATACACAATTCCTTTACACATAGACTGAATTTCTCTATGAAATAAAGAATTCCTATAAAAATATATAATGAAAAAGTCCAACAGCCCAATAGAAAATGATAATTCATAGAAACAAATCTATAAATGGCTCTTAAACCTATGAAAATACAACCAATCTCACTCTTAAGAGAAAAACAAGATGAAACGACAAGGTAACATTTCTGATCCATCAGCAAAGGTCAAAAGTCTGATGAAACATCACTGAAGGAGTCATGGGGAGACAGTGGTAGTCGTATTTTCCTGCTGGGACTATAAATTGGTACAGAGCTTATTGATTGTCATTAAACAGTATCTATCAAAATTCCAAACAGACATACTAACTGATTCAGCAACTGCTCTTCCAGAAATTTACCTCACAGGTACACTTGTCTAAAATCATGTATGAACAAGACTAATGATTATAGTATTGTTTTAATGAACAGAAATCTGGAAATTGCCTCAATATTGCTCAGTAGAAGACTGGTTATTTAAATTACTGTCGTCCATATCAGCACCAAGAATATGATGCAGCCAATTAAAAAGAAAAGAATGAATAAAGAATGCTCAAGAACAATGTCCAAGATACGTCGTAAAGTAAAAGGCTAGGCACAGAACAATTTGCCTGTAAAATAGGAGTGTATGTAAATACACAGAGGATCTCTACTAACTGGTAACCATCAATCAATTAAAAGTTATTACAGGCAAGACCTCCCATTCTTCACACTTAATTTGAGGATTTCCCAACAAATAGGCCCAACTATCTTGAGCTTACAGATTTTTGGAAAAGTGACTCATGAAAATTCAAGTGCTAACATTCCAAGTGACAGTTGTCTCATGACATGACTAGAATGACCAGTTCTTTGAAAGTTTGTAAAACTCATCCATACAACCATCTGGGCCCGGTGCTTTCTTTGGGTAAGATTTTTTTTTACTACTGATCTTATTTTCTTGTTATAGGATCTCAGTCTTTCTACTTCTTCTTGATGCTTGAGTTGATTTTGGTACCACTTAGTGCCCCACAGTATGCTTGAAATTGGAACATGTCATCTGAGAGACGGCAGGAGACACGCAAAGCCACAGGCCACCAGCTTTTTGTCAGCTGCTTTTCCCTGCCCGGTGATCTTGCCTTTTCCAAATTGCACTTTGTGTCATGAGTCACCCTGTCCAATGACTACTTACCATGGTGCTCAGAGATCTATGTGTGGCCTGCCAATTGAAATGTCAATCAAAGATGGACCAGTCCTTCCACATCTCAAGGGCCACTCACCCAAAATAGTCACGGCCATTTGCTCCCATATCCCAGAGGGATCCCCCAAAGCATGTTCCCACCTGGGCTTTGCAAGCTGTTCTTTCTCCCCAAATGCTCTTCCTGCAGGTGTTCGCATTGCTGCCTGGTGAAGGCTAGTGCCAGTGTCACCAGGGTGGTGGACGCCCACAATTCCATGCTCTGATCTGTTTTCCCTTCAGTACATGTCACTTGCTGGAATCTTTATTTTTCATGGTCTGCCTCTCCCCAGAGAACGGGAGCTTCTAAGGCCAGAGATCTCATCTGTCTTGATCACCACTGTATACGCAGCACCCAGGACAGTACCTGGCATACAGTTGGTGCGCAGTGAAGATTAGCAAAGAAGTGAATGAGTGATCAGACACGTCCACGGCACAGGGGCCATCTGCACTGAGTGTCACGTCCCCATAGATGGGCCAGGAAGCCCACTCACCTTTGGAGATTCTGTTGTGCTATGTTTCTGCTTATGGATGTAACAGAAGCTTTTGATGTGGAAAGAAAACCGAGATGCTGCTTGTTAGGAGGTACACGTGGATCCGTTCTGGCCAGGCAATTCCCCGAGGAGATAGCATTGATTAACACATTCATAAATAACATTGTTATTAAAAGCAGGCTCAGTTGCTGTGGGATAATTGCCTTAGGCAGGAATGGCCCCTGAGTCCTCTGCAAGCCACCTTCTCCTGCCTTTCCAGGAAGCCTTCACCATATGTGCTCTGTGGCCCGGCCCCAGGCCTGCCCCTGGGGAGGTGGGGGACCCAGCCTGAGCCTGTAGCAAAGGCAGAAGGACCACAGGGGACCTAGGGGGACGTCCTGGTGCCCTGATGCCAAGCCTCCGGACCCTGAAACAGCTCTGAAAGCATCTGCTTGGGAGCAGAACACATCTTCCAGCCTCCCCACCCTCTAGGCAGGGCCCACCTCCAGGAGAGCCTTCCCCTACCTCTGACCAGCAGAACTGGGGATCCCACATCAGTGTATTAGGTTACTAGGGCTCCGAGAAGAATGCTTCACAGACTGAGCCACTCAAAACAGCAGAAATAATCCCATTGTCTGGAGACCAGGAGTCCAAGATCAAGGTGACAGAGCCGGGTCCTCTGGACGCTGGAAGGGAAAATCTGCTCCAGGCCCCTGCCCAGTTTCTGTTGGCCGTCCTTGGCACCTCTTGGCTAACAGAAGCATCACTCAGCTCTCTGCTTCATCCTCATGGTGTCTCCCTGTGTGTGTCTCTGTGTCCAAATGTCCCCCTTTTATAAAGACACCTGTCCCATTGGCTATGGGCCACCCTACTTCAATATGACCTCATCTTCACTAGCAACACCTGCAATGACCCCTTTTCCAAATTAGGTCCTGGAGGTCAGGACTTAACATGTGGAAATTTGTTGAGGTGGCAACTCAGTCCACAACAGATGGTAGCTCAGGGCTTGCCCTCAAACTCAGCTGGGGCTAGTCCTGTGGCCCAGGGCCCACCTCACCTGTGGCTTTGATGCCTTTGGCCTGCTCTGCCACCCACTCTGCAAGTCCCCCTGGCAGCTGCCGTCGGCTCTGAATACCAGCCACTGCTGTCAGACCCTCTGTGGCAGGCTGCCTCCCTTTATCTGCCCTGGGGAGGTGGGCGTCACGGTGTGAGAAGTTCATACAGACACGGGTCCAAATCTCACCGCCTCCACTCAGCGGGGCATGATTTTAGCGGAGACACCACATTTCCCTGAGCTTCAGGGTCCTCGTCTCTAAAATGCTGCCTGGGTTTAGTGGCCAGCAGGAAGCACCAGGGCTGGACACATACCCTCCTTTTCATCCTGAATGTATGCTGACCCCCAGGGCCCGCTGCCGGAGTCCATCTGGGCCAGACGGCCTCTGACCAGCTGCCTTCCCAACCCCTCCACCGCCGCCGCCCCCACACACACCAGTAGGTGCAACCCTCAGAGAATAATCTGGGCTCCTGCCAGGTGCATGGCACAGCCCAGGGCCGACTCCCTGTCCTGCTTCCAACCACATCTATAGCAGCAGCTGGGGACTCATGGTTCTGGGGAGAAGTGGGGAGTCTTTGCCTGAGAGTTCCCCTTGCTCACACACATACACTCTCACGAGCCTGCCTCCTCTGTCTCCAGGGAAATTCAGTCAACGGCCCCCGCCCCCTCCATGTCAGTCTTTGTAAGACAGCCCTGTCCCTTCCAGAAGCCACCTGCTACCTGGGGCACTGAGCACTAACTCCTGCAAAATGACACGTCGCACACACACGCATTAAAGGCAAATGAGCCTTCCCGATTATTGTTATTACCGTAATTACAAGGGAAATGAGTGTTCATGAGCCGCTGGAGCCCCACTCCGGGACACCACGTGCAGCCTGGTCTCAGCACTGCCAGTGGCACTCCCACCGGACAAAAAACCAGGTCCCTGGGCTGCAGCCCCCAACCCCACACCCCTCCTCTACTCTGACCTTTAGCAAAAATCAGGCAAGGGGACGACTAAGGAGGAAAATCCTGACTTCGGCCTGGGGGTGCAGCACCCTTGCTCCTATTTACAGATAGAGCCATCTGCCCTCTGACAAGGTGGAGAACAGCCTGCTCCCAGGTGGGGCACTCGCCGTCTCACTCCACACCACACCTGCTCTCACCTTGGACCCTCGAGTGCTAAGTGCTGCCAGGACAGCCCTGCAGGACAGGTGGGCCAACCCACTTCTTAGAACAGAGAACTGAGGCAGGGCTCAGCGACCCAAGCCAGCCCTGAGCAAACCATTCAGGAGCCAAGACTGGGACCCAGGACTGCCTCTCTCCCAAGTCTGCGCCTTCCCATCCATGTGCCTCTGAGAGGACAAAGTGCCACCCTGGTCTCCTCCGTCCAGGCCACACCAGCCCTGCCCAGAGCCTTCCCTCCGAAGGCTGCTGCGTGCATCCCTTTCACTTTGTGTTTACCAGCCTGAACCTCCCAAAGCCCTAAATAATTCAGTTATAAATGCGTCCTGGGTGCTTGTAATCACAGATTAGGGGTCCTCCAACCCTGTCCAGCCCAGAAGAACCCTGAGAGGACTTCAAAACTCCTTTCCAATGGCCTTCGACAAGGTACAGTTCTCCCTCCCCATGTGTTCTCAGCTGGAGCATAGCCATCCAAGCTCCTGGGATGGGAGAAGCCCCGCCGTGGAATTTTAATCACTTACTTGCATTTCTCCATATGCCTGAGCACGGAGAGCTCCCCCCAGCTAATGAGGGGGTCATCTGGCCAGAACTTCTCCTGCCTGAGCATCATCCCAAGATCCCTCTTGCTTCTTCCCACAGCCTCGGAGCCCTCCTCCCAGGGCCCTGTAGCCATGTGTGCAGACAGGTGAGCCTAGGGCAGGGGGCTGAGAAGCCTCCATCCTGGGCAGGGTCTTGCAGGTCCCACTGCAGGGAAAGGGAGTGTCACCATGTCTCTCTGGGGCAAGCAGCTCATCACCCAGAGGCCCACCCCTTCTGGACTGAGCATGAACCAGCCACAAACACTGAGCTCTTAGAGCACATCAGATCAGCTGGATCCAGCCAGAACTCAGAAACCTTGAAAAGAGGTCAGCCAGACTCAGCAACCTAACAGCTCTCCTCCAGCCTCAGAGCCGGGTGTCTGATAGCTGAATTCATTGCCCAGGAAAACAAACGTTCACCTAGAAAATTTGAATATAAAGTTCAGTGAAGCTTGTGATTCAGCAAAGAGGGTCTTCCCACCTGGTGGTGGTGTAGATAGAATCAGGAAAGAGATGCATGATGGCCCAGAGAAAAAATAGCCCCAAGGACCAGGTCCCATCCGTCCATCCAGGGGCCATGAGGAGCAGGGCAGTGCCTCTGTGTGTTCATATGTGGCACAGAAGCACATGCTTCCATGTGCATGCATGTGTGTGCATGTGTTTGCATGTCTGGTGTGCACATGTACACATGCACATGTGTGCATGCCCCTGTGTCCACACATCACGATAGGCACATGTATCATATGCTTCCTTCTTTTCCTCCCCAGGCACTGCTGAGCACCTACTGTGTGCAGGCACATAATGAAAACTGGAGACCCAGAGGTGAGCTCCTCCCTCTGTGCCCACAGGGAGTGTGCCGTCTGAAGGGGAAAGAGGTGTGAGCAGGCAATTGGACTACGTGGAAGGAGCCACCTGGGGCTCTACAAAAACACAGTGGAGGGGTGCCCACCCTGCTCCAGGGCTGGGGAGGGAAGCCTGCTCGCAGGAAGGGAGCCCTCTTCCTCCCCACTGAACCCAAGGCAAACACTAAGCCTTATTCATCTCTGAGGCTTAGTGTCGTGTCCTGCACAAGTATATGCTGAATAGATGTCTCTGCAATAACCGACCAGAGAGAACCTGAGCTCTGTGGGTCGCTACCCCAAGGCAGCAGCTTGCCAAACCCCAGCTCCCGAGCTGGCTGCTCAGACGGTAGCAGGAGAGTGAGCCTATCATGGGATCACTACTGATAGTCAGTTTGCTTGCACAGCCTTTCGCTTTTCAAGTACCTTCTCATGCACTGTCACATTTGAAACTCCTGGTTGTTTTACAAAAGGAATACGTTGACCTACGGTCATATAATCCTTTCCCTCTCTGAACCAGAAACATTTCTACAGCCGTTCAGTGAGTCACACACTGTTTTCTGAGAAGCAAACAACAGTGATTATTTACTTTAATCCCCATTCCAATCCCACTTTAGTCTTTGAAGTTAGACAGACCTGGACTCAATCCCCACCCCCACCCCTCTCTGCGAGAGCGTGGGTCAGTTGCTTACCTCACTGAGACTCACTCCTTCATTTGTGAAATAAAGAAAACACCGTTCATCTCACAGGGCTGTGTTGAGGATTAAAGGGGATCATGCATCAGTTAGGATTGGCCATTTGTGCTACAGTAACAAAAAGCAAACCTCTCAGCACCTTACCCAACAAAGTTGAATTCACTCAGATTTCATGTTCATCCCAGGCCAACAAGGGGAGACGGGGATGGACAGCATTGTAGTCACCCAGAGACTCAGAAGGATGGACGTGTACCCCTAAATGTGCTTCCACAGTTCCAGCGGTTGAGGAAAGAAAACACAATATGCCATGTGCTGCTTCTTAAACCTGCCGGAAGCGATGCCCATCCCTCTGCTCACAGGCTGTTGCCCAAAATGAGTCACAGGCCAGGCCTCAGTCAAGAGTCAAGATGAACAGTTATTTCCTAGGGAGGGGCCCCAGATGATTGAAACAAAGATACAGATCGTGTATGTCAAATACCAGTCAGTCTCTTCTTGCTTCCTCCCTCCCCTTTGTCATTTCTTTGGTCAAATTCTTCCTATGTGTGCTATCAGTTAGTGCCTCCAACGTCCAAATGCACCTTTCAGCTTTCAGTACAGGCACTGAGATAACCAGTGGCGATGGGGTCCACATTTGAGCTTCCCGCATCTTGACTTCTGGTGTCACCATGTGACTCTCTTTGGCCAAGAGGATGTAATGAAAGTGACAGCATGCCAGTTCTGAGCCCAGGACTTAAGAGATCGCCATGCTTCCCTTTGTCCTGTATGTCTCTGCCATTGCCATGAGAAGATCACGCCAGGCTAGGCCCCTGACCCAGGAGGAGGATGAGAGACCCTGGGAGCAGAGGCAGCTCACTTGGTCCAGTCTGAGCCAGACTGCCCAGCCAAGCCACAGGCTCACGAGTGAGAAGCGGCTGCCTGCTACTGTGGGTCTCTGAGGTTTGGGAGTGTTTGTTATGCAGCAGGAGTTACAAAGACAGAGCCCTACCTCACACTACAACTAACAGATTAAAAAATAAAACATAAAAAATGAATTTTCCATTTGTAGAAGAAAATATGGGATGACTTTTTATGACAACAGTGTAGAGAAGGGTGTTTTTTTAAGGAGGCACACAAAAAACAAACACCATAGAGGAAAATCTGACAATTGTAACTACATGAAAAGTAGACATTTTGATCTGACAAAAGAGACCATGAATGAAGTTAAAAGACAAAGATAATTTACAAATAGGGAAGACAACATATGTATAATGTATTTGGTCACAAAAACAGTAATATCTAGATTACAAAAAAAATAACAAAGCCAGCATGGAGAAACCAAAGAACCAATAGAAAAAGGAGGCAGAGATGAAGAATCAGTTCACAGAGGAGGAAACCCAAAGGCCCAACAAACAACACAGGATGCTCAGCTGTATAATAATCAGGGAACTACAAATTAAAATAATAAGGAAATAGTATTTCCTGCCTGCCAGGCAGGCGAAATATCAGAAGGTGTAGTAACAAATATTGGTGAAGACGAGCATACAGGAATTTGCAGGTTTTGGTGAAAATGCAAAGTGGTGCCACAGTCCTGTAGATCAGGAGGCTGTATTTCATCAACAGAACTGAGGATGGGCATATCCCCAAGACTCCAAATCTCACCAGGGGACCAGAACATCAGCGTCATCTGGGTGTGGGAAGCCATCACCTACTTACCAGAAATGCAAAATTCTAGACACACCTGGAAAATTTTGGTGAAGGGAAAAAGCAAATTGCAGAAGAATAGGTATGGAGGAGAGGATTAAAGATGGCGGCATGAGAGGTGAGACAGAGGCTTCCTCCTAAAACCGCATATAAAATGAAAATATAATTAATACAACTAATCCTGAAAGAGCAACAGGAAAGAGGACTGCCCCAGACTGCATACACCTGGAGAAAAGAATAAACCTCACGGAACAGGATAATGTACCAAAGCCATGGCCTGGCTGGACCCAAGCCCTTCCCCCACCCCAGATCAATGGTGGGAGGGAGAGAAATGGAGTGGGGAGAGAGTGGAGGCCTGGAACTGCTGAATACCTAGCTCCGGAGATCTGCTCTGGGAAAACAAACCTACATTTCATGGTACTCTCATGATTACGGGGTTGGAAAGCTAAGAAGGCAGAATACCTGGAGATACTGAGATTCCAGCCACTTGTAGAAAACAGGGATCCATATCTGCCTGCCCTGGGACAAAAGAAAGGTGGGTGGTCCGAGAGACTTCCTAACAGCAAGAAGGCTGCTAAAGGGGCAAGGATTGCACAGAGCTTACTGCTCAGAAGAAAGGACAGGTAGACAAAATTGTCCGGGTGCACTCTTCCCAGCAAGTTGGGAACTTTCTCAATCATCAGGCACTCCAGCTCCCTGGCTGGCTACACAGCTCGAAGGACCCCCTCCGTGATATGCAGCCTACTGCACCTTTCTCCTGGCCAGCCCCACCTGGCTCGCAAACCGGAAAGCCTACCCTGGCATTAGGCCAGCCAGAGGGAAGCCCCATATACAGCAACTGCAAACGCAGAGCATAGAAGCTTATGCCTATGTGCTCGGCCCACTGGTTCTGGCAGTGGAGGCAGGCATAGCAGCTGGGAAGCAGGAAACAGCTCTTTCTTCCCCCCAGGTACCAATACAACTCCCCTGCAACCCCCAACATTGCATCAGGGGCTGAGCAGCTCCAGAGAGTAGAGCTTCAGGGCACTAGAGGGCGCCATATACAAATATGAAACACCAAAGAAACCTCGTTCAAAGCAAAATTATGAATACAACACCTGAGAAAGATTCAAATGAAATTGACCTCATGAATCTCCCTGAAAGGGATTTCAAAATAAAAATCATTAACATGCACATGGGGGTACAGAAAAATATTCAAGAACTCGGGAATGAATTCCAGTCATAGATCCAATCATAGAAGAGCACAATGGAGGGCATTAAAAGCAGATTAGATATGGTGGAGGAGACAATAAATGAAATAGAAATTAGAGAAGAGAAATACAAAGAACCTGAGGCACAGAGAGAAAAAAGGAGCTCTAAGAATGAAAGAATATTGAGAGAACTGTGTGACCAATCCAAACAGAACAATATTTGCATTATAGGGGTACCAGAAGAAGAGAGATAGAAAGGGATAGAAAGTGTCTTTGAGGAGATAATTTATGAAAATTTCCCAAATCTGGGGAACGACATAGTCTCTCAGACCATGGAGGTACACAGATCTCCCAACACAAGGGACCCAAGGAAGACAACACCAAGACATATAGTAATTAAAATGACAAAGATCAAGGATAAGGACAGACTATTAAAAGCAGCCAGAGAGAGAAATAAGATCACATACAAAGGAAAGCCCATCAGGCTATCATCAGACTTCTCAGCAGAAACCTTACAGGCCAGAAGGGAGTGGCATGATGTATTTAATGCAATGAAGCAGAAGGGCCTTGAACCAAGATTACTATATCCAGCAATATTATCATTTAAATTTGAAGGAGGGATAAAACAATTCCCAGATAAGCAAAAGCTGAGAGAATTTACATCCCACAAACCATCTTTACAATGTATTTTAGAGGGACTGCTATAGATGGAAGTGTTCCTACGGTTTAATAGGTGTCACCAGAGGTAATAAAACCACAGTAAAGAAGGTAGAACAGTTAATTACTAAGAAAATGTGAAATTAAATCAACTATCCCCAAAGTCAATCAAGGGATAGACAAAGAGCACAGGATATGATACCTAATATATAAAGAATGGAGGAGGAATAAAAAGGAGGAGAAAAAAAGAACCTTTAGATGGTGTTTTTAATAGCATTTTAAGTTAAGTTAGACTCTTAGATAGTAAGGAAGTTGACCTTGAACCTTTGGTAACCACAAATCTAAAGCCTGCAGTGGCAATAAGTACATACCCATTGATAATCACCCTAAATGTAAATGGACTGAATGCACCAGTCAAAAGACATAGAGTAACTGAATGGATAAAAAATCAAGACCCATCTATATGCTACCTACAAGAGACTCACTTTAAAACCAAAGACATACACAGACTAAAAGTGAAGGGATGGAAAAAGATATTTCATGCAACTAAAGGGAAAAAAAAGCAGGAGTTGCAGTACTTGTATCAGACAAAATAGACTTCAAAACAAAGAAAGTCACAAGAGACAAAGAATATTACATAATGATTAAGGAGTCAATCCAACAAGAAGATATAACCATTATAAATATCTATGCGCCCAACACAGGAGCACCTACATATGTGAAACAAATACTAACAGAATTAAAAGGGGAAATAAAATGCAATGCATTCATTCTAGGAGACTTCAACACTCCACTCACTCTGAAGGACAGATCAACCAGACAGAAAATAAGTAAGGAGACAGAGGCACTGAACAACACAATAGAACAGATGGACCTAACAGACATCTACAGAACTCTACCCCCAAAAGATGAAGAATACACATTCTTTGCAAGTGCACATGGAACATTTTAGAGAATAGATCATATACTAGGCCACAAAAAGAGCCTTGGTAAATTCAAAAAGATTGAAATTGTACCAAGCATTTTCTCAGGCCACAAAGGTATGAAACTAGAAATAAATTACACAAAGAAAATTAAAAATCCCACAAACACATAGAGGCTTCACAACATGCTCCTAAATAACCAATAGATCACTGACCAAATAAAAACAGAGATCAAGCAATATATGGAGACAAATGACAACAATAATTCAACACCGCAAAATCTGTGGAACGCAGAGAAGGCCGTGCTAAGACAAAAGTATATTGCAATACAGGCCTCCCTCAGGAAAGAAAAACAATCCCATATGAACAGTCTAAACTCACAATTAACAAAACCAGAAAAAGAAGAACAAATGAGACCCAAAGTCAGTAGAAGGAGGTACATAATAAAGATCAGAGCAGAAATAAATAAAATCGAGAAGAATAAAACAATAGAAAGAATAAATGAAACCAAGAGCTGGTTCTTCAAGAAAATAAGCAAAATAGATAAACCCCTAGCCAGACTTATCAAGAAAAAAAGGGAGTCTACATACATAAACAGAATCAGAAATGAGAAAGTAAAAATCACTATGGACACCACAGAAATACAAAGAATTATTAGAAAATACTATGAAAAATTATATGCCAACAAACTGGATCACCTAGAAGAAATGGACAGCTTTCTAGAAAAATACAACCTTCCAAGACTGACCCAGAAAGAAACAGAAAATCTGAACAGACCAATTACCAGCAACAAAATTGAATTGGTAATCAAAAAACTACCTAAGAACAAACTCCTGGACCAGATGGCTTCACCGCTGAATTTTATCAAACATTTAGTGAAGACCTAATACCCATCCTCCTTAAAGTTTTCCAAAGAGTAGAAGAAGAGAATACTCCCAAACTCATTTTATGAGGCCAGCATCACTCTAATAACAAAACCAGGAAAAGATACCACAAAAAAAGAAAATTACAGACCAACATCCCTGATGAACATAGATGCAAAAATACTCAACAAAATATTAGCAAGCCAAATTCAAAAATACATCAAAGAGATCATCCATCATGATCAAGTGGGATTTACTCCAGTGATGCAAGGATGGTACAACATTTGAAAATCCATCAACATCATCTACCACATCAACAAAAAGGACAAAAACAACATGATCATCTCCATATATGCTGAAAAAGCATTAGACAAAATTCAACATCCATTCATGATAAAAACTCAACAAAATGGGTATAGAGGGCAAGTACCTCAACATAAATAAAGGCCATATAGGACAAACCCACAGCCAACATTATACTTAACAGCGAGAAACTGAAAGCTTTTCCTTTAAGATTGGGAATAAGACAAGGATGCCCACTCTCCCCACTTTTATTCAACATAGTTCTGGAGGTCCTAGCCACAGTAATCAGATAACACAAAGAAATAAAAGGCATCCAGATTGGAAAGGAAGAAGTTAAACTGTCCTTGTTTGCAGATGACATGATATTGTACATAAAAAATCCTAAAGAATCCACTCCAAAACTACTAGATCTAATATCTGAATTCAGCAGTGTTGTGGGATACAAAATTAATACACAGAAATCTGTTGCATTCCTATACACTAACAATGAACTAGCAGAAAGAGAAATCAGGAAAACAGTTCCATTCACAGTTGCATCAAAAAGAATAAAATACCTAGGAATAAACCTAACCAAGGAAGTGAAAAACCTATACTCTGAAAACTACCAGGCACTCATGAGAGAAATTAACGAAGATACCAATAAATGGAAACACATCCTGTGCTCATAGATAGGAAGAATTAATAGTGTCAAGATTGCCATCCTGCCTAAAGCAATCTACAGATTCAATGCAGTTCCTATCAAAATACCAACAGCATTCTTCAATGAACTAGAGACAATCGTTCTAAAATTCATATGGAACCACAAAAGACCCCGAATAGCCAAAGCAATCCTGAGAAGGAAGAATAAAGCTGGGGGGATTACGCTCCCCGACTCCAAGTTCTACTACAAAGCCACAGTAATCAAGACAATTTGGTACTTGCACAAGGACAAACCCATAGACCAATGGGACAGACTAGAGAGCCCTGATATAAACCCAACCATACATGGTCAATTAATACATGATAAAGGAGCCATGGACATATAATGGGGAAATGACCGCCTCTTCAACAGCTAGTGTTGGCAAAACTGGGCAGCTACATGCAAGAGAATGAAACTGGATTATTGTTTAACCCCACACACAAAAGTGAACTCAAAATGGATCAAAGACCTGAATGTAAGTCGTGAAACCATAAAACTTAGAAGACAACATAGGCAAAAATCTCCTGAATATAAGCATGAGCAACTTCTTCCTGAACACATCTCCTCGAGCAAGGGAAGCAAAAGCAAAAATGAACACATGGGACTACATCAAACTAAAAAGTTTCTGTACAGCTAAGGACACCATCAACAGAACAAAAAGGCATCCTACAGTATGGGAGAACATATTTGTAAATGACTATCCAACAAGGGGTTAACATCCAAAATATATAAAGAACTCACATCCCTCAACACACAAAAAGCAAATAATCCAATTAAAAAATGGGCAGAGGATATGAAAAAACAGTTCTCCAAAGAAGAAATTCAGATGACCAACAGACACATGAAAAGATGCTTCACATCACTAATCATCAGGGAAATGCAAATTAAAACCACAATGAGATATCACCTCACACCAGTAAGGATGGCCAGCATCAAAAAAACTAAGAACAACAAATGCTGGTGAGGATGTGGAGAAAGGGGAACTCTCCTACACTGCTGGTGGTAATGTAAGCTAGTTCAACCATTGTGGAAAGCAATATGGAGGTTCCTTCAAAAACTAAATATAGAAATACCAATTGAACCGGGAATCCCACTCCTTGGAATTTACCCAAAGAATACAACTTCTCAGACTCAAAAAGACATATGCACCCCTATGTTTATTGCAGCACTATTTACAATAGCCAAGATATAGAAGCAATCTAAGCAACCATCAGTAGATGAATGGATAAAGAAGAGGTGATATATATACACAATGGAATACTATTCAGCCATAAGAAAGAAACAAATCCTACCATTTGCAACAGCATGGATGGAACTGGAGGATATTATACTTGGTGAAATAAGCCAGGCAGAGAAAGACAAGTGCCAAATGATTTCCCTCATTTGTGGGGTATAATAATGAAGCAAAACTGAAGGAACAAAATAGCAGCAGACTCACAGACTCCATGAAGGGACTAGTGGTTACCAAAGGGGAGGGGTAGGGGAGGGTAGGGAGGGAGGGAGTGAGATGGGGATTGAGGGGTATTATGTTTAGTACATGGTGTGGGGGTTCATGGGGAAAACAGTGTAGCACCGAGAAGGCCAACAGTGAATCTGTGGCATCTTACTACACTGATGGACCGTGACTGCACTGGGGTATGGGTGGGGTCTTGATAATATGGGTGAATGTAGTAAGCACATTGCTTTTTCATGTGAAACCTTCATATGAGTGTATATCAGTAATACCTCAATAAAAAAAATTTTTTAATAAAAAGAATATGTATGGAGTACTATTCATATAATAGACAAAAATAAAGACTATGCATTCTTTATGGACATGCATACTCATAATAAAACCATGGGTGAAAAGGATAAACATTGACTTGAGACTAGTAGGGAGGAAAAGGGTGAATGGAAGAGAGAAGGGGCACGTAACCCAAACGTCAATAGCATCTGTATTGTTTTATTCCTGTAAAAACAAACTCTGAAGCAAATGTGTCCTAAATCCACCTTGTGCTAAGTCTATCTGGTAGGTACAGGAAAGCTGGGTACCAACATTCTCTACCCTGTCTTGTATGTCTGTAATATGTGCAATAGTTTTAAAAGGGTTGATGTGGCATGAAAGGAAGGATGCCTGGCTGGTAGCAATGTTCATCTTTGGGTGGTAGAATTACAGATAGGTTCTTTTTTCTTTTTTTTTTTTTCTGCCTTCATCTTATCTCTTTTTCCTTTTGTGAGGTCTTATTACTGTTATAATGGAAAAGCATGTATTTGAACCTCTTCTGCCATAAACACACGCCTCAGCTGGGAGGATGGCAAGGAGGGGAGCACAGCCATTCACTCAGCGAGGTCCCTGGACAGCTCTGCAGAGACATAAATGGACACCTCTCCCCAGCAGCCAAAGAGTTAAGACGGTTTGAGGTGAAATGAATCATTCCAGGGGAGCTAAATCCCTGCCTTATCTAATTTTGTATCCTGTGGCTGATTAATTTAAACTCCAAAATAAAATAAACACCAGTGTTAAATAAGGATTAAATACTCAGTAGGATCCTTAGTCGAACAAACTGATGTTGTACATTTTTTGGTATGGATGGAGAGGGCCTGGGGTGACACAGAGGGTGCTCTCTGCTAAGAGAAAATTGCCAATGCTTTGGGATTCTGGAGTGCATTTACCTTTAGTTTCCTACGTGTTACCAGCAGAAAACCCAAAAGCCACAGTGTGGTAGTTTTTCACACAGGAAGAGACCTTATACTCAGTGTCCCCAGCTGCTCCTTGTCCCCAAAGGGGAGGGGCTAATCAGAAGAGTGGGGTCAGGATGCTGGAGGAAGCCCCTGTGTTCTTAGAAAACAGCAGAGAAGAGATTCTTCTGCCTGGACATTGTTACCAAACAACTGCCAAAGGCAGTATCACAAAACAGAGCCAGACCATTGTGGGAGGCCATGTGCATCACTGAACGTAGCACCCGAGCAGGGCTCAGAAGGTCCTAGACCCAGGCCCAACCGAGCCACCAACCAGCTCTGTGACTCAGCAGCTCCCTTAGTCCCTGGTCTTCCTACAGGCTCGGTGATGATAAAAACCCTTCAGCAGGTGTATATTGAGCACCCACTGTACAAGGAGGCATTGGTTGGGGTATAAACAAGCCACAGCCCCCAAAGGTAGGCAGTGTAGTAGCTGAGCAGCAAACTTAAGTTGCTCTGTCCAGTTTGGGAGAGGGTGGGTGTTAGATAGAGAGGCAAGAAGCATAGCATGTCTGGACAATCAGAACATCTAATGAATCGTCTCCAAACAGGCAGCGTGTCCTCTTCCTACCAAAATTCATAGCTGTCCCTGTAAAGCCTTCGTAGAGATGCAGGGTAGCTGAGAAACATGCATGTAATAAGAGAGGAGAGGACAAAGAAAGCATATTGTTGGCATTACCAGCAGACTTTTTGCAGGAAAGAAAGCAGCCTTCCCAGATCCATGGGTGGCAGTTGAATGCACAGAAAAACGTTTGTTGACTATTCAGTTCACAGACTTAGAACATTCGCAGACTGAGAGGCTGAGAATCTTCTCCAACCCAGATGGCATATGGGGTGTGGAAGCCCAGAAAAGGATCAAGGGAGACAGAGCAAGAAGGATCAACAGAGACACAGCTCTCTGACAACAATAAGAATGAGTAGGAACGTGTGCTTGCTGGCGTGCAGACATCACATGTGCTGGCAAGCCGGTGTGATGGGGATTGTTGTCTGGGACCCAGAGCTGTTAGACAATCACACACAACTGGTAGAGCATGAGAGAGCTGGGTTTAAACTTACCATCTTGCTATTCACTTTCTGTTTGTCCCATCTGTTGTTTATTCCCTTTTTCTTCTTTTTTGTCTCCTTTTGGATTAACTGTTTTTTATTCCATTTTATCTTCTTTGTTGGCTTATTAGGTATAACTGGTTTTTTTTTCAGTTTGGTCTTGATGTTTAGTAACTGCTTTACATCTTTAACTTACGATAGGCCACTGGCAACTGACATTATGCCACTTCGCAAACAGTATAAGAACCCTAAAATGATACATTTTCTTTTCCCTTTTGGCTGTTGTGTTATTGTTTTCATGAATTTTGCTTCTACATATGCTATAAACCCCATACTATGTTGTTATTTTTTATTTAAACAGTCAATCATCTTTGAAAGATATTTTAAATTTTTTCCTTTAACTACATATTTACCATTTGGGACATTCTTCGTTCTTTTGTGTAAATCCAGATTTCCAGCTTGTATCTTTTTCTTTCTTCCCAAATGAGTTCCTTTATCATTTCTTATAGTGATAATCTGATAGTAATGAATTCTTTAAGCCTGTGTATGTCCATCTGAAAGTCTTGATTTTACGGTCACGTTTGAAAGATATTTTTGCTGGGTAGAGAATTCTAGATTGGCGCTTGTTTTAACCATAAGTACTTTACAGATGTTGCTCCACCATCCTCTGGGTGGCATTGTTACTGACTCAAATCCACCATCATTCTTAAATTTGTTCCTCTAGATAATATATCTTTTTTCTCTGGCTGATTTTAAGATTTTTTTTCTTTATTATTGGTCTTCAGGAATTTGATTATGATATGCCTTGATGTAGTTTTCTTCATGTTTCTTATGCTTGGGGTTCAATTCTTGGATCTCTGGTTTTACAGTTGTCACCAAATTTGAACATTTTTTGCCAATAATTTCTCAAAATATATTATCTTCTCCTCCTCCCTCTTTTGGGGACTCCAATTATATATAAATTAAGTCTTTTGAAGCTGATTTTCTGTTCTTTTTTAATATGTTCTTCCCTGTGTTCCATTTTTTGATAGCTTCTATTGCTATATCTTCAAGTTTACACATCTCTTCTTCTACGGAGTCCTATCTGTTGTTAACCCCATCCAGTGTATTTTTCATCTTAGGCATTTATGTTTTTCATCTCTAGAAGTTCAATCTTGGTCTTCCATGTCTCCACTGAAAATGCTCAAGTTTTCCTTTACCTTCTTGATGTGGAAAAACATATAACAATTTTAATATCCTTCCTTACTAATTCTATGTGTCTTTTCTGTGTCTGTATCTGTTGATTGACTTTTCTTCTCATTATTGATTGTGGTTTCCTGTTTCTGTGCATGCCTGGTAAGTTTTGATTGGATGACAGACAATGTGAACTTTACCTCATTGCATACTGGATATTATTGCATTTCTATATATATTCTTGAGTTTTGTACCAGGGTGTATTTAAATTACCTGGAAGGATTTTGGTCCTTTTCAGACTTTATTTAAAGCATTTTTAAGTGGGACTAGAGCAGATTAAGACTAGGGCTAAGTTTCTACACTGCTGAGGCAATTTTTTTCCTGAGCATTCTACCCAATACCTTAGGAAGCATTCATTTTTCCAGGGTTGCTGTTGAGAACACCAAAGATGTCTGGTTCTGTGCAAGATTCAAGCACTGTTCCTCCTGTTCCTTTTAGGTCATTCCAGACATGGTTAGTTTACCATATACATGCACAGATCAGTATTTAGCTAAACACATAGGAGATTTTTCCCTCCTCTCTGGTACTCTGGGTACTCACCCGGCATAATTTAGCTGCTTTGGTCTCCTTGAACTTCAAGCTACATTTCCTCAATCCAGGAATATCACCAGACTCAGCGTGGGTTCTCCCTCACTGGGCTACACCCTGGGACCTGTCTAGGCACTAAGTGTGGACAATCACGTGACTCTAGTCATTTGTTAATGTCCCTCAGGGATATTGTCCTGTGCTGCTTGACATCTGATAACCTGGTACAGAGTTAGGATTTAAGCCCAAATGGTATGACACCAGAGGCCATGCTCTTAACTATCAGGCCATACTTATCCTTCAGTCCCACCCTAAGGGTTTCATCTGCTTTCTAGTGAGGGCAATTAGGAGTCATCATTAATACTATCCTTTCTATTTTTAGCATTTGTTGGGTATCCTTATGTTGCTGCTTAATAAGTTGCCTGTCACTCACTCCATAGCATGTGTCCCATCATTATCAGCTAATCTTGGTTCTTTCTTTTGTCATTCCAAAGGTGATAAGCTAGACCCACTCAAGGTGTCATTAGCAGTCAAGATCCGGATATCCAACCATTACAGTCAGAGCTGGTGCTCAGAGCCGGCACATCAGGGGAGCAGCCCCTCTGAGACAGGGGTTGTAAGAAGACCATTGTCAGAAAACACTCCACACACTGCAAGTCTGGTCTTGAGGGGTTTGTAGTGTTCAATAAAGGAATCGAATGTGATGATATCTCAGACTTTCTCCCTTAACAGATATGAGTTTATAATTATCCACTTCCCCTCAGGGAAATAAAAACTGTGATTCCTGACTCACCAGCAAATTTAGGAAAAGGGGGTAGAGAGGGCTAGATCAGACCTATTCCTGGAATACGTAGACAGCTTCTGGAAATTAAAATAATGACCACTAATGGATATACATGTTTAATGTTTCAGTTACTGGTAAAATTAATACCCTATTTAATATTAATAGAAGCAATGTACATCTCTGGGGTTATTAATCTGCTACTTTTCCACTACGTCAGATATAAAAATAGCTTTCCATGATTATCCAGGTGGGCACAGACAGGAGAATTGTGGGGAGGAAGGAGGGAGGAACTGAGGAGTAATAATGGGACATGAAAACAGCAGGCACTCGAAATGCATTATGGCTCAACAGAATTCTAAGGGAGAATGCTTTCTTCTAACTTTTCAAACTTCATTCATGAGTTCATCCTTTCTCAAAAATATTTATTGAATGCTTTCCATATACCACACACTGTGCCACACTCCTTACCACTTTACCTTATTTAATCCTCACAGCAACCCTTTGATGGGAGGGCTGTTGTTCCCATTTTAATGATGAAAATATTGAGGCTCAGTCCTACAGGTAGGAAGGGGACAGAGGCAGCACGGGGGCCTAGGTTTCTCTAACTCCAGAGCAGACACTTCCAGCTCCAAGCTTTTGTGGTTTTCTTCTAAAGTATCTTTCAATCTATGATCACATTAACACCACAGTAAATAAAAAAATAGGAGAGAAAGTGAGACAGCTGGAAGGCCAGGTTCTCAGGCCCTCACTCTGCAACTGAAGGAGATTGGGAAAACTTACATCCTTGAAAGCAACATCAGTGTTTCATCATAATTAAACAGATAAGTGTTGAGTACCTACTACATGCTAGGCACTGTGCTAGACACTGAGAAAACTGTGATCGAGACAGACACCACTGCTGCCTTCAGGAAGCTGATAGTTTATATTCTACTTTGAGAGAAAGACAGAAACACCAAGAAGGCACTAATGGAAACCAAGTACAGAGACATCAATAAAATGAGCACAAGTTGTATTGATTGCTATTAAGGAAACAGGAGACTCAGGTGGCGGGTTCTCAACTTGAGGAAGGAAAGTCTTCAGAGTCCTCTCCACAGAATTCTGTCAGGAGCCTTTGGGCAAGCAAGAGAGCCCACCCGTGTATCCTTCAGGGTACAGGGGATGCTGGAGCAGCAGGGGGTAGCGAGAGAGGGGCTGAAGTGAGGAGGGGGCCAGGATTCGGGTCCTCCAAGTGTCTGGCAGCAGGAAGTGCTCTGGTGAAGTGTCAGCCAATGCCTTCCAGCCATTTGTTCTCCCTTCCTTTGCTCCCTGCGCTCAAGATGAAATCCTGGGGAGTGGGCTGAGGAAGATGAGGGTCACATGCCCACTCCTTGCCTGGGTGACAATAAGACATATTGATTTTTACTGTCCCCTTGAGGCTATTCATAATAGGGGACAGGAGAGCCTCCAAAAAACTCAGGTGCTTTCAGGTACGGGGAATAGATGACCTCACCCTAGTCCTGACCCCACTAAGTATTACCCCACTTCTGGAAAAGAAATGGACCCACCCTTACAGACCAAGAGTTCTCAGTGCAAACGGCCCGCGTGTCCCAGTAGTCACCTCCCATTCCTTGACCCTAGGCCGAGACAAGGTGTTCTAACAGAACAACCCTTTGTGTGGGTCTTGACCCAGAACCACGCTGTCAGCACGACGGGTGAACTTGAAGTAGTCTCTTCCCCTCACTTGACTTCAGATTCCTTCTTTCTGAAACAAGGGATTTGGGGCTTGTTCTGGTTCAAAATGGGGTGGAGAAGAAAGGTGGGAAGCTCCCAAAAGCCTTCAGGACAACCACTTCTTAGAGGGCTTACACTGCCCCTTGCCCACTTTCCCTGCCTTTTCTTCGTGTTGATTTTACAAATATCCTTCCTACAGATCCAGCACTGAGCTGGGCACGGACACTGGGGTACACAGATAAGCCCCACAGACACTCTCCCTGCCCTCCTGGAGCTTGGAGTCCAGCAGTCAGGTCAGAGGGTGAATCAAGAAGGCTGCTGATCACAGTTGTAATAGCTGCTCTGAAAGCAAAATTCTGGCAGGCAGCAGGACCCTGGGCAGGGAACATGACCCAGACTGCAGTCAGAGGGGCTTCCTGGAGGAGGTGGCTCCCACAGAGGAACATGAAGAGATCAGGCAGATGATGGGGAAGGGATGACAGGTGCCCCGGGGGCCTCCTCATCTGTGACAGCGCTGCCTCCAGCTTAGAGCACATCATCTTGGAGTCCTTCAAAGTCCTTTCCTCTGCCTTGCAAGACTAGGTCTTGCTGAGCACACAGAGGGGCTTTTAAGCTGTGACTTTTTGGAGTGGAAGCAGCAGAGGGTGTCATTCTTCACACAGATGCCTTGTGGCAGCCCAGTGTGCGCCCTTACAGAGATGATCAGGGTATTTGTTCAAAGGACATGACTGCTACATTTCCTCTTCCACATTTGATGTTATGTTCCCTTTCCACCTTCTGGCTGCATCCTAAGCCATGCAGAGCTCACTCTTCAAACCTCATCTCATTATCCATTTCCCCCCAATCCATATGTTAGGGTCTGGTAACAGGGCTGCCTGCAGTACTGTGTATTATGGCCAAAGGATCCACAGGATTCCAACACCCACACTCTCCTGCCATGTGAAAGAGACAAATATTTTCATTTCTAAGCCTCTAAGCCTAGAGGAAAAGAAGTTACAGGGCTGTGTGACTGCTGTGGCTTCTTAAGAGCCTTGACTTTAGTAGCTGGGGAAGCAAGCCACTGTCAGCTGGCTTTTCCTAAGTGACAAGAGCCCGGGCCACCTGACCCTGCCAGAGGAGAAGCGAGGTGTTCCTACCCACAGCTGGGCTGCCTTCACACCTACCTGCCTGCCTGGAAGTGACTCGCTCAGGACAGGTGGCTTCTGGGGTGAAGGCAAATGGGGAGCCATGTTTTTTTTGTTTGTTTTTTTTTTACAATTTATTTTTGTATCATTAACCTACAATTACATGAGCAATATTGTGGTGATTAAACTACCCCCTTCATCGGGTCCCCCCCACCAACCCTATTCCAGTCACTGTCCATCAGTGTAGTGAGATGAGAATCACTACTTGTCTTCTCTGAGCTGTACAGTCCTCCCCGTGCCCCCCCACCCTATGTCTGCCAATCGTAATGCCCCTTTTACCCTCTTATCCCTCCCTTCCCACCCATCTCCCCAGTCCCTTTCCCTTTGGTAACTATTAGTCCATTCTTGGGTTCTGTGAGTCTGCTGCTATTTTGTTCCTTCAGTCTTTTTCTTTGTTCTTATACTCCACATATGAGTGAGATCATTTGATACTTGTCTTTTTCGGCTTGGCTTATTTCACTGAGCATAATACCCTCTAGCTCCATCCATGTTGTTGCAAATGATAGGATTTGTTTTTTTCTTATGGCTGAATAATATTCCATTGCATATATATACCACATCTTCTTAATCCATTCATCTACTGATGGACACTCAGGTTGCTTCCATTTCTTGGCTATTGTAAATAGTGCTGCAATAAACAAAGGGGTGCATCTGTCTTTTTGAAACTGGGCTGCTGCGTTCTTAGGGTAAATTCTTAGGAGTGAGATTCCTGGGTCAAATGGTATTTCTATTTTAAGTTTTTTGAGGAACCTCCATACTGCTTTCCACAATGGTTGAACTAATTTGCATTCCCACCAGCAGTGTAGGAGGGTTCCCCTCTCTCCACATCCTCGACAACATTTGTTGTTGTTTGTTTTGGATGTTGGCCATCCTCACTGGTGTGAGGTGATATCTCATTGTGGTTTTAATCTGCATTTCTCTGATGATTAGCGATGTGGAGCATCTTTTCATGTGCCTGTTGGCCATCTGAATTTCTTCTTTAGAGAAGTGTCTATTCATGTCCTCTGCCCATTTCTTAATTGGGTTATTTGCTTTTTGTTTGTTAAGGTGCGTGAGTTCTTTGTATAGGGAGCCATGTTAATTAAGCCCCTACTGTGTAGCTTAAAGCTCCTACTACAAAAGTTTTCATATTAATTTGCATGCGTATTAGTTATCCATGCTGTGTAACAAATGACCAACTTAGCAGGTTTATACCACGCTTTTATTATTATCTCAGTTTCCACAGGTCAGGAGTCTAGGTACAGGTCATCTGGGTTCCCTGTTCAAGTTCGCAGAAGGCTGAAGTCAAGGTGACAGCCAGGCTCAGGATCTTGTTAGAGTGTAAACCTCCTTAGGAGCTCCTGGGTATAAGCTGAACCAGCCGCCATGGTGGAAGTCTGCGAGAGACTGAAGAAAAAGGCAGATGGCGCCAGATGTTCTCAACGTGTCTGTCTCAAGGCTGTGTCCTTGGGGCAGCTTCTGGGAGCAGGGAAGGTGAGCAAAGCAGGCAGGGGGCGGGGAGCCCCCAGGTGCCCACACCGGGCCTGCAGGTCAGCCTGTGGTCAGGTCCTCTCGAGGACCCTCCCAGCAGATCTCACGTGAGAGGCCTGGGGTCCTCCTCCAAACTCACTCGTTGTTGAATGGATTCAGGTCGTTGGCTGTCGAACTGAGACCCTCAGCTCCTAGGGGCCACCTGCCATTCCCTTCCATGTGGCCGCCTCCGCGATGTGGCAGCTTGTTTCTTCAAGGTCAATAGAAGAGCATACACTGCTTCAGATTTCTCTGACTTCTAGGCTTTTTATTTTTTAAGGGCTCACCTGTTTAGGTCAGGCTCACCCAGGACAACCTCCCTTTTAATGAACTGCAGCTGATTAGGGACCCTAATCACATCTGTAAAATCTCTTCACCTTGCCACATAATGTAACCTAATCAGGAGAATGACCTCTCATCATATTCAGTCCCTCCCACACTTGGGAGGGGATTATGCAAAGCTGTACGGGAAAGGGCCATCCTAAAACTCTGACCACCGCAGCTTACACTATCTTTTGTGCATGCACGGCCTGGCCTCAGCGGCCCCGCAACTCAGGCTGCCTGGGTTGAACCTCTGCTCTGACCCTCACCAGTTGTGTCACTTTGGGCAAGCAATCTAACCTCTCTGTGCCTCAGTTTCTTCATCTATAAAATGAGTTCAATAATAATACTACCACCCGTGAAAGTGGTTTTGAAGGTTAAATGAAAAGGCACGCAGCCCAAGAGCACAGAGTGGAGTGTGCAGGGGGCACTGAGCAGATGCCCGCTGTGACGACGCTGCCTGATTCCAGCACTCTTCCCCGGGATGGTGCCAGAACCAAGACATTCTTCCCCCAAACACCGCCTCCCTCCCTCTCCCCACCCCCAGCATCCTCCTCCATCCCAGGAGCAGAGATGGAGCAATCAGCTATTGGTAATAAAAGCACACAGGGCTGGCGGCTGGGCTGCCAGAGGAATTTATGAACTCCGCAGAAGCTGCAAGAGAGTTTGTCAGGGACCGCTTTGGAGCAAGAACAGAAAGCACCCCATCCATCACTGCCAGATCCGTCCATGGCAAGAGATTAAAGCATTGCTGTCCCTTTCTGCGTCTTCCAGGACTTCCACTGTGAGCCTGCATTATTTTTATAATCAGTCCAATAAAGGCAATAAGCCTGATATTTCATAGAAAAGCTCAGTGGTCAGAAATGCCATCTGCCAGGTCACGTCTGCAGGTCGGATGTCGCCAGGAGGTCTGAAAGCTTGCATTTTGTTCTTTTCTTTGTTTAAAACAAAGATCCACTGCACAAAACTGATTGCAAAAATGTTTAAGCTTCCTGTATCACTTAGTTACAGCCCTCGTGGGCCACTGTCGGCAGCACTGGGAGCTTCATGCTGTGGGGATGCTGCCCTGAGAGGCTCGGCCACCGGCCTCGTCCTCTGGGGACTTCCGGCCCTTCCGCCCATGCCCACCTCCCTGGCCACGTTCACCTATGCGTCTCACTAGCCGGCTGGCCACCACACACACACACACACACGCAGGAGCTGCGGGTCCTTCCTCCTAAAGTGTCCTTCTCCAACTAGAGTGAAACTAATGGCCTGTGATTTATTGCTCAGCTTCTGGCTGTGTGAAAGCAGCCACTTGGCTGGGGTCTACCCAGGGAAGAGAAGGTAGTCAGGCCTCCAGAAACAGCAGCAGTGACTGTCCTCCATCCCCCTTCCCAGAGAGCAGCGTGTCCAGGTGCCTCTCTAAGCCCATCTCTGTCCTGACAGCCATGCACAGGCCACTGAGCAACCATGGATGACCACACCTGGCCGCCACCCCCAGTCCAGGAGGCCGACACCTCTCTTCCACCAGCCTCCCTTTCTGCACCCTGCGTGCTGCCTTCAGCCGCTCTCCAATACCACTTCTGCATCACTCCACAGAACCCTACCCAAGAGAGGAACTCGAAACTCATTCTCACTGAAGTCTAAATGGCCAATAACTACTAGAGGTATTGCCTATGGATCCTTATCTCTGTTTGCATTTTAAGAGGAATCAAAGGATGAATCCTTTGTGCCAATTTAATAGAAGACTCAACATGTCAGGGCAAACCCATGATGTGTTTCATCTCACCCCCAGCCACGGCCCCCGGCAGTGCCCTGTCAACCCCTTCCTGCTTCGTACCAGGTCCTCTGTCATCACCGCCCTGTCTGGGTTGTTAGAGCAGCCTCCTGTCAGTGTTCCGTGCAGCAGGACGGCTGCTCTTGCGAAGAAGTCACACCATGGAGCTTTAAACTGAAAGAGGAGATTTTCTAAGTGGGTGGAAGCCCAGCCTTCATTCCTGGAGGGGACGCTTTTCCTCAGGACTGGGGTTGTCCCGGTGCCCAAGGCCCAGACACGGCTGTGGGCATGTTCCAGGGAGCTTAGGGCGAGAATCTGGCTCGGAGAGCCAGGAGGACACAGTGAGGACGGACAGGCAGGCGGCCCCAAAGCCCCCAGCCTCGGGAGGAGCCAGGGAGCAAGGCCCACACCAGCCTTGCCGGGCTTCTGCTGCCCAAAAACCAGCCCTCACAGTGGGGTGGGAGGCAGAGCCCAGGACTTCCCAGCAAACTCACGGGGCACCTGCCCTCCTCTCCTGCTGGCCAAGCAAGGGCATCCAGGACCAGCTGCAGCGCTGCCAGCCCCCCAGCCCCCCTGGGAGCCCCAGGCCCACAGCCCCCCCGGGAGGGCAAACACACAGACTGGGGGCACACGTCTGTCTCTCCTCCCCACCTCCACCACAGTGAACACAGTGGACGCGGACGCCACGGCAGACCTCCATCCCCTCCCTCACCCAGCGGCTGCTCCTCTGGTTCTAGTCCCGACCCTAACTCACTTGTCTATAGTGTCTGCTTCACCTTCTACCTGTTAAGTCGTGTTAGTAATTAGCTTCATGAAAAACCACAGAAGTGAGAATTCTGAGCTGAGTGAGCAGCAGCGAAAGCAGTCATATCGCCTCAAATGTCCCAGGACAGCCCGGGGCTTTGGGCACGTGACCCGCTCCCCCCGCAGCCGCACCGAGTCACAGGCATCGTCAGAGCGTCCAGGGCTCACCGTGTACCGGCCCTGCTGTGCCCCGTCCCTGTGATGTCCTCATTGATCCTCACAGCAGCCACACTCGGTGTCCCCTTTGCAGAGTGGGAAACTGAGGAACAGCCCATGGAACTGGCCCAAAGTCATAGGGCTTGAATGCTGCAAGGCCAGAATTCAACCCACGCGGGGCCTTAACCCGATGGCTTCCCGGCCCCTGGCGGGAAAGGACAATGAGAGGAGACCATGTGAGGAGGGAGCCGGCATTCAGAGAGAGAAGGGTCTTCAAGGGGCGCTTCTGCTGAAAGTTTACCAGCCACATGCTGTGCCCGGCACCCGAAGGCTGTGTTTTGAATTCTTACTGTCAGCAGTTTTCAACTCTTGGTGCAAACCCCAACCAGCCCCCCAGCCTGGGGCTGGCGGCACTCACCAGGGACCCCATCCCCACCAAGAAGCTCCTCTACCAGGATGCGGAGGGTGAGTAGAGAGGGTGACCTGCTCCTTAGCAGAAGAGGCCACATAGGAACAGGGCGCCAAGAAGCCATCCCAGGGACCCCTGGTGAAATGCTAACAGCTGCCCACGTAACGGGCCCCATGCTTCTGCCCAGCTTTCAGCCTCCAGACAGAAGGCACTGGTTCTGCAGATGGTTACCAAGACAGCCCTTTAAAGAGGGTCATGTTGAGAACAGGTTGGCTGGCAAGGGTGGCCTGAGGGGCGCAGGCACATGGGCTCCGTGTCGGCGACATGAACGTGGTTGTGCACTGCTACTCTGGATGTCCTGAGGCCTCCAGCCCAGACCCAACCAGGCTACCGAGAGGCACGGGAGAAGCAGCAAACACAGCACCCAGAAGGCGTGGAGATGCACCGTGAGGCTGCGCTGTTCAGAGACAGGACTGCGGTGGCAGCTGGCACTGGATGTCCCTGTGCATGTCACCGGGACGTGGCTGCTCGGGCTTGTGGAGTCTGGGAGGGCACCTGACCTAGTGGTTTCCACTCACATCTCACCAGAAGGCTCACAGCCCTGAAGGAGGTCTCCTCCCTTAGTACAGTTCATTGATGTAAGACCGCGCGAGGCTTTCACACCATGCCACGCCCCAGAACTGGGCCAGGTGTTTTCCTCTTTCAAATGGCAACCAACACACCCAGCACCAGTCACACCTCAAGTATTTCCTGGTCTTCCTTTAGCTGAGCACAAGGCTTTGGGGCTGGGAGTCCCAGTGAGAAGCCAGGTACATGGGCCACCCCTTCCACTGGGACCTCATACTCCCTGCCTCAGGGAGCAACAGTAGATTCCTTACATGCCATGACAGGAGCATCGGAGCTCAGACATCACGCTGGACAATCCTGTATTAGAGGGATGACGCTGCCGCGGGGCTCCAGAGTGAACTCTAGCCCCTTGCTCTGATCAGGCACCAGGCCGGGACCCTCCAAAGGCCTCAGCAGGAGAGATTCAACAGCTGGTGGTAAGATGTTGCTTGAGGCCAAAAGGATGCAAACCCCAGTAGAAGTGCTCACATTTCCTCCTAAGGTGACTTCCACCTGCTCAGGCCATGTCAGCAGGGCACCCTCATGCAGCGTCCAGCCTGGGCAGCCAGACAGAGCAAACTTCCCCACTGTCACGGGACCACAGTGAAGTGGGCAAGCCAGCTGAGGAGTGTGCAGTGCATAGGCAAAGAAGTACAGTAAATCCCAAAAGCATGAGTGGAGCATCCCTCCATCTCAGGTACAGAGATCCAAGGCCGAGAGAACAAGACCTGGTCCTGACAGCAGGACCCGGAGAAGGCAGCTGAGTTCATTCACTGTGTGCTCAGGCCAGACCTTGGGTATCACAATGATGGACTTGTCACCCACCCCGGGTCTGCATGTGCTAATGAGCACATTGGCCTCCCATTGGAGCTTGTTAGGAATGCAGAATCTCAGGCCCTGCCCCACATCTGGGGCAGGAGCTGCCCTTGACCCAGATGCCCGGGGATTAACACACACATCTGAGCAACACCGTCTAGAATGGCACCCGCGTGGACCCCCTCCAAGGACCCCACAGTGCTACGGCTCATCTCTGACGCCTTTCCCAGACAGACTAATGGCTCCCTGCCCCGGTACTGGGCCTGCACAGACAGCTTCATGGAGCCGGACCCCCTCTTCCTGCCACCAGACCACATGTCCCTGGAAGGCAAGGACCCCGGTTTGTGCCTCTACACATCCTGAAGCTAACCCCCTGACAGGCACATGTGACATGGTGTTCAGTGACAGTGAAGATTTGCTGAATGAATCAATGAACTGTACTAAGGCTGCTGTGTCATGTCACACATCACACCGTTAGCACATTGACTGGATGAGCGGGGAGGACGCTGGGTAGAGCAATTTAAAAGTCATCTGGTTTGTTCACTGCCTTTTAAAACATTCAGCGAAGAGAAGGCTGTGACCTTTTGGAGAGGGCGGGTGAATGTTGGGGCCTGGGGCCGGCCGCACAGCGCTGAAGACGGGCAGGAGCCTGGCCTTGCAGCCCTGCATACCAAAGTCAGATGAGGGGTTCCGCCTGTCATTTTGTCCCTCTGCCCAGGAGATTAGACATTCCTCTGGGCTGGCTGCTCTGGAAACAAGTGGGTCCTGGATGGGGAAGGAGAGCATCTATCTGAAAAGGAAACGCAATGCTCTTTTCAAAGAGGTACATTACATTCCAAAAGCAGAAATTGAACAATTGCTGCATCTCAGGCACAGAGATACAAAGATGTCAAAGACCCAGAGACACCTTCTCAGGTAGTTGGGAGACCTGTGCCCACACGGCCTTTGAGCTTCGGGCGCTGACCTCAGGACTGTAGAAAGAAGTCAGTGGATTTGGGAAGCGAAGCATGAGCAGAATTATGCCCCAGAGAGGAAGGACACATCGCAGGGACGGGAGGGTGTGGGGGAGGCTGCAGTTACTAATTCATTTGGATGAAACCTCTAAACTATAATTAAGGAAGATCTCTCCAGCTTTCGAGTCCACGGAACAATAAACAGCTGCCTGCTTGGATTAGTAGCCAGAGCTTTGCTGAATCCATACCCAGCAGCCATGCCTGCATCTGTGGGGCTGGCTCCGGAAGGCTTTCTCTCCAGGCCCGTGAGCCCCTGGGCCTGCTACCGTGGGGCATCCAGGGCCACCTGGATGAGGGCAAGAGCACTGTCTCGCCACACAGGTTGGGCAAACACCAGGTTGAGAAAAAAATGAAATCAAAATTCAGGAGGTGCCTTGACTAGGGAGCTTCTGAGAGCTGCCTGTGTTAACTATGACTCCCAAGAGAGGCAGAGAGGGGGCGGTGACTCATCCCAGAATGCTTCCTGGGAGGCCATGGGGGAGTTGGAGGGGGCATGTGGGAAAGCGCCCTCTCCCTTGGGGACACCCCACTGGCATCTCCTCCCACCTGTGCACCTGCCGTCTGCCACCTGCACTGCTGAGCGGCGGACACTGAACACACCCAGCCCTGCTCTTGGCTCTTCCGACAGCACCAGGTGTTGGCTTCGGAGGTTGTGTTAACCGTGGATGACAGCTCCGAGCTGCAGGGCGAGCAAACAGAGGCGTCCAAAGCAGGCTTCTGGGGAACGCTGGGTCTGCAAATATTGTATGAGATACAGTGGAAGGAACTGGGTCTTCGGATGGCAGGAGGGAAGACCAAGGAGAAACCATCATTATTATTCCGTAGAACATATGACTGTCTCTAGGGCTGCTCCCAACATCCAGGTTCTCACCCTGGAATTAGGTTTGTTCATGTGACGTGCTTTGGCCAATGAAATGGGAGCAGAAGGAAGGTGTGGTCATGTGACTTGCTTGCGTTGGTGTGGTCATGTGATGTGCTTTGCCCAATGAAATGGGAGCAGAAATTAGGTGTGCCCAAACCTGTTTTCACTGATGTGGAGGTTGGTCCCAGAAGAAAGGCACTGCTGTAGCAAAAAAATGCAAAATAACATGACTTGGGCTCATGACCAGCAACAGGAATTTAGGAAACTGATACCAGAATCTGGAAAGACAATGGCCCATGTTACATGGGGGTGAGACGTCCGTAACCCAGCCTGTGGTGACCTGAGGAGTCAGTCTGGTGCCCAGGGAGCCGCCGCCCACGGGGACGGGGCTGAAAAGGAGCCTGAGCAGAGGGCGGGCCGCGGCCAGAACCTGGCCAGGCCTTACAAGGCGGAGGTGAGATGGGAAAAGAAACGGCCAGTTTGCAAAGAGGAAGGGAGGGAGCACAGAGAGTTCCCCACCTCCGGGACCTGTACGTGTGGACGGGCCAACTTCTTCCCAATCCCAAGTGGTGAAACTAAACATTTTGAGAAAGCATGGAGCCCCACAGGCTGAGTGAACTGAGCCAATCATGGCAGTGGGTGTCCCGTTTAGAGAGAAGCCCATAGATGGGCAGCTCGGGATAACACCTTCACAAGGAGTGTGGGGCCCAGCAACCCCTTCCGGCTGGACGAAGTCCATGTGTGTGGCTTTCCCCTGGGAGCCCGCTATCTCCAGGGGACTGGGATTAACTCCGGGGAGGAAAGGACAGAGGGTGACATGGGGAGAGAAGGTGAAGAAATGGAGAAACTATGGTAAGTATGGCATGGCTGCGGCTGGTGGGACACGGAGCCGAGTGGACTAGAGCCGACGCCACAGCGTAACTGAGAGCACCTGCAGCACAGGGCCCAGCCTGGACAACAGAGCGCCATGTGCACCCAGGACACGGTGACCTTCTACAGACAGGAAGAAGGCTGGGAAAGCATCCCCCGCCTGCTTAGGATGGGGCCTAAGAGGGTATCAGGGAGAACAACCTCCCGAGCAGACGGAGCCAGGGGTTGGGACGCAGGACCTCGAGAGCTGCTCCCTGGAGCAGAGTCAGCACCTGATCAAAGGACATTCCCACCCAACAGCAGAGGCAGACCCGTGAAGTGTTTCCCTGGCAGGGCTCAGAAGTGCTGCAGCCTGGCATGTCCCGAGGGTCCCCACGCTGCCCCTTTCTGAAAGGGGACACTTACCAGGAGGAGGGGGCGCCAGCGATTTTGTCTTTTTAGCTCACAGGAACCCGAGCAAGAGGGGCCATGAGCAGGCCTGACGCAGGCTGTGGGCCCCCCTCAAAGACCCCAACCCTGGCCCTGCTGTGGACACTGGCGCTCCAGGGCCCTTCTCCTGAGTGGGCTGAGAGCTAGCAGGGCCCCTTTATATTTATATTTGGAAATACAGCATTTGCTGATTAAAAATAGAACTAATGATATCTTTGTTCAGCATAAGAAGACAATTGTTTGGGGGAATTATAGTTTCTCTCTCTTTCAAATTTCCTGCAATCTATGGCATTTCCAAGCATATAGAATTTTTCAGAATATTTCTAAGAATAGCTTCTCCCAGGACCCATAGAGAGAGTATGAAATTTGCTCTTTTCAGCAGAAGGAAAACTGTTTCCAAACCCTTAAAAGAGTCTCCCAGTGTTTGAAGCCACATGAATCACCAGAACAATAGTTCCTGGAAAATGTCTTTTCACTGCCCTACAGTTGAAAGACTGCCCTTTCTGAACACAAACCAGATGGGGGCTGCAAGGTCCACAGGGGGCTGTCATCTCACCACCCTGCCACCCTTATCACCCCCTTGACTAACTGGTTGGGGACCTGGGTCATTGTGGCTGGGGATCCCCCCACCAGAGGTCTCTTTCAGGCTCTAGCAGCCAAGGCTCCTCTTACCCCAGGCGGAGCTGGAGTGGAGCTGGGCCACTCTGTATGCATGTGAGTCAGCACGCTCCTCTGAAACAATTTGCAGCCGCCGGTAATAGAAACACATCTAGAATGAGGCAGAGAAAGATAAAGCGGAAAGGAGAGGTGTGCAGTGAAAGAGCACAAAACTAGAATAAAGAAAGAAACAAGAGACTGGAGGAAATAACAGCATTGAACATGACAAAGAGTCGATATCCCAGCACCACGAAGGACACGTGCGGTGCCGGCGTCTGTCTGGAGATGATCATAAAATGCGGAGGGAGTAAAACAAGCCCTAAGCTTGAGGGAGTGTGTGCACACACGTGTGTGAGTGTGTGCAGGGTGGGTCCACATGGTGTGTGAGTGTGTGGGGGGGTTACATGTATGGGAGCATGTGAGGGCATTTGTGTGCATGGATGAACGTGTGTGTGCACATGTGTGTGTGTGAGCATATGTGTGTGTGAGAGAGAGATCAGAGGTGACCGGAAGTGCTGTAGCAAGAACCTGGGGCCAAGTCAGTCGCCAAAGGCCGCCATCACGCCGAGAAGCAGCAGGGTGGGAGGTAACTGAGCTCAGCCCAGCTCCACTGCTGGCCGGCTGAGGGAACTTCTGCACATTTGGCATCTCCTGCTTTGTTTCCTCATCTGTGAAATGGGAATCATTGCATGGGGATTATTAAGGGATAATAATTAAAGGATAAGATGCATGTAGTGCCCAGCACACCACCTTTTTCTCTGCATATTGGAGAATCTGCATTCTGGAGACAGATGGTCCCTGGGAACACAAGACTGGTCAGGTCTCCCCTCTAGAGACCCCCAGGCGGCTCATCTTCTGTAATGGCAGAAACGGGCAGGCTCCAACCTGGGGTCTGACGAGACAGAGGAGCCCGCTGGGGGCCTGGCCTGGGGAGGCAGGACCTCCGTGAGGAGTGGGACCCTCGGGAAACAGAAGGTGCCCTAGGAGCCTCCCTCCTAGTGGACCCACGCCACACACTGGGAGACAGGAGAGCTCAGGGGTGAGGACCAGGGGCTCCGGGTCTGACGACGTTCAGACCCCAGCTCTTAACAAGTGACATGGGCACTCCCTGGTGGCGAGGACCAAACGGAACAGGGTCTGGTGTCCGGCAGCAGGGACACCTGCGCAGACAGAGCATGATGTCGGAGCCACACCGAGCGCCTGTCGGGGTGGGAGTACTCCCAGCGCTGCGTTCAGTTGGCAGGAGTCCCACGTGATGCTGTGGGAACGGCCCCCCAGACCTGGCGAATGAGTGGGAGCTGGACAAAGGCAGGCCGGGCCATTCAGCCTGCGTGGCAGGGAAACAATAGGAGAGCCGCGCGAGCAGAGCCCTCCTTGAATAAAGAAATGCAAAGTAGAAGAATTCTGATGAAATGCTGCTTTCAATTAGAGACAAACAGTTTTATGATAATGAGATAGGGTAAGCTGACATTTTAATACACAAAGTTTTTACAATAATTCAAACCTCCAAGCCGGGAGAGTGGTTAAATAAATAACCATCTGAAGGAATTCATGTCGCCATCTACACGCTATGAATGGTTTTTGTCTTATTATTTATACATTTATACTTTTCAGTACACTCTGAATCATCCACGCCCTACAATGAGCATGCATGAGTTCATCAAGAGCAAATAAATTAATTTTTAATGCTCACCAAGGGCTAAGAGCTAGACATTTGAAAACAGTGTACAAAGTTATTAAAGAGCAATGAGTGAAGTTGGTCCTTGTCGAAGTTCCTCTAATACAGCCGGGCTATGATTTTAACAACAAAGGGAAATGGAGGCACACCTATCTGAGATGCGGCCCAGGACACTAGTGCAGACCCCACAGGGCCAAATTAGTCCAGGCCCTGCCCCAGCAACTCCCTGACTCCGACTCCCAGCATCCCCCGAGCCACCTGCTCTCCCTCTACATTGCCACCACCACCTGTCCCGGCCACCATCCCCTCACATGCCAATCATTACAGCCCAGCTGGTCTCCCTGCCCATCAGACTTCCCTTGCCAAGCCTGCTACATTGAATTGTGCCCCCAAAAAGTCATGTTGGAGTCCTCACCCCCAGTTCTTCAGAACATGGCTGTATTTGGAGATAGGCCCATTACTGAGTTACTCAAGTTAAAATGAGGTCATACAGTGGGCCCTAATCCCCCAGGATGGTTTCCTTTTAAATGGGGGCAATTTGACCAAAGAAATACTCACAAAAGGACACCATGCGAAGATACGGGGAGAGTATGCCTGCTGGCCCTCCAAGGAGCGAGGCCTCGGAAGGAACAACCCGCCACGCCTGGATCTCCAGGCCGGTGAGAGCATGGATTTTGTTGTCTAAGCCCCCAGTCTGTGCTGTTCTGTTACAGACGCCCCAGGAAACTAATACACTTGCTTCCTCTACCAGGCAGTCAAGGGGATTTCTCTTCATCTGAGCATGTCGCAGCAACACTTAAAACCACCCAGTGGCCTCTCAGCACACAAAGCAGAGACCCCAACCTACCAGATTGCTGTGCGTCATGCCCTCCGTCTTCCTCCCGCCCCAGACTCACTTCCCTACATGGGGACCGCCCTTCCCAGCTCCCAGCTTTGTCACACACTCACACTCCATGTGGGACACTCTCCCCAATCCCTCCTTCTCTCCCCAACACAGGACCCACGCAAACACACACACACACACGCCTCCCCTGGGACAGAATCACCTGTGGCTGAGGGCCACGGCTCTCAACCACCACCCCACAGAGGCATGGACAGTACCTCCCAGAACCTGGAGCTGCCCATATGCCCAGGTCGGGAGATAGGCGAGTAAGGGAGCCGGAGACAGAGTTGAGTCTCTGATGGCTCAGCTTCAGCCTGACCTCACTTTTGCTCCTGGTGTTGGGAGCACCCAAGCAGCCTGGGGTGCCCATGAGAAACCCCCATGCAGCTGCCCCCTGGTTCCGGGGTCCCTCGACCCCTGAGGATTTGTATAGACTTGTCGCCCCTCACAGTGAAAGCCAGATGAATCAGAATGGACAGACAGAAGTATGCATGGCAGCTGGTCCCTCCCAGGCAGAGATACCATGCTGATCTTCTAATGGTTGTATTAATGGTTTAATAGCACCCCAAGAGCCCTGGGCCTGACCGGCTGGCCGTGGACTCCTGAGGGCCAGGAAGAGCTCAGCCCTGAAGTCTGGGGGTCCGACAGTGCCCTGGCATCCTGCATGCCCTAAGCTCCCGATGCCCACCCAGATCCTGAACTCTGAGGACCAAGGGCTGCTTGGAAGACGCAGGGGCTGTGGGAACATGGCCAGCCTCCCTCCAGGGTTGGGAACTCCAGGTAAAGTGGGGTGAGCTGGAATGCTCTGCTGCAGCAGATGGGTGCCCTGCCTTCATACTGCCCCCACAGGCACCCAGACCACCCTCCCCTGAGCACACCCCCAGGCCTGGCTCCATCCCCAAATGGAGTGATTTTGCCTTCAAAGAGGAGGAATTTCCACTTTCACAGCAGCCTCTGGGCCAGGGGAGATGACCCTGCTGGGGGAGGGGACAGGAGGTCCTGGCCACACACACCCCTCGTGCCCCCTTCTCCAGTCTGTTCACACAACATGAGACTAACTCCATTCCATGCACATTATCCGTCTGAGTGCTTACTGCCCGGCCCCCCATCACCCCACTGGAACTCAAGCCCCAGGAGGGCAGGGGCTTTCCTTGGTGGTTGTGCCAATGCTGTTTGAATGGCCGGGTGAACCCTGGGATTGGGTGAGTCTGCAAAGCCCTCTGCTTAGGAACATTAGCTTGTGCGAGTTTCTACGTTGTCTCGGAAACTCCATGCAATGTATGGATCACAGTCAAGGAGCAAAGGCTCTTGTCAGTAGCCTTCTTCAATCATCAGACCGAGTTTGAGAACCCAGCTTCCAGGGCCCAACTTCGTGACCTTGGCAGCGTGTCCTTGCTGCCTCTCACTCCTGCCTAGGAGGTCCATGTGCTTCTCCAAGATGTCATGAGCACCGGACAAGAAACAAGTCCAGAAGCACCTTATAAATTACAAGGGGCCTGGTTGGTGGTTCATACCTGTGTGAGCTTGGGCTCCCCAAAGGCCATTTGCCATAAGCCCAGCTCCATATGCCAGAAGGGCAGTGGGGGGAAAGGGCCACAGCTGGCCCCCAACAGGGTCTTGCAGGAGCTCTGAAAGGTCCTTGCCATTAGTTTGCAACCAGCCCAGCTGTCTCCTGTCCCATCCCAAGCAGCCCTTTTCCTGAGCCCAAAGGTTTCCTTTGAATGGGCACTGTTTTCTTTATCTGCCTCATCCCACAAGGGCCTGTCTTTGAATGAAGCCCTGGTTATGTTTCTGTAAATACCAGCTCTGGGTCCAACTCTTTGTAAAATCTTTCCTAAAGTCATCAAAATAATGCACACACACATGCATGCACACACACACATGTGCACACATACAGACACATGCCCACCCACACGCACATCCAGGGGATTTGGATCATGCTAACAGGACTCGGCTTTTCTGCTCTGCTAAGAAGTGCAAGAAAAGTTGAAGGCCTCATGTCTCAAAAAACAAATCAACAGGTGCTTTTGAAAAACTGACATGCACAAAAGGAGGAGAAAGAGGAAAAGGAAAAGCTGCATTCATGTGTCTCACCCAGAGTCCACCACGTTTGCAGGAAATTGTCTTTAAGTTGGAGTTGCCTCACATTCTGCTGGCTTGGCCAGCTGCTTAGAAATCACAATCCATATTTTTAAAATAAAGAAAGTCCTCATGTAATTTAGTGGTGGCAATTTGTCACCCATTCCTAAAAACAAATGCCCGTGTCAGTGAAGGCCAGCAGATTTATCCGGAGGGAAAGAGCTATATTTCCTGCACTAAAGTGATGTTACCAGGTTGGGTAATTGCTGCATAAACAAGTTACCATTGATTAATTGTGCGTCCAGTTTTTTACAAAGCGCTTTTCATACAGACAGTTGTACACACTCCAACAGTGAACTGGAAAAGGCAATGGCTGGGGGATCCCCACCACCACCACCACCACCCCAAACAGGAAGGAACAAAGACCTTTACCAGGATTTCAAAGCTCCCCATCCATGCACAGGGGTGTCCCTCGACCATGAGGGATGGTCAAGCATTCCATACACAAACGTTCTTCCTCTGGAAGGATGGATCTGAAAATAAACTTTGAGGGAACACTGCTACACACCTACTAGAACAGCCAACATCTGGTATATTGACAACACCAAATGCTGGCAGAGACAGAGAGCAGCAGGGATTCTCCCTCACTGCTGGTATAGATGCAGCCTGGTACGGCCACTCTGAAGACAGTGTGGTGACTTCTTACAAAGATCAGCACATTCTTTCTACATAATCAGCAGTCACACTCCTTGGTGTCCACCCAAATGGACTGGAAACTTGTCCACACAAACGTCTGCTCAAGAATGTTTATAGCAGCTTTATGCATCATTGCCAAAAACTGAAAGTGACGCAGATGCCCTTCAGGAGGTGATGGATAATAAACCGTGGTCCCTCCAGACAGTGGAGTATTATTTGGGGCTTAAAAGAATGATTATCAAACCATGAAAAGACAGCAAGGAATCTGAAATGTATATTTTGCTAACTGAAAGAAGTCAGTCTGAAAAAGCTATATACTTCACCATTCCAATTGCATCACATTCTGGATGTGGATAAAATTGTAGTATTTTCAGAATATCTCCCCTGACTTTAGTGTATTTGCATATCAACAGGCATTCCTCAGGGGTGGAGAGCAGTAGCTCATCTCCATATCAATGGGTAATTACCTGGGCAACCAAGGGCTTATCTGAACCTGAGAGGTTAGAGGGAGGTCTTTTTTTTTTATTCTTTTGCTTCTGCCTAAGTAGGAGAGAGAGAGGGCCCCAGATTGCAGTTTATAAGCAATAAATGGGCTTTAAACTTTATTTCTCACTTTGACTTATTTTAGTTTTAGAGGTATTTTGCCCTGGGATTTTCTCTCCCTGGAGTTACACTGAAAAGGCAAAACTATAGGGATGGGAACAGATCAGTGGTTGCCAGAGGTAGAGGTTTGAGGAATGGAGAGGTTGAGTTGGTGAAGCACAGGGAATATTTAGGGCAGTGGACTAACTCTGTATGCTGCTGGTAGATATATGACCCTACGTGTTCGTCAAAACCCATAGAATGTTACAGCACAAAGAGTGAAACTTGATGTGTGCAAATTTTTAAAAAATCAATTAGGAGGTCTGGGGATCCCAGGAGAGGATGGAGATTGACAAAAGAATGTAACTGTTATACAAATGCAGGACATAACCTCACTGAAGGAGGTGGGGAGAAGGTGCTGGTCTAAGTAACTCTGAAAATGAGTGGAGTCTGTTAGACTACAGGCAAAAAACCGGGTCATAGGCAATGTGCTATAGATGATAAAGTTGCTTCCTGGGGGTACTGGTTAACAATTCTGAAAACACTATACGTATACAAGTGACCCTTGAACAACACAGGTTTGAACTGTGTAGATCCACTAAAATGTGGATTTTTTTCAATAAATATATTGGAAATTTTTTTGGAGACTTGCAACAATTTGATAAAACATTTTCATTTCTCCAGCTTACTTTATTGTAAGAATACAAAGTATAATACACCTAACATACAAACAAATATGTTAATCGACTGTTCATGTTACCAGTAAGGCTCCAGTCAACAGTAGGCTACTAGTAAAGTTTTGAAAGAGTCAAAAGTTATATGTGGATTTTCAACAGCACAGGGGGTCAGCTCCCCTAACCCCTGTGTTGCTCAAGAGTCAACTGTATACTAGGATTGAATAAACAAGTAAATGGGTTGGGGAGAGTGGGGTCCAGCTTTCCCACTGTGGGGGTGAAGTTTACAGATAAGCAAGGTGAGGAGTTTAGAATAATGCAAGTGGTGACGGATCAGAGCTGGAGATATCAGTATGAACTCATGTTTAACTTACTGTAAATACAGGTGGCTGGATAGATAATACGTGTATAACATGATAGATAATGTGTGTATAAAAAGATCACTGGTAATGTGTGATTTATAGTGAGAAATACATATTTAATCTTCATCTCTGTTTCTGGCACGGAGCTCCCACTACTACCCTTGGAATTTCCTAAGGGAGGAGGTGGCTTTTGGACCCCACCTAAGGATGGATGCTGGTTGTGAGGAGTATCATGGGTTGAGTTTGTTCTCCTAGGTCCTTGTCCCTGCCACAAGAAAGAATTGGAAGGCAGAGACACAACAGTGCTGCAGAGTGAATGTTTTATTTGAATGCATTCCAAGGGAGGAGTGGGTCAGAGTCAAGGTAGACAAAGACCTCTATGTTAGGCCGGAGGCTTATATATTATCTTCTGTCTAGGAGGCATCTCTTTGACTGACAAGGTGGGGTTATTTGGTTTACGGATCTTTCTCCTACAGCCACCCCTCTCAGTGAGCATGTCCTTTCCTCAGGCTGAGTGTGATCTGGGCAGTTCTTAGCTCTGTTCAATTGTGCCTCCGTTGGGATCTGGTTGAGGAGGAAGTTATCTCTCTACAAAGCCTTTGTTGTCTTCACATGGGACCCGCTGCCTGGGCAGAGTTTGGGTGGCTTTTTCTTTGAACCTTATCTGGGAAGCTTCTTCTTTGAGCCTTATCTTCCAGCTGCTCATATCTACCTTTCTACCTAACATTCCTAACCAACCATGTGATTAGAAGGTTGGAATTTTCCATCCCCTCCACCCCCACCCCCTGACCTCTGGAGAAGGAATTGATTGTCCATGGACAGCGAACTAATCAATTGTGCCTATGTAATGATGACCCAAAAGGAGTGCGTTCAGATGGCTTCCAGGCTGATGAACATATGGGTAGTGAAATCCTGGAAAATGCAAGGAAGCTCCTTGCCCCTTCCCCATACCTCTCTTCCATCTGGTTGTTCCCAAGTTGTATTCTTTTATAATAAACCAGTAATCCAGTAAGTAAACTGTTTCTCTGAGTTCTGTGAGCTGCTCTAGCAAATTAATCAAACCCAAGGAAAGCATCATTGGAACTTCTGATCCATAACCAGTTTGGTCAGAAGCACAGTAACAGTCTGGACTTGTGACCAGTGTCTGAAGTGGGGAGGAGGGGGCCAGACTTGGAAGATGGAGCCATTAGCCTGTATGATCTGATGCTATCTTCTGGTCCATAGTGTCAGAATTTAGTTGAAATGTAGGGCACCCAGCTGGTGTCACAGAGAATTCCTTGGATGTGTGGGGATTCACAGACACACACACACTGAAAATGGGTCTCAGAACACCTTTCAGTTCTTAAACATGCATTTATTTCCTAGCTCTGTCCACCAAGAGAGCCTAGAAGCAGTGACATCCCAGCAGCAATGAGCACACCCAGTGCCCAGATCCTGGTTTCTAAACACCACTCTCTAATGAAAGGACCAGGGCTCCTTAGACAAATGGCCGAATCCAAGGCTGGGACAGGAACTACACCAGATGAGCCTGCAACCTCTTATACTGCCAGAAAACAAGAAAGTGCTCAAATAATAATAATAATAATAATAATAATAATAATAATAATGGGGGTATGTCAAAGCGATGTGGGAGCCAGCTGAAAGAGTGTTCAACAGCCAAAGCTGGAACAATTTGAGCAACAATATAAATGTACCTCAAAGTATAAGAAAAAAATCCATGATTCCATGCTGATATAAATAAAGGTGTAAGAATAGACAAATCTCCCATACAGAAGACTTTCAAATAATTTATGTAGGTATTCCCCCTCAAGGCGGAGGAGCATAACCCCCAACCCCGTAAGCGTGTGCTGTGCAGTGACTTGCTTCCAGAGGGCATAGTATGGGCAGGGGACCATGAGTAACTTTCCAGGGGAGAAAAATGACAGACTCAGCCAGCGTCAAGGTCACATCAACAGTGATAAGTCGCGTGGCCAGCAGGAACCCCTGGTGCGAGATCATGAGCACAGGACTGCACCTCTGTGGTTCTTCTTAGAACCCATCGCCCCAGTCTGACCATGAGAAAAACACCAGACAAGTCCCAATGGAGAGACAATCAGCAAAACGCTTGGCTGGAACTCCTCAAAACTGTCAAGGCCACCAAAGATGAGGAAAGTTTGAGTAGACCTGACTACTCTGTGGCATGTGGTGTCTGGGGAGATGCTCCCGGAGCAGAAAAAGGACCCGAGGTGACAACTAGCCAAATCCAAAGTATGTGTGTTTAATCAATAATAGCACATCAACACTTTAATTGTACCAAATGTACCCTGTAAACGTTAAGGTGTTAAGTGGGAGAAGCTGAGCGGGAGGTCCAAGGGGATTCTCTGCATTACCTTTGCAACTTTCTGTATATCTCAAATTATTCTTTAAAAAATAAAAATAAATCGATATCCTGCTTTATGTTGGTCTCCACCTACCAATAGCAAAGCTATCAGCTACGAATGCCTGGGGACACTCACCTAGGCCTTTACTAAGAAGTGAGCCCCCAGACATTTCTCTCTTCAGAGCCAGTATTGCACCTGGACCAGCCCTTGTTCTTATTATGACTTCAAGAACACCTCATCAACAACCATTAGGGAACTCTGAAAAATCTAAGTTTATTACTCATGGGTCCTGGAGGGTACATGGCACGGCCAGGACCATGCGGCAAGGTCACAGGTAGAGAGAAAGCAGACCTGGGTTCTGCCTTTACTGGGGTCGAGGGTGGGGACCTAAGGCTTCTCAGGCTCACCCTTTATGGGTGATTTAAAACACAAGAGCAGACTTTAAGCCGCAGAAGGAAACAGATGACCAGTGGTCACCCAGTGGTGAGTTATCTAGGTCACCCCACGCTGTCTGGAAGGGGAAATCCTTAGGCGGACAGCCTCGCTCTTTGGCTGACAATGTGTTCATGCCACAAGAATGTCTTTTAAATGAATGCTCTGCTATCAAAAGCTTAAGGTCACGCATCTACATTACAATCAAAAAAGCTTATGGTCAGGCATTTACTCTACACACGGATTTCCACAGACAACCCTGGGCAGGAAAACAGTGCAGCACCGCCCTCCCACATACTCACAGGGCAGAGTTCTGACGGCCAAACAGAACAGGCCAGCCATGCACTTTGTCCCCGCAGGCTCTCTCCTTACTGCTGCTTATGAGCAGAGAGAACTCCACACACACCAAGAGGAACCTGCGCGGGGCAGGGAGGAGGGTCAGAGGATGGGGAGATGCCCAGCAGCCTAGGTCTCGGAGCCATGACCTCTTCCTCATCACCAGCCCCATCCTCAGGGTATCATCACCCCAGTCCAGTGGGCACTGGGGCCTAGTATGGCCAGGCAAGGATGCTGTGCCTCAGGCTGGAGCCACCTGATGTATTTCAGAAAGATTTCTCTCAACAATGTTTTTCATGTTTTTGCCCTTGAAGAGATAAGCTTTCGTTTTCCAGATATTATAATTCCATTTAAAACTTTTTTATTTCCCCAGCAAAGGGAACTACTTTGGCCACACCTCCTGTGAAATGCCTTGCATGTCTTGTTTCAATTGATCTCATAATAATGCCATAAGTATTCTTACTATTCCCCTGTTGTAGGAGAAAACTGCTGAGCTGATCAACAGAAAAGCCAGGATCAGATCCTTATGAATCTAGTTCACCCTCCCTTCTTCACAATCAAGCTCAGATGGATAAAGTCAGGGGCACTTCCCCACACCTTGTGGTCAGCTTCATGCACAGGTCACCTCTCCCTCCCAACACAGAATGCAGGAGGGCAGCTCTTAGCAGAAGGGATCAGAGCCCCCCACGCAGGGGCTTGAGGGTCCAGCCCTGGGTAGCTGAGATCAAAGCCACAGTCTGCCACTTCTGGGCCCTGCAGCCTTGCACACAGAACACTGGGGACCCACACACTAAGGCCCAGTGTGGTCTGGGTGTGGCCCACCCTAGCAGCCAGCGCTAACAAGGAAGGAGCCACCCAAAGGGAGCAACGCCGCCCCCCAGCACAGCAACCCATGCAGATGCAGTGCCACAGAGAGAGTCACAGCCCTGGGACCGTGAGGCCCTGCAAGGGGTGAGGAAATGAGAGCGGGTGGGAAAGGAAAAAGACGGAGATTCAGTTTGTTAAAAAAGAAACAATAGGGAGCAAATGGAGTCACTTTTGCTAGGCACCATGTCAGCAAACCGACTTACTACCTAACCTCATTGCAGTTTCAGCCCCTCCCAGAAATGTGATCTTAACCAGGCAGTTTAGAATTTCCTGGTCCACACTATGGGGTGACCTGCCTGATAGACAATCCTGACTCCTAAAGGAAGGGGACCTTGCCTGAAACAATCTGCTTTCTTCCCCATTCTGCCTTTAAAAACCTTCCATTCTGTATATCTCCTCAGAGCTCCTTTCACCTGCTGCTGAGGATGCTGCCATGTATCATTGAAGAAAGCCAATTAGATCTTCAAATTTACTATGTTGAATTTTTTAACAGATCTGGTGGCAGCAGTAGGATACAAAATGAACCTCTGGGACAACTAGAAATGTGGTACCCATGAACCATTTGAGTTCACTATTTTTCTTCATTTCCAAGGACCATAGGTGAGTTTCTCTTAGCTCTGAGCTCCCCTCTGTGTGTCAAGCTCCCAATCCAATCAGCTTTCCACAGTTCCCCATTTGGCTGGAAACCCCAGCCCTTGATTCTGTCCCAAGAGCCACATGGGGACTCTTAGTGGCAGCTCACAGTTCCCCAGTTATGTGGAGTCCCCCATCTGTAGTTCCCATATGTTGGGGTCTGATGATTCAATCCTTCCCCCAGTCCCTAGATTCCACATTGCAAACTATTGGAGGTGTGAGGCTTTGAGTGAATAAAATTTTGTGTTAAGTAAAGGTTATTGCAAGTGGGAATCTTAGAAGCCAAAAAGCTGCAAAGTTGTTGGGCATGGATAGAGCATTTAAAACCTGTTACAGTGCTTCCCACCTAACCCAAAAATTCGTGTGTTAGGATGAGTTGGTCAAAGAATAGGTTAAATTGACACTAGGTCACCACCAACCTCAAGAATATTTCTGTGCAATGAGGTATGCTGTAAAACACCCCACAATCCCCAACCCCACAGAAAGTCCTTCTTAGATATTAGTTTGGATCCAAGAGATTCAAAGGCTTAGTTAAATGAATCAGTAATAATAAAAATTAGGTTTTTATAGTCTAAAGAGTTGAGCATGCCACTTTCCAGCATACCTGCCCATTTTGTGTCTAAGAACTATGGTCCAGAAAGCTATAAGTATCCTCAAAAATGGCAGAATCTTACTAAAAACAAACCATAATTAAAATAGCCGTTAGAGGGAACATTACAATTAGATAAGATAAAAGTGCACATGAAAGTAGGGGTTCCTGATTTAAACAAACAGAATGGGATATCTATTTTAAATGGTATGCAAAAGCTTCCAAAATGCTTCAGAAAAATCCAAAATAGCTTCATTAAAAGATTCATTGCAAAAGGCCAATAAAAAAGAACATGAGAAGTACCTAAAACAAGACTCTAGGACTAATGTGACTCCTCCCGCTCCCCTCCGTCCTCCTTTATTAAGCATCCATTGTAGTAATCCTCTGTCTTAATTTTCTTCTAGTACAAAGAGAACAGATGCCCATAAACAAAAGTCTGCCAAGTTAGCGCCTCCTTCGGGGCTTCTCCCAGAGTCGATGAGACTCCAAGGAATTCTCTGCTAAACCGCTATTACTATTCCCTTAAACAGCCATGGGGAAACTAAAATTAAAATTAATGAAAAACCTTGCCAAATTCTGGTAGATGCCAGAGCTACACCCTCTGCTTTAAACCCAACTTGGAGCCTGCAGATGAGATCCCGGGAAAACCGGAAGAAGCTGGCCAAGAGTGAGAATTCTTACAAGAGTCAGATCTCCCATGTCTCTCTCTGTTGTGCCCAATAAAGAGAAGAAAAGAAACTATCTTTTGCACCCTCTTTAGGGATGCCGCTTATATCCAAGGAGTTATTCAATACTGCCAGAAATATTTACTGTTTGTCCCAGCTGAAAACTGACTAGATATTTTAAAGGATTTTTAAGCAGCTCCATGATCAGAAACTGGAAACTGATATTCAGAGCCTGATAGGAATTTTTTTTAGGTCTCTTTCCTTAAGGGAAAATAAAAGTACGTACCCAGAGGAAAAGAAAACCCTTCTAAAGCCTTTGCAAAAGGATTTACTAAAAAATTTCCGAAGGCAAACAGGTCTAAATCCAGAACATGGAAATCTTCTCTCTAAAAATAAAACAAAATAAAAAAGAATAATGTAGTTGGATGGGTGGACCAACTGTGATGTCATTTAGGCGGCAGCTTAATTCCCTGGGGAATAAAAAGCAACTGTCCTTCTCTTACAAATCTTTACAAAACTAGAAGCATATGCACCTCTAGAGGAAATTCAAAGTCCACGCATTCCTTTCACCAATTCTAAAGCCTTCCCTGTGTATTTCTAAAGGCTGGTAGCTACCATAAAAAGTCTGGTCTTAGCACACAAAGTCCTTCTTGGAAGAACTTGGGTTCTGTCCTCATGCCTTTGTGATGTAAATCTAGGCCACCTCTTTAAGGTACAAACTTCAGGGTAATTCTTATCAGAGGAAAAGTTTATTTGAAACTTAGGAAAATTATTAAAAAACTTAAGTGTCTTCTCCACAAATACCCATCTCATGGTTAAAATTTTAGAAAATGGAAATTATGAGGTCTGTCTGTGGCTGTCTGTACGTTCATGTGCGTCTGTACACGTGTCATATATGTGTGGTATTTTCTACCTCCAGGTAGTGTTGCCAAAATCAATTGGCAAAAGAGCTTTATTTAATCGACTTCAAGGAAATTAAGCTCTTATATCAATTAAAGTTTCAGAAATGCAATAGAAAGTAACCCAAATGACTTTCAGGGAAAATATTAAGCATTAAAGGTAGTTTAAGGTTGTTAGTTTAATTAAGACAGGCATGTGTTTAGAGTTATCAGCATTAAATATAGTTTTATTCTACCTGGGTTCACTAATCAAGTAAATTCACACTATCTCTGTTACAAAATTTGTCAGCCAGAAAAATAACAGGGTGACCACTCATACTGCTCAATGTCTAATGAGTTTTTCAGGTGATATAAACATAGTCAAGAGCAAGCAAATCAAAGAAATGTTTTGAAGATGAAATATTTTAGGTAAATTTTTTTTTAAGTTTCCTCAGATCTTTGATAACCTGAAACTTTAAAGTTTTGCTAAGTGGTGAGTTAAGTTAAATGCATTAAACATCCACATAATTTCCAAATAAGACAAAATACTGCAACATTAGTAACTGAACATAGGTTTATCCACCTTCTGCTTCCTTTTACCTAGGAATTAAAGATATATGGGCTTATTCATAAACACGTTTTATGCCATGCTGAGAACTTTACTATGAGAAAGCATATATTTCTGGAAATTATAAAAATTATTTATAAATTTGCCAAGCCACAGTATATTGATGTGAAAGACAATTCACAATTATTTACTTGCTTATTTTTGCTAAAAATTAAGGTTTTCAAGGATTTAAAAATTCTAATATATGTGTTTAAAACTACTAGGAACAATAGGGGAAACATCTCCAAACACAAGGAAAGAAGGATGTGTGTTTTCAGTAAAAGAAATTACGTGTTTTTGTTGTGGAAAATGAAGGTGATTTTGTCCTAAAAAGAGGCTAGTTAATTTTAAATGAGAAAGAGGAAAGACAACTGGACAAATTTGAAAAAATCTGAAAACTGTAGAAGGGTTATGGGGGAAAAGGCCTTTAGAGAGGAATTTTATGTATGGTCAGGACTGGCTAAGAATAGAATTAACTTAATTGTGTGAAATAATTTTAATATTAAAAGTAAGCTATTGCAATATTAAAATTTGGTTTTCTGTCTATTAAAAGTTTTCTTGGACTATTGGTCTGCTCTTATAAGAGATTATAAAAAAATTTTTCTTTACCTTTTAAACTAACCTGGCTTGAAAACAAGAATATTGTGTTTTATCAAAATAATTTCCTATGCTGTTTTAGTCAGGTCTTTAATTAAGAAAGTGAAATCTTCTTTATTAAAAGACCTAAGGATTTTTTTACAACTATTTAATGTTCTGTATTTGCCTGTAAATTCTAACTATAACCACGGTTTAAATGGATGACTAAGTATTGCTTCACAGTTGTCTATAATCTTATTTGACCAAGTGTTTTAAAACCTTTTGATATTTTTGACAAACTTCCCAACATCAAATTCTAAATGAAGTGTTTTTGACCTTGAACTAACTTTGGGATTTTTCAGAGGGTCTCTGGAACATCTCAAAAGATTTGTTCTCTCTCTTTATTAAAAGAGAGAGGTTACCCAAATTAGGCCTATTTTGTTTGTTAAACTACATGGGAAACATGGTGAAGTAAGTGATGCTAAACCTTCCCAGATTATACTTGCGTGGATATCTGTTATTGATGTAAGTGTTCTAGAAACTGTATGAAACTGGTATAGTATTATCAGTCATAGTTCTAGTTCCTATCTTGAAGTATTACCTGTCACAAAAATAAGCAAATTTCCTTGTCCATTGCATTATAATGAACTCTGATCTCTAACTATAGCCATATTTTAAAGTCTTTTGTCATTTACAGTTATTGGTTTCCTCTGATACTTTTGCAAAGGTGTTCCTACAAAAGTGCTTCATCTTCCAGGAGATTCATAGAAAGAACTTTGACAAATACAGGTTTCTGTCGACTTTAACATCATAAAACCAAACTGAGTAAGAATCTCCAGAACTAATGGAAAAACCGGATTCAAGCAGAACAAGAATTAATTACATGGGACTCAATAAACTAAGGAGGAGGATTATAATTCTTACGACATTTTTGTTTGAAATGTTGCTGGTTCGTTCGTGTTCTGTTTTACCAGATTTAAGGAAACTTTTTCTCTTTGGTTATCTCTGACTTACAATTTGGTAAACTGCACCTTTGTGAACAAAGATGAAGCACTTTTTGTTCCTAACTGATCCCTCCAGAATTCACAGACTCTTGAGTATTCTTTTCAAGGCAAAATAGTGAGCTATTTACATAAGTTCAGTATGAATCTGTCCTCCTCATAATAGGACACAATTGGAAGCAGTGATTATATTACCAAGGCTTAGATTGGAATGTTATATTTGAGAGAGATGCATATAGAATCGAATATGACCTGATAGCTCTCAAGAACTAAGGTCGACTTTACAGAGCAAATAAAGCTCCTTGGAAAAATCGCCTTGGCACTTTGCTTACAAGGTTCCAAAAAAGAGCGTGTATTGTTGATGACTATCCTTGCTGCACTTATGTAAATAATCAGGCCAAGTCTAACGCAAATAAATTAGCTTTACAGCGACCATCGTTGAGAATAAAAAGAGGTGGGGATAATCGTAGAAAGAAAAATTACATTTGCACCTTTGTCTATATTAGATTCCAACCCTGCTCACTGTCTTTGAGGTTTTGATATACCTGTAAACTGGACTGCCTGAATTCCAGTATCTTCAAATATCTGGCTGCGACAGTCCACACTAACATTTCCAATTTTCTCCCACACTTCTGAGACGGAATCAGTAAAAACAAAGAATGCCCTTGCATCTCCTTGGAAAAGACTAAACCAGGTCCCCTCCACTAGCCAATGGCAGCCAGACTTCAGGGACTTGAGCCTTGAGTTCACATCTCACAGACAGAGGAGGCTCCACCTGACATCTGGTCCTGTGCGCAGGCCGGAGACCTCCAAATCAAATGGGTGAGGAAGATGAGTAGCCGGCAGTGAGGTACACTGCTTCCCCCCAAAATGCCAGATCAAGACTTCCTATTTCACCTAACATGAAACCCTCCTTCTTTTCTTTCTTTCTCTGACTCTGGCAGTGACCCAGGAAAACAACACCACCATCCTTATCTCCCAGGCCATTGCTAAGGGGAGCATGCTTTCAGACTGCTGAATTCATCATTTAAAAAGCTCTTATCTGTCCATGATATTAGAGACCCTCTGGTCCATTTCCCTATCTCTGGTTAACAATCTCAAGTTTGGGGAAATGTCCACACAGGCTCTATGCAAATAAAGGAACATGAGGTGATGGTAATCGGAGTAAACCCACCTGTGTGTTTACTTCAAATGTTTTTGCTGGCCCCCATGCCTGTCACCTTTCCAGCCCTGAGCCACACATTCAAATGGGCATTGCCAGGAGGTGTTCAGGATCTGCTTCCTTTGGCAGGACTGCACACCACCCGCTACCCCTGAATTAACACTTCGACAGAAGTTGAAACTCAGTTACATGAGATCGGTGATCAAGACACTTGGGTTTAAAAGAGGTTACTCTTTCAGCAGCATCTTTCTTTGACTTGATCTTGTTTGGGTCTTGGGGAACCACAGCTGTGAAGTGCACTCCAGACATCGGGGATTAGCCTGCTTGTAATGAACACAGTAATCTCCCTGGTGTGTTATTTCTCTCCAGAGCTCTAAAGCATGCTCATAGCCATCAACACCAAGCAGATGATCCCCTCAAGACTAGAGCATCAAAAAGGGAATGAAGAGTCTGACCGACTGTGAAAAAAAAAAAGGGAATCTGAAATTGTGGCCTGTGAATATCACGCAGAAGGCCAATAAAAACGGCAAGAACTACAGAACAGTAGTGGGGACTGTCACTAACACCTTAAATTTCGATCACGCCCCTCAGTTGATGGTCTGATCAGAATGGGGTGAACTGTTTAAAAAGAAACAACAGGCTCCAAACGGAGCCACTTGTTCCAAGTCCCACACCAGCAAACCAAGATTTCATGCCTAACTTAATTCTGTTTCAGCCTCTCCCAGGAACGCAGCCATAACCAGTGAGCCCGAGGAGCACCAGGAGGTGTCCCCTCCGACAGGCCCTTCTGTCCCCTAAAGGAAGGTGCCGCTGCCTGAAACGGTCCGCTCTCTTCCCCCCTTCTGCCTGTAAAAGCCTTCCATTCTGCACATGCTGCTAATCATGAATCTTTGAGTAAAGCCAGTTAGATCTTCAGTTGAATTTACTCAGTTGAATTGAGTTTTTTTCTGACAAGTTCTCCCCACCAGGAGGCAAGAATACATCACACTTCAGAAAGGCAGTGCTTTGCCTGTTCTTATTTTAGGGCTTTGTTTTATTTTTTTAATGTGTGAAAAGTTCTAAAGGTCTTCAACAGAGTTTTCCAGGCCAATCCCTCCATCTCCAAAACACATCCCATATCTGCCTCTTGTTGCCACGGCCTCCCACCCCTCTCTCCTGGGCCTGCCGCCTCCTGACAGGGCTCCAAAGCCATGCAAGACTGGTCCTTACTTCCCTGGCCTCCCCGCCCACCATGTCCCCACCTCACTGCACCACCTTCACGACGCAGCAGCCAGGAAGGGTTTTACAAAACAGCAATCAGGAATGGCTGCCCTGCTCCAAAACTTCCATGGGTTCCCCTTCTGTTCAGGGAAAGTTCTTTCACATGGTTTGTGGTCTCTGTGACTTCACTATGTCCCCTCCTCTCCCTCACTTACTCAGGTCCATCCACACGGACTCCACCTTCCTTCCTCAACACCCCAAGCTCACTCCTGCCTGAGGACCTTTGCACTTGCTGTTCCTATGCCTGGAATGTTATTCAGATTATTGGTGCAAAGAGCTCCTCCCTCTCTCCAGCTTAAATGCCACCCCCTCAGGTAAGCCTACCTTGATCACTGACCTCTGTTCTGTCCCCCCAATCCTCCCCACAATCAAACCCAGGTTTTATTTCATCCTGACACCAACCACTAGTATTTCCTGGTATCTTTATTTCCTCTGTCCCATGCAAGGATGGGCATCTCTGCCTTGTCCCCCACTCTGTTCCCAGCATCTGCAACAGTACCTGGACCACAGCAGATGTTAACTGGCTGGAGACCCAGGGAAGAGCCAGTGCTGCAGGTCAAGTCCAAAGGCACCTGCTGCAGAATTCTCCTTCTTGGAGAGGTCAGTCTTCTGCTCTATTCAAGCCTCCAACTGATTGGATGAGACCCAGCCACTTTATGGAGACAATCTGCTTCACTCACAGTCCACTGATTTAAATGTTAATCTCATCTATAAACACCATCACAGAAACATCCAGAATAATGTTTGACCACATATTTGGGCATCATGATTCAACCAAATTGATGCATAAAATTAACCATCATAAACCCCAAACAAGATAAGCCCAAAGAAATCCATGCCAAGATACATGATAATTAAACTTCTGAAAATCAAAGACAAAGAAAAACTCCGAAAGCACCCAGAGGAAAATAAGCTTTACCTATCAGAGAAAAACTATTAGAAAGAGAGCAGACGTTTCATTAGAAACCACGGAGGCTGGAAGGAAATAAACCAATATTTTTCATGTGCTAAAAGGAAGAATTGTCCACCCAGAACATTATAACCAATGGAAATAGCTCAGGAATAAAGGGGAAGTCAGGAAATTCCCAGATGAAGAAAAAACAAGAGGATTTGTCACCAACAGAGCCACCCTAGAAAAATGTCTAAAGGAATTTCTCTAAACAGAAAAGAAAGATTTTTAAAAATGGACCTTAGAACATTGACAGGACAAAAAGTCATAATAACAAAAAAAGGTAAATAAAATAAGTTTTTTTTCAACTTCTGGGTTTTCTGATTATGTTTGATAGTTGAAGCAAAAATTACAACACTGTTTGATGTGGTTCTACATTTATATAGAAGAAATATTTACAATTACATTATAAATAATGTATGGTAAAAGGATGCAAAACAAGGTAAAATTTCTATACTTCACTCAAACTATTGAAATAACAAAGCCAGTAGACCATGATAAATATATATAATACAATATTTACAGCAACCACTAAAAAGACTATAAAAAGAGATACACTCAAAACTACTATAAATCAACAAAATGGAATTCTGAAAATGTTCAAGAGACCCAGAGGAAGGCAAAAAAATAAAACAGAAATGAGAAGCAGGGAGAACACACAAAAATTGAAAAATAAAATATGGTATTTAAGATGTAACACATACATAATTACGTTAAGCATACCAGTTAAAAGACGGAGATTGGCAGAGTGGATTTAAAACATGACTCAACTAGATACTGTCTGCAAGAAACTCACTTTAAATATAACAATATTAGCAAAAAGGAAAAGGATGGGAAAGGACATATCATGCAAACTTTAATCAAATGAAAGCAGAAGTGGCTATATTAGCACCAGATGAAGTAGACATCAGAGCAAAGACAGTTACCAGCAACAGAGGAGGACATATACAATGACAAAAGGGTCAAGCCACCAAGAAGACATAGCAGTTCTAAATGTGTATGGACTAAACAACAGAGCTGCAAAATATATAAAGCAAAACCTGATAGATCTGAAAGAAGAAACAGACAAGCCCACAATTACAGTTGGAGACTTCAACACCCCTATTTCAATAATTGATAAAACAAAAACAGCAAATAGAGCAAAGATCAAGAAGAACTCAGTAACACCATCAACCAACAGAAACCTCATCAAACCTAGTCAAGAACATTCGGCCCTGCCAGTGACATAACACACATTTTTTTTTTCAAATGTCCAAGGAATATATACCAAGGTCGACCATATCCTGGGCCATAAAACAAACTTCTAAAATTATAAATAATTGAAATTATACAGAGTGTATTCTCTGACCACAATGGAATCACACTAAATATCCATAAGAGAAAGACAATGTGAAAAATATAAAATACTCAGAGACTAATCACCCTTCTCTGGGTCGAGGAGGAAATGTCAAGGGAAATTGAAAATACACTCAAAAATGAAAACACACAACATACCAATACCGCTAAAGCAGAGTTGAGAGTGAATTTTGTGGTGCTAAAAATGCAATAGGAAAGAAGCAATCTCAAATCAATAACTAGGTTCCTGCTCAAGAATCTAGAAAAGAACAATAAAATAAAACCAAAATAAGCAGAAGGGAAGAAATAATCAATGGAAGAGCAGAAATCAATTAACTTGAAACCAGAAAAACAATATAAAGTATCAATGAAATTAAGAGCTCGTCTTTGAAAATAATCATAAAAACTGGCAAACCTCTAATAAGACTGACCAAAAAAAAAAGAAATATAAAAAACTCAAATTGCCAATATGAAGAATAAAACAGGGTATCACTCCAGGACCTGTAGGTATCAAAAGTCTAGCTCTGGACAACTCTACACACAAAAATTGGACAACTCTAAGTACACCACATCCTTGAAAAGTACAAACTACTGCCCAGTATGCAATAAAGTAATTTAGTAGCTCTGTAACTACTGAGGAAATTGAATTTTTCATCTAAAAATTCCAAAAAAAGATTTCTCCATTTTACTGGAGAATTCTACCAAACATTTAAAGAAGAATCGATGCCAATTCTACACAATCTCTTACAGAAAATAGGAAAGGAAGGAACAATTACCAATTAATTTCATGAAGTTAGTGTTATCCTGGTACTAAAACCAGACAAAATTCAAAAAAGAAAAGCTACAGACCAATATCCCTCATGAATACAGACACAAAAATCCTTAACAAAACATTAGAAAATAGAACTCAGCAATATAAAAAGAATTACACACCATAACCAAGTAGGATTTATTCCAGGAATGTAAGGCCAGTTCAATATTTGAAAATCAATCAGTGGAATCCACCATATAAAGGCTAAAAAAAAAAAAATCACAGCAGCATGTCCACCGATGCAAAAAAGTGTATGTCAAAATCTATGCCCATTCATGATAAAACTCTCCCCAATAAAATGGAACAGAGATGAACTTCCTAAACTTGATACAGAACATCTACAAACAAACCTACAGCTAACATTTCACTTAATGGTGTGGGACTGAATGGTTTGTATGTCCTGACAATAAACTCATTGATAATGAAATTTAAAATACAGTACCATTTATAATCACTTTTAAAAAACTAAATACTTAATTGTAAATCTAACAAAACATTCATAGGACTTGAATGTTAAAAACTAGAGAATTCTGATGAAAGAAATCAAAATCTAAATAAATGGGGAGACATACCATATTCATGGATTCAAAGACTCAACAGAGATGTCATTCAGTTCAAGATGTCATTTCTCCTGATTTCCCAAAATTTATAGATAGGCTTAACACAACTCCTAGAAGAATTACAGCACAATTTTTTGTAGATACAGACAAGATAATTCTAAAATGCATTTGGAAAGTCAAAGGAGCCAGAATAGCCAAACCATTTTTGAAAAAGGAGAATAAAATAGGAGGGAATCCATCTACCCAATTTCAAACCTTGTTACACAGCCACAGTAATCCAAAGTATGTGGTATTGGTGAAGAGTAGGTACATAGATCAACTGAACAGAATAGAGAACCCAGATTCAGGCCCACATAAATATGCCCAACTTATATTTGATAGATGTGCAAAAAAGTAATTCGGAAGAACAATAACTTATTCAATACATGGTGCTGGAGCAGCTGGGCATATATATGCAAAACAAAACAAAAAACCTTGTTCTTAGGCAAAAATTAATTCAAAATGTATCACAAATAGAGTAAAAAGTAAAACTATAAAACCTGTAGAAGAACATGGAGGAGAAAATCTTTGGAGCATAAGACTGGGCACAGTTCTTAGACTCAACACCAAAAACACAATTCAAAAGGGAAAACTGATAAATTGGACTGCATCAAAGCTAAAATTCTGTGTTCTTTGAAAGAACTTTTAAAAAGATGAAAAGATAACCTGCAGAGTATATTTGGGGGGAGAATATCTGCAAGCCACGTGTCTGACAAAGGACTAGTACATAGGATATGCAAAGAACTCTCAAAATTCAACAGTATAAAAGCAAATAAGTTCTTGATATCTTACATTCATGTGGTGAGTTACAGTTTACAAACTGTCTTATCCATTATCCCTTGTAACCATCCCATCAATCCTGATTTTTGTTAACAACCTTGCTTTACAGAAGAGGAGGTGAAGGCTTAGAGACTCACTATGTTTATAGCTCCTAGAGGAAGATACAGCTGGATTTTTTTGTTAATTGTGTAGACTATACATAACACACAATCTGCCATTTTAACCATTTTTAAGCATACAGTTCTGGGGCATCAAGTCCATTCACACTGTTGGGCAACCATTGGCACCATCCATCCCCAAAACATTTTTCATCTTCCAAAACTAAAACTCTGTCCCCATTAAGCAATTCCCATCTCCCCTCCCCACAGCCCCTGGAGATCACCATTCTACCATTTGCCTTTCTGGCTACTTTCTGTCTCTATGAGTTTACTCTCAGAAACTTATATGACATTTGTCTTCTATGACTGGCTTCTCTCACTTATCAAACATCTTCCAGGGCCATCCATGCCGCAGCATGTGTCAGAATGTCCTTCTTTTCAAGGCTGAAAATTTTTCCAGTGGTAGACTGGATTTGAACTACCACCCTGAAAAGGGAGTCTGCCTTCTGAGAAGCCGGCCTGGCTGGGGGCAGTCTCCCGAGCCCTGCGCCTGGCATCTTCTGGCAGCAGCCAGTCCTGATAACATAACCTTTGTTAGAAGATGGTACATACGGAGCCTGGAGAAGGCACCCATAGGCAAAAAAAAAATCATATTGGTTTTGGAAAATATGCATGGTTAGCCCAGGCTGAGTGGGGGTCCCAGACCCTCCAGGGACCCGGCAAGAGTGCAGGAGGCCAGATGGAGGAGGTGAGGGAGCCAGTGTGGGAGGGGAGCGAAATTACTGGAATTTACTGATGGGAACTTATGTATAGGTGAGGCTGCCATCATCAAAGTACTGTAGAGGGGTTAAATATTGTTTAGGAAACCTCTTTTCACTTAATCTATGCTGTGCCTATGGAGAAGAGGCCTGAGCCTCAGGGATGGACAGAAGGGAGAGGAGGGAGCCTGAACAGCCAAGAGCAGCAGAGGATGGCGGAGGGCTCCCAGGGCCCTGGTGAATATCAATTCCAAACAATTCTATTCCACCACATAAAGGAGCCAGGCCACTCAAAGAAAATCGGCCTTTCATAAAATTTCTTGGAAATCCAGTCAAGAAAGTATGTGTGTGTCTCCCTCAGATAACACTGCTGTATTATAGGCATTTAACTTGATCGGTGGGCTATGGAAAAATAAAACCCCCATTTAAGCAGAGTATCCAGAAACGCATCCAAGCTGAGGAAAGCCTCCGGCCTGTCAGGGCTGTGGAATAACCAGGCAGGGTGAGCATGTGCCACGTTCCATTCCCAATGACAACCCAAGACCTTCAAGGAGCCCATATCGGTATCGCTTGGGGTGACAGTTAAATATGCAGGGTCCCTGGCGCCACACCAGACCTGCTGAACCCAGGTCTCTGGAGGTGAATCCCAGGAATCTGCATTTGTAACAAGTGTCCCAGGCAGTTCCTACGCACACAGCAGGCTGCCACAGCGGGACTCCTGACTCGGGGTCTGCGTGGGCCAAAGTCGGGAGAAGCGAACGGCAACCTCTGCTGTCCACAGCAAAGGGCCCCTGTGACTTGCCAACTGGCTTCCAGGCCCCGAGCCACCTTGAGGATGTGGGGGACTGGAGCTGGTGGGGGAGGAGGAGGCATCTGGAAATCAGAAAGTCTTTGGAGAAGGCAAGTCTGGCTTGAGCGCCACCGCATCACCGCCATCTGGAGAGTGCGAGCACCTCCCCTCACCTGCAGGGAGGGAGAGGAACTTCTAGGAGACCCCCGGGGTGGACGCAGGTCCCCAAGAGTGTGCACCACACAGATGGAAGTCAATGCACTCCCAAAGAATTGTCTTTGGGAGTGCTACCTCAGGGATGCTGAAGGAGGAGAGAGCCGTGAGGGGGTCACCTGCCATCTGGGCAGCTCTGGGTGTCCTGGAGACAGATGGCACAACATGTAAGGGTCATGTCCCGGGGCGACTTTAAAGACATTCCTTCCAGGAGGATGCCTGAAGGAGCAGTGGGATGGGAGGAGAGGGTTGGCCTCCGTCAGGGGCTGGACAGGGGGACACTGCCATGGGGCGACGGTGCCACAGAGCCCTCAGCACCAAATGACCTTCTCAGCTCCCCCTCTTGCCTCCCCACTCCAACCTTGGAAGGATGGCGTGCCCTGGGACAAGAGGGCAGCAGGGGTCTGGGCCTGCAGAGTCAAGACAGCCGTGGGCCCCCACCAGCCCCCACCAGGCCCCTACAGGCTGCTGGCCTTGAGCAGGACTGCCAGAGCAGCAGAGACCCTGATGTGGAGGGGACGTCAGGCTTCTGAGTGCTGTACCAGACAGACACAGCGAAGGAAAATCAGACACTGCTGTAAATAAGAAAGGCAATAAGACTGTCTGCTTTCTGAGAAGGACCAGAGACATCATTCTTGGGGGTATGTGTTGCACAAGCCAGGCACCCAGCGGGGCCCCCCTGCCCTATTACCTCCCTGTAAGGCTTCAGCAGCCTGCAGGAGGGCAGAAGTCACTCTCCCAGGCTGGGAAATCCCTTGGGAGCTGAACTGACTACTTGACAATTCAAGTCTCCCTGGTGAGGGAAAACAAAGCCTTTAACACACCCCACTGCAGGGAGGGTGGGGTAGGACTCGGGGTTCTTTCTCTTGGGCAGCCCCCAACACTACACTCCAGCTCCATCAGGCCTCCCCTGCGAGGTGACCAGCAAGAGCTCTGGCAGATGTTGCAGAGACCCCTAACTGCCTGTCCAACACACTTTCTCGTCATCTTCCCCAGGAACAGAACCCAGATTTTAGCTGGACGATGATGAGCCTTGTGGGCACCAGGTGTGGTCCTGTGATTCAGTTCTGGTCAATGAGATGTGAGAAAAGCCTTGCATGGTACTTCCAGAGAGTCTCGCCCAGGGACACGGGTGGGATGGCTGGAGTCCCAGCACCCATCTTGGACCATGAGGACGAGGGCATGCTGGAGTGTTGATCCCTAACAGCTTCCTACAGCCACCCACCTCCAAACCACTGTTACATTAAAAGAGTAAAAAAAAAAATCTCTAGTTTGTTTCAGACACTCGTGCTGGCAAGTTTTCGATTAAAGGCTGTAAAACCTAATCTCAGCAGGTAGATATATACAGTGTTCCTCTCACATGCGTCATCTCACCGAGCGCACTGCCAGGCTGGCATGGGGTGGGCCCTCAGGCCAGGAATAGCTTCACCTCCCTTGTATATTTCAGGTGGGAAAAGCATGGCATGGGAGGCCTCCCCATTAGCTCCCTATGCCATGCAAAGGTGATTCACTGAGTTTACCAAAACCACCTCCTGTCTCAGACATAGGATGACAATGTGGCATTTGCTGGCTGGAGCGATGAGGACTCCCTGCCAGGAATAAAGTTGCAATTGGACCTGGATGTCCACTTCAGCCCTGGTGTTGGGTGGCTCTTTGGGGAGACAAAACACAAAAGATGTTATGGGTTGAGTTGTGTCCCAAAAAATTCATATGAAGTCCTAATCCCCAGTACCTCAGAATGTATGTAACCTTGGAAAGGGGGGTCATTGCAGATATAATTAGTTAAGAAGAGGTAAGTAGGATGGGCCCTGATCCACTATGAGTGGTGTCCCTATCTATAGAAAGGGGAAGTTTGGACACAGCTATTCACCCAGGCGGAGTGCCACGGGAGGACTGGAGGGACACTGCCACAGCCAAGAGACCACCAGGAGCCCGGGGAGAGACCCACCTCACGCCCCTCCCCGGGACCCAACCTCTGAGGGAGCATGGCCCTGCCAATACTCTCTCAAATCTGGCATCCAGAAAAATGACAATAAATTTCTGTGGTCTAAGTGACTCTGTTTGAGATGCTCTGTCACAGCAGTGCCAGAGGCCAATACAGCAGGTGTCACCCACATCCCTTGTCCTTCATGAGCTTCATGCTAAACTTCACTGCACACTGGCTGTTTGCTCATGGTTCATGGGAGATGGGTTTGAGGAAGGACAGATGGAAAGATGAATGGATGGTGGATAGATGGTGGATGATGGATGGGTGGATGGATGGATGGACAAGTGGATGGATGTAAAGATGTGAGCACCTGGATGGCTATGTGGGCAGGTAAATGGACATATGAATAATGAATGAATGGACACACAGGGCAGCTACCATGCTGTAAGGATTCTGCACAGGCACCACATGCCTACGAGTACCCACACATGAGCCCGACATGAGCAGCTGGAGGAATGGATGCCTCATGCCCATGGAGTCCACAGAAATCAGTGCAACCTCAACTCCAGGAAAAAGTAGGTCATCGTTTTCTGTAAAACTACCACGAACTGCCCTGATCCATGACTCCATGTTTTTGTTTTCCACACCACCTATTTTTATTTCTCGTGAATAACAAAGGGGTCTCAAAAGAGGAAGCCAGAAGTAGGGTTTGCCGCCAGGGGACAGAAGCCAAATCCCAAAGGGAGGTGATGGGGGCGAGTCCTTTCATGAAGGATGACGTCGTGCAGGCAGGTAAGAGGAGCAAGGTAGGAAGGAGGGGCCGCCCCCAGGAATGCTGTCCTCCATGGGGGCACCTCAGGGGCAGGTGCTGGTCCTCCAGCATGAGAGGGTCCCACCGCTAAGGATAATTAAAAAGAACTGGGGCACCAGGGACACCGCTGTCGCCCATCTGCAAACCCAGGCATTAGAGAGTGGGCAACACCCTCCCACCAAGAGCACCTGGAGGGGTGGGCGGGGAAGCGTCCTTCCTGTTGGTCTGGACCCAGGTCCAGGGGACCAGATGTCCAGAGTCTCCAGGAGAAGCGTCAGGCAGGAGAGAGGTCTGGGAGGACGAGCCTGCCCTGGAGATGAGCCAGCGCCGACTCCAGGACGAGGCCCTTGCGTCTCATGAACCCTCCTGGGCCTGGCGGCAGCCTGGCTGAGCATCTGAATGTAATGGACCAACGCAGCCCATGTCCGGCTGCCCCCGCAGCCCCCAACATGCAGCTGTACCACTCTCCGGTGCACAGGCCACTGGGTTTCTCCCCTTCCAAAATGATAACTATTGGAAAAAACCTCCTGAGCGATGAGAAATCTCCAGAAGCCGCTGCCAGAAGAAGCCGTTACTTAATCTACTCCTTTCTGAAGCTCTGCACTCATTTGGCTGGGCTTCTGGGGCACCCGTTGCCAGTGCAACCTCTGCTGAGAAGTAATTAGAAGATAATTAACATTTGTAACGTACAATGGGAAACATCTGGACCTACTGACTTATTAAAACCTAAGAACCTGATTAATCAATTGTGTAGCGAGATGGAAAACAGGCTCAGGCTGGGTGGTCAGCTGCCTTGGGCTCAGCCCCCCTCACCCACCCCGACAAGGGTGTCTGCCCCCCCCACCCCCCACCCTCGGGTCCCAAAATCAGCAGCACTCCAGCGTGGACTCTGTCCATCCGCGACGGCCCACCCCAGCCTCCCCACGCCGCATCTCCAAGGCTGAGAGGAAAGCAGACACCCGGCCCTCTCCAGCAGCCAAAGTCCTCCTGGCATGGACAGAAAGGCCACAGCATGGTTGGGGTGGCACAGCGTCCCCGCCCGTCCCCTTCTCATCCTGCCCCCTCCCTCCCTGGAGCTCAGGGAGAGAGGAGGCGCTGCACACGCCCCCTGAGATGCCCCATGGCTGAGCCTGCAAAGTGTCATGTCTCAGCCCTCACCCCACGCAGAGGATGCATGAAACTCAACCAAAGCGAGTGCCCTCCAGCCAGAACCACATCAGTGAAGCCGTGCCTGATGCCAGCGGCTCCCCAGACCAGGCTCTCCCGCCCCAGTCCACCCTGCATCCCCCTTCACCTTCTGAGCAGCAGGGCAGGGGGGATGTGCGGGGACATGAGCGCTTGGGCCCAAACACGCTCCCAGGTGCCTTGGTTTCCCGCCAAAACCTTAGGCTGTCGCTCTGCCAACTGACCACCCTCCCGTGCGGGAGGGAGCTGGAATGAGACGCCCTGTGCACGTGGGGAGCCAGTGAGGGCTGCGCGAACAGCCTCCGAGGCTCCCCGAGGGGTCCGGGGAGGCCACTGCCTGGGGACTGGTTTTTGAGAAATCGAGGTCTAGGCGGCCTCCACGCTCTCTCTTCCATGAGAAGCCTGAAGAGAAATACTCCAGGGAGGGTGACGAGGGGACTGGGGGACCCCTCCCTGCCCCAGGGCCACCTCTGTGCTCCTCTCCCCTCTCCCCTTGAGTCTGGTCACGTGACCAGGCGGGGGGGGGGGGGGGGCCTCACTGCATTTGCACCCTGAGGCCACACTGATGGGTCAGGGGGCGGGCATGCCCTGTGAGCTGCCCCAGTGAGAAGCCTGTCCTGGGATTTTTAGGGAGGAGGCGCGTCCCGTCCGGGACTGGAGATTGTAAAGGGGCCCTTGGGCAGCCCCGGCTCCTGGCTGGGAAAGGGGGCGCATCTGGAGGAACACAGCCGACACCCAGAGGGGCGGAGGCGGGCGCGGGGCGGCGGAGAGCACGCAGCGCCCCTTCCCCGGACCCGCTCCCTCCAGCCCCCCCTGGCCCCATGGCAGGAGCCCGTGGATTCCTTAAGGCACTTTAGGCTGTATTCCTGCCATTTCTAACCACAATCAACGAATGCAAAGACCACTTTGCCTGATCGAAGAAAAAAATAAAAGAAAGCAGATATTGTGAGAAATGCAGGTATTTATCCAGTTGGTATGACCAAATTAGCAGGGAAAAGGTCTAGCCCACTTAGAAAAACAAACCATTTTAAGTATTTTTAAAATCTTAGCTGCCTTCATTTGCATAGAGCCATGAATATTTTAAGCAGAAATCCTCTTACTTGGTCATTAGGAAGCAACCTGTCTTGACCTAATTCTTCTGTAATATTGGGTTCTCAGCAGATCCTTTTTTTTTAAGTGGGTTTTTCCTAGCTTCCTAAATAAAACAGATGAAATAGGTGCTTCTTTGGGGGAGATGGAGGCCCTGTTGGGGAGATCAAGACCTCCGTGGGGTAGATGGGGGCCCCCGTGGGGGAGAGAGAGGTGCTCAGTGGAGAACTCAGAGCAGCCAGTGACCCCACTGCCAGCACTCAGGGAGCAAAAGGAAACTCCTCTGCTTTGGGGGCTGATCCCACCCCCTGTCCAGCCCTAGAATCCTGAGACCTGGGTGAGGCCACCCTGAACAGGACAGGAGGAGAGGCAGCCATGGCCCGAGCCCTGTGTTCTCCCCTGCCACTCTGCGGTTTTCACAAACGCCTAGCAGTGTGGGTACTGCTCGCCCCATCGCAGGGGGCCTGAAGCTCTCTGCTGGGAAGGGGCAGCCACCTGGCTCTCAAACCTGTGCTCCTTCTACCACCTGCTTGGGTCATTCTTGGGTCCTGACCTCCAGCCCCAGCTCCCCCTTGAGGATCCTACCCCACCACGGCAGATCTGTCACAGCAGGCCTCCTGGCATTCCCCCAGGGCCGGCTCACCAGCCACACCAGACTGGCAGGGAGGGTCTTGGGAGCAGAGAGGGCCCTGGCCAGGGTCAGTAGGGAAACTGGCCTGGAGAGAAAACCCAGCCACTTAGGGCCACGAACTTCCTAGGCAACCAATTTGCAGGGAGCCTGTCCGTAACATGTGCTGCTGGCAAGGTCTGTCCGGGCAATTTGGGCCCATCAGCCTTTAAATTACAGACATAGAGCCATATCGCTGTCAGGCCTCCCCGGAGCCGGGATGGAGCGGCTCAGCAGTGAGTGACAGCTCCAGTGAGTGCATTCCTGCCAGGAAGATAGCATTACTGTGCAGAGGTGCTTTAGAACATACTGAACTTCAGGAAGAAATGAAATAAAAATAAAATGGCTCTGGTGCTTGCTCCCTGGTGCTCCATCATTATCGCCAGGTGCCATGGCGAGAAGGCCCATCATCTGATAAATCTCACTGTCCTTGGCGGGGAGAGGCGCTGCATCAGAGCACGAAAGAGGCTCCTCAGGACGCAGGTGTCAGGCACAAGCGGGGACCTTTGCCCTCCCAGGAAAGCCCTCACGGGTCACTTAGGGAGGCCTCCTCATTCAGTCAGGGAGACTGAGGCCAAAGCCATGCCACAGGGAGGTCAGTGGACCAGAAGATGTTGAAGTGGAAAGCCCCGGACAGCACCCAGGCAGGATGGAACAAGACAGGCTCCCCATGCGCTCTGAACTGGGGCAGTCCTGGGTTTCTGGGGTCCCCACCAAGCTTCAAAAGTCAGAGGGGCACCAAAGAAGGGCCGAGCACAGGAAGGCGGAGCTGAGCCCAAGCCTGTCCCCAGGATTGCACCCAGATAACTTCAGGTGGTCATTTTATTTCTTGAGTCCAGTTTCTTCAGCTACACAATGGAGGTCATGGCCTGACCTTGAAGAAGTCAAGTGGGAGAGAAAGCAAGGCATGCACGCCCTCAGGCCCTTGGAAATCATGGGCATGGGGCTTATTCATCCCTCTGTCATTATTGAGGGCTGAGTTAACCCCTGAAGCTGACACCCGTCCAGCCTCCCCCCACCCGCCAGTGGCCCCAATCCATTGCTCCTGAGGGTCTGTGCAAAGTGTTTCCATTCTGGCCTCTTGTTTCACTTCTCTCATGAATTTATCTCCTTGGCCTTCCATGCACTGCTTCTCCCAGGGATGTTGTACGGCTGCCTGTGAGAGTTAAACAACTGGAAATGATACTCGAGGCCTCAGGCATGTGTACCCACATAAGCAACAAAGAATTGCTGCCATAGATGAATCATAGACTTTTGGGTCCGAAACCTTCTGAGAGAGCGTTTCTGGCTCATTTCCCTGACTCTGGTAAGCGACCATTCACATCCACCAGTCCCAGGCAGGGAAATCATGCTCCATGTCACAAAAGGACCATGTTAATGGGACAAACAATCCCTATCTGTCTCAGGCGGGAGGGCCTCTGGCCAACAAGAGGCGGGCAGGGACGGGTGGGGAGTGGGCCGTCGGCTCAGGCATATGTGAGCCCAGTAACTGACACCATGGCTGCCAGCAGACGCCGTGTTCCCTGTGGCCACCTTCAGGCAGCTGAGTGGGTCGGAAGACCACCACCCTGGGATTTGGAGTGCCCAAGGTCAAACTGGCCTTGACTTGATCTGCCTGGCTACCCCGGGAGTCCTAGCTCTGACCTCAGGCGCTTACCCATTATCTGAGGAGCAGGAACTAGACCAGAGATCCCATTCCTTCCTCCAACAAGAATTTGTCATAAAGAGAGAAACACATGGAGACCTCGTGTCCTGAGCAGGAAGGAGACCAGGTCCTGGGTTCAGGGTCTCTGTCTACAGTACCATCTGTGTCAAACCATTCCAAGCCGGAGTGTTCCACGGGCTCTCTCCAGGCGCCAGGCATAATGCTAACAGTGTATTCTCATCCCTACCTCACTGGTGGGGAAACGAAGGCACAGAGAGGTTGGGTAGCATCTACAAGGTCAAGTGACCCAGTTCCGGCTCTGCTTCCAGGGTCACAATACCTGTCCTGGTGGAGAGTGGCCCAGGTAGTAGTGTGATAAAGAAGCTGTTAGGGTAGGGGCTCTGGGGTAGTTTGCGTTTGAAAGGGCAAGTTGTTTACTCTCTCTGGGAACTGGCTAACCCCAGGGGGGCAGTCCATCCCCTCCCACCCCACCCCCAGGCAGCAAGGCCCCAGCAGTAAAGCATCAGAAAACAGAAAATAAAAGGTATAGCTCATACATGTATCCTCTGAAATCAGCCCAAGGAGGTCCTAGGGCCACCCATGACCTACACAAAGTACAAAAAGGAAGGTCCCCCATCTTCCAGGCAGATACAGCCCTGAGCTGGGCACAAGGCTTGGCAGGCAGAGGCGGGCTGGATTCCAACACCCACTCGTCAGCTAGGCCAGGTGCCCTTGAGCAGTGCACAGCCACTACAGGGCTACAGAGGCCCCAGGAGGCCCTGCCGGCCCTGCCCTCCATGCCCGAGGCCTGATCCACTCAAGCCGCGGCCCAACCACATCCCTCAGGGAAAAGTGCTCTGAACCCACCCAGAGAGACAGAGCACCCCAGACTGGCCTGAGGCCTGCTGGTTCATGATCTGTCCACAGGTCTAAAACTTCAGAAGAAATTATTTCAAAACCCTGAGAGGTAAATATCCTGCTCATAAGATATCAGCAAGGGATGTAACTGTCAGATAGGAGCAAATGGTCTCTCAGGAGAAGCGCTGTTTGGGGTCTGTGCAGTCCTATGGGTCCCTGCCCAGCACTGTCTGACCAGGCCTGGGCCTCCCCTGGGGCTCCCGCGGGTGAACCCCATGTTTAAGCCTACTTTCCCCAAACGAGGACACTTCCTTCAAGAAAGCATCAGCTCCACTGGAAATGAGAATACACCCCGCCCCGCCGGTTTCCTCCGCAAAGGCCAGGACTCTCTCGCGCGTGTGGTGTGCTAACTGTCGGGGTGTGGGTTCCGCTTTTGCACAGGTTTTCAGTTTGTGTTTTCAAGCCAACAAAAGAATGAAATGAGGGATGTCCTAACCTCAGGATATAACATATTCTGTGAAAGGCAATTTCAAAGTTGAAAGATCAGCCAAAAGGAGAATGTTGTTTCTAAAACGGGATCCCGCAGAAGAGCAGTCCCCCGGAGCCGGGGCAGGCACCTCTCCCTGGGTCCAGCGAGGCCGGGAGCCGGCTGCAGCTCCATAGGGATGTGTCAAAGGGTAAAAGGGGCTTCTGGACTCAGGCCAGCCCTGGGACGGACATTGCTGAAGGTCCCCCTGTGAGGCCAGCTCAAGGGAGCCCCTGTGTACCAATCCGACTCCAGCCTTGGGGATGACTGGAACCCCAAAGCCCCATTCCCTGTGCCCTCTGGCCTCCTGCAGCCACAGGGGCCCAGCATCTTGCCTCCCAACAGAGGAGACCCTGGAGGAAGCTCACCCTTCAGAAGGGGCACGAGCCCCCCAGGATGGGATATTCTGGTCCAAATCCACACTGTGGAATTTCACAAGCAAACACTCCCCAAACCAAAGGCCAAGCAGTTTCAGTTATAAACCATGTTTTCAAATTTAAAAAGCATAAGGGGGCAAGGTCGTCAGAGAGCACAGCATTGAACAGGACCCTCGAAGTCACCTGGTCCCACAGCCTGTTTCTGTGATGGGGTCAGACCCAGACAGGAGAAAGTTCCTCCACGGTTGCCATGGAGACAGAGGAGCAGGGCTGCATTCCTGGTCCAGCACGTGGCTCCCAGGAGAAGCCGCCACCACGCGTGAAGGCGCATCCTCTCCTGAACCACCCCAGATCCAGCCTTTGAAATCCTGTGCTTGAATCTGCCAGGCGAGCCAACGGGATCACCTCGGCACACGCTGTCCCAAGCCTCCTCGGCCGAGAAATAATTCTGCCATAGTTAACATCGTCTCTGCACTTCTGACCGGCCGCTGAGGTGGAAGGAACGGAACGTTACAGGAAGAGTCAAAGCCTGGCCTCTGTGCCACGGCGGTTTGGAGGCGTGCGGAGCTCCAGGAAGCCCGGTGTGCTGCTGGAAAGGAACTCACAGAGCTGCCAGGCCACCGCAAAGATAAAGGTGCCGCCCGAGCCCCCACTGGCGATGTTCCTGCAGCTGCCCCCACTCGCCACTTCCTTGTCTCCAGAACCTTCCACTGGGTACCATCTGGTGGTTCCTGTGACTGTACTGCCGCCACTGAGCACAGACAGACCCAATTACGGTTCAAGAAAGAACAACAAGGAAGCCCATTGGCCTGAGAGCCCCCCAGCAACACGAGGACACCCACAGCGAGGGAGTGGCCAGCCTTGAGCCGTGCCCTCCCAGCCATGGTGCTGAAGCCTGGACTGTCCTGGGGCTGGGCGAGCATGAGCCAGGGCCCAGCAGGCCGCACGGCTCCACGGGAGCTTTGAGCTGAGAGCCTGCCTGGAACCCAGCTCTTCCGTTTGGGGCACTAAAATCCCCCTTGCCTGGTGGAATGGAAGGCTAGCCTCTGTGTCCCCCAGGTGACAGGGTCACAGCTTGAGGGCACTCCAGGCTCTGAGTGAGCTGAGCCTCTGATGACTGGACAACCCATAGCTCAGGCAGGTTCAGACCACTGCCAAAGGAGCCACGGCCACCCTCTCCTGTGGCAACAGGGAGACAGCTTCTCCTGGCAGGGTGGATATTCAACAGCACCTCCTCCAGGGAACCCACCCTGACTCCTCTCTGCCATGAGATAGGGGCCCTCCCAGGACTCTCAGAGCACCTAGGCCTTGGCCCACCCGACAGCTGCCTTAACCCCGTTTGGAGCAAGATAGGTATAAAGCTGCCCCCACGACTGGTAATCACCTGTTCATTTGTCTCCCCCTCAGGCAAAGACTGTTTCTCATTGCACACACGGAACTTGGCGAGGTGCCTGCCCGTCGCTAGGGCTGAAATAATAAATGTCGCTGATCTAATAACAATAGTAATAATACCCAACATGGCCTGTGGGCTCTGGGCCAGCGTGTACAGACCTTCACCTGCCTAAGCCCAAAGAGGCTGTGTTCTGTGCTCACGTGGCATGTGATGGGCTGTTTAAAAAGGTTAAATTATTCATCCAAAGACACCTCACTGCAGAGGGACTGAGGCCGTCGAATTCCACCACCACCATCCAAACTGTGGTGAGCTCAGTCCTGCGCAGAAGGATTAGCGAAGGGGGATTTTATCCATGCCGCACTGCAGGAGGTATGCACGGTCCCGGGGTCAGGAGGTCTGAGAACTAGCCTGGCCAAACCGGCCTAGGTCACAGGAGAGGTCCCAGCCCAGCCTCTGAGCACCATCCCGGAGGCTATAAAACACTGAGCAGACTTCCAGGAATATGGCGTCGTGAACGGACTAGCAGAAAAATTCCTCCCAACATTATATTTATTCACGAAAATACAGCAAATACAACTATCCCTAAAAGAGAGACCAGAATACACAGGAAAGTGCACAGCGTACAGCTACACCTGTGAGAACTTGGCAGCCGGTGAGGCGGACGGGCGGCGATCCGGTGGGACCGAGCGCTCCCCCCCCCAGAGCTCCGGCGGCCAGACACGCCGGACAGAGGACTCGGCACCCGGCGAGGCGGGACGGAAACACGACCCAGCGAGACGAGAGCGCCCCTGCACCCCAGCACTCCGGCGGGAGTCTCGGCAAGGCGGGTAAGGTACGGAGCCGCGAGCGGACCGAGCGTCCCTCTCCCCCAGCGCTCCGGCGGGAGGAGAGGATTCAGAGCCGGGAGTGGAAGTCTGCGCCCGGAACGCCCCTCCACCCCAGCACTCCGGCGGGAGTTCCGGCAAGGCGGGTAAGGTACGGAGCGGCGAGCGGACCGAGCGTCCCTCTCCCCCAGCGCTCCGGCGGGAGGAGAGGATTCAGAGCCGGGAGGGAGCGGAAGTCTGAGCCCGGAGCGCCGACACACGGCCTGCGGTGTAGCGGAGATTGGAGAGACAGAGGGCACAGGGTCCCAGCCGGGAACGTGCAAGTTGCCCGCGGCAGGCTCCGGGAAGGAAAAAGAAAGGAGAAAAAGGGGAAGAAAAGCGCGCGCTCTACCTCAGCGGTCTTAAAGAGACAGGAGCTCAGTAGAGGGGCCGGATAGCCCTGCGAACTGAGCCCAGCACGCTGGGAGTCCTGGGGAGCTTTGGACCCCGTAGCTGGCGACTGGGAAAGAGTGCCCGCCATTGAGACCCTCACGGAGATCAAGAGCTTCCCATTGTTTCCAACCCAGCCAGAACTATAGTGGCGCTGGAATAGTGGAGCAACAGCGCCACCTACAGCACTCGCGCAGAACCCACGCCCGGTGGCTTTTTTTGTTTTGTTTTGTTTTGTTTTGTTTTGTTTCTCCCCTTTCTTTTCCTTTTTTTCTTTCCCTCTCTTTCAACAGCCTCCCATCCATTCTCACCCGGCCACAGATTTAAAGGGCCGTGTGGAGCGACGTGGACGCGGCTCTGGAATAGCGGAGCAATAGCGCCACCTACAGCATTCGCA
>JAQQAC010002837.1:3611745-3637668 GCA_029783875.1 Phataginus tricuspis
GGGAAGGGAGGGATATGAGGGTAAAAGGGGCATTACGATTGGCAGACATAGGGTGGGGGGGCACGGGGGGGACTGTACAGCTCTAGAAGACAAGCAGTGATTCTCATCTCACTACGCTGATGGACAGTGACTGTGGTGGGGTTGGTGGGGGGGACCTGGTGAAGGGGGGAGTTCAATCATCACGGTATTGCTCATGTAATTGTAGGTTAATGATACTAAAATAAAATAAATTATTAAAAAAAAAAAAAAAACAAAACACTGAGCAGACATGACAAGAATTATAGGGCTGGGAGGTGGGATGGCCCGGAAACCCTCCGGAGCCTGGCGACGTGGAGGCAGGGGCTCAGAGTCCAGCCCCGGGGCTCAGAGGAGGCAGTGAAGGCAGGAGACCAGGAAGGGTGGAGGCAGGGGTCATAACAAATCACCCGGGGGGATTTTTGGAGGGAAGAACAAACCTAGAAACTCCAAAGCCAGCCGCCCCCACCTAGGTCTGTGCCCTGCGCCAAGCGTCTGGAAGCCTCTGGCCATGGTATGGGCAAGTTGTTCAGGGCTTGTGGGGGGTTCGGAGTATTTGGATGGAACTGATTAAGTTTCATTAAGTGTCCTTAAACAATTAATGCCTGCAGGACCCCTGGGAAGCATGACGAATAAGTCTACACCAAATGCCGCTGTGAAACTTCACCTTCGGGTGTGGATTAGCTGTGGTTCATTCATCTGACCGGACTGACCTGGCGTTTCCAATGTACACAGTAAACAGGGACCAGAGCCCAGTACTGAGGGGACAGTCGCTGATGTGGGGTCCGAGGCAGCAGGGCGTGTCTGTCCAGCGGGGTCGGTCTTTCCTGGTCTGTGGTGCTGAGCCGCAGGCTTGTTGGCATGCACACTCTGCTGTGTCCCTCCTGCCTTCTGAAAACGGTGCCCCGGCCACCCTACCTCATTCCTAGACTGTGAGTCTGGGTTGCGGTCATTCCAACCCTGGTGCCAGAAGTGGACATGTGACTCAGACTGGGCCAATCAGAAAACTGCATTTTTCTGGCCACAGTGATTGGTCCAGGGGTAGGCATGTGATCCCAGCAAGCCAATAGATGCCATGGAACTTGCTCCGGACTGCTGAGAGAGGCCCAGAAGAGGGTGAGATGGAACAGCTGCAGCCTTCTTGTGGTCTTGAGGCTGTGGCTGGCGAGTCAATGAAGGAGCAAAGCTAAAGTAGGGATGGAAGATGGTGGGTCTGGCACCTCTGTCTGAGCCCCCAGATGAGGGCCTCTTTTCCCCCCACATGTCCCAACCAGGACCCCACTGATATAAACAATTCCCTCTTCCTAGCAGTAGCGACTTCAGACATCTTAAGTACTTTTAAAGGAGTGGCATTTGCTGTGAGATTTATTTTGCAGTATTTCATAGCCTTTCTAGAGATGCACACTTCAGACGCACGGCCAGCCTGTGCTGGGACCCCAGGCCAAGCCATGCTCTGCCAGAAGGAAATGGGAAGCGCACAGGGCTGCGTGGGCTCCCCCAGCTTGCTTGTTTCCTCCATGTGCACGGACCAGGGTAGGGGCCAGGGGGAGGCAAGTGAGGCGTTTGCAGGGCCGTGCGAGTGAGTCCCTCTGAATTTCATGGCCTGCGTGCTTCTCTCACCTCACTGAGTCCCAGCCCTGGTGTGGACGCGCCCTTTCCTCGGTGGCTCCTTAGAATGCCTGCGCCATGGAGAACCTTATAAGCAGGGGAGATGGTTCCTGGCACCAAAACAGAATGAGAGGCCTCTGCTGAGGCTCGGGGGCAAGGCCGCCACTGAGGTCTGTCCGGCTGGCAAGAGGGCTCAGGGCTTCCGGTCGGACCCAGCCACGTAGCTGCCTCGCTCTGCCCCCGAGGCTGAGCACCACAGTTCCTCAGCCACACCTGGCACCACAGCGAGCCGGTCTCACGCCCTGAGTGCTGGATGAGCAGTCACTGATTAATCCCAGAGCAACGTGCCAGACGCCCTGTGGTCCCGGGCAGAGAGACAACCAGAAACCAAGAGTGTGAGCAGCGGCCGCTGTGGGGAACAAGAGCAGCGTGGGGAGTGGCTCAGCACCCGGTCAGGGAAGGCACCTGCCTCCAGCACAGAGAGGGACTCGCCCACCGCTCCTCCCTTGTCCTGCGGCCTCCAGGTCAGCAGGGCTACAGCAAGTGCCTCCGTAGGGGCAGGAGAAAGAGCAGAAGACGATCGAGAAGTCCAAGCAACGCCTGCCTACCTGCCTCATTGCTGCTGTCTGCCCAGGTCACGGCAGGCACCCCACGGCTCCATCCACATTCACACTGACCCACGCTGTAAAGCCTTCCGAGTGCCCACTACGTGCCCACAGCTGTCCCAGGGGTGTGGCGGCCTGGAGTTCCACAGTCCCTGCTCCCGAGCCCAGCTCTGCCACAACTGCCAGCGGCTCCCTGCCCAGCTGTGTCCTCCCGTGGAGAACAGCAGTGCCCACAGGAGCCTCAGCCCACCCCAGTGTGTGGCTGCACGCGCACGGCACGGCACGGGGAGCCCACCTGGGGCAAGTCGTGGGCAGGCTCCTCAGCGGGGCGTTAGGGCCTCCGTGAGATTCACAGCCTTCACCGTCGGGAGCTCGCGGGCCTGGGGGAGGTGGCACTTCCAGGGAGAGCCGCTGAGGGCTGAGCAGTGCCCTGTGCCCTGTCCTTGTCACAGAATGGGGAGGGAGCCTGAGCGGGACCTTCGGGGAGCTTGGAAGGGGCTTGAAGCACGGGTCTGATTTGGGGTGGCATTGCCCAAGGGGGAGAGACAGGATCAGGGCGGCACATGGGGGCAGTGGCTAGAGCAGCCAGAGGCGAGATGGAGGGGCATTCTGCCTCGGATTCCTGCTCTCACGGGGGGAGCAAAGCTGAGAGTTGGGGAGACCTCGGGAGGACAGAGTCGATGGGCCTCTGGAATGCCTGGGGGCCACAGGAAGGCCCATGGAGGCAGCTGTAGGAGTGGGGCAGTAAAATGCTGGGGGCTCCTGAGGCTGCCCATCTCATGAAGCGCCAGCCTCCCTGCCAGAGACCCGGCTGCAGGGGGCGGGGCAGGGGGCGGGGTCAGCTCCCATCCGAGCCCCTTTAACACCTCGGGTGGGACAAAGCTCTGTCATGGGGGCTCTCCTGTCCTCCACCCCCATGGGCCCCCAGTGTGACAGCCAAAATGTCTCCACACACTGATAAATGTCCTTTGGGGAGCAAAATAGCTGGTGGAGAGCCCCTAGATCAGTTGGAGGGAACATTAAAGGGTTCTTTTCAAAATAAAATAGAGAAAAATAATCAATATTCTTCCATTCCTTCAACAGATATTTATTAGGTAGTCTGGGTACTGGTGACACAGAGTCCCGTGGGACAGTGTTCCGTGACAGGAGGGGCTCTCAGATGTGCCTAGACGTTTACTTCGTTAAATCTTGCTCCAAGCCTATTATCCTCTTAAATATGAAATGTGGCCTTCGGGAGCCAGCACACCATCTCCTCCTTGAAATCCCCCCCGAGCCCCCAACTAGGGCGCACAGTGCCCGTGCTCCATGTACGTCCCTCAGCTGTGCCCACCCGTGCTCCCGCAAGACCCCGGGTCTTCATTCCACGTACCCCCAGTCTGTGTCCTGTGTCAGGCTAAATACTAAACAGATCTCCCCAGATCTCTTTTGCTCTCTGCTGTTCTGTATAAGCTGTTAGCATTATATGGAATTTTAACTTAAAGAACTCGACTACCTGTGCTGGGGTTACAGGAAGGGGAATAATGAACCAGCTCCCTACAAGCGCACCTCACAGCCCTAACTGCTCAAACTGGACCCTGGCATCCACTGTCCTTTACACAGAGGGTGCAGCCGGAACACAGAGAGAGGAGAGAGAGGGTCTTTGGGTCCTGACCCTCCAAGGGCCCAGAGCCAGGCATCGGGTGGCAAGGGAACGGTGCTTTACAGTATACACATTTTAACCTATGTAGACATCAGAACCTAAACCACCCCCATCTCGGCACGAGGCTCTCCAGGGTTTATCTTTGAATCCCAGGCACTCAATATGTCGTCCAGCACATAGTAGGTGCTCTGCAAAGGTTTGCTGAATGAAATGAGCCAAAGCGAATGCTGTTGCTTTGTTATTCCTATGAAGCTTTCTTCTTTCATAGAGAAATCAGAGAGCACTCTGGTCTGCATTAAGCAGCTCCCTGTCTGAGGAAGCTCCCATGGCCACCGTGCTCTCGGGCAAGAGGCACGGCCCCGTGGGAGCAGGTCCCGGACGGCAGGGGACACATCCGAGGGCCCACAACACCCTCACATGACCAGCCTGCAGCCCCAGCCCCAGGAACGAGGGCACCGGTGACCCCGACAATCGCACGCTCATGACTAAACGTGTCCCCCAGCTCACTCCTGGCAATGCCACCAGCCAGGAGCCCCGGCCACCCTCCAGGAGGTCCTGTCAGGTGGGGGGCCCTGAGATACCTGTTGAATCCACCTGGGGTGTCACACACAGATTCCTGTTCCCGGAGCTTCCCTCGAGGGGGGCAGAGGGGAGGACGACATGTGAGGACAACGTGCTAAGTACCTTACTCTAGTCATTAAAACCTGAAAATGGAGCTTTGGGATTTCATTTACAATCTGAGTTCAAAGAATAGAGGTTTCATGGGGTTTTTTCTTACATATCCATAATCCCTCATTAACAGCTAGAAATGCAGATCGCTTCCTGTAAGTGATGAACAGTGAAGCACGAAGGACACTTCTCATTCCCGAGAGCCACGGTCTGTCCACCTGTCAGCTACCCACCCCGCCTCAGGGAGAAGGCATGCAAGCCAGGAGCCTCCAGGGGCCAGGGGTGCAAGTGCCTGGGGAGGGGGTCCCCAGCAGGCTGAGGTTGATGAGAGATGCCAACTACACACCAGCAGGAGGATTCAGGAAATGGTCAGGAGTCAATAGACTCCCCCAAGTCTGCAGAGCTGGGGCTCCTCAGCGCCACCAGCGGGGCAGGCAGTGGTGGAGGGCAGTGGGGAGGGAGGAGTGGGCCCGTCTCCACACTTGGCCAAGAGCGTCCCTCTGGGGCAGGTGCAGCTACTGTCCCCTTCTCTGAATGAGGGAATGTGCTCAGCAGGGCTGTTACCGCTGGGACACAGCTCTCCAGGCATCTGGTGTCTCCGCATGTCTTGGAGAGGCATTTACTTACAGCGTTTGTTCCAGACTATCTTTTCAAGGATGTTTGAATAGCAAACAACCTCTGGAGATAAAGACCATCTCCCTCCAGGGTAGAGACCTGGCAGGTCTCTACAGACCATTCAGAAATATCAGGGTTCCCTAAGTCAGGGTCCTTAGCTGTGAGGCAAACCCCTGCATGCCCAGCACCTAAGTCACCTGGCGCCACATATGGGGCCTATGGGAGAAAGGGGACCAAGGAGGCCGTGGAGATGGTGCTGCCTGCTCTGCCCCAGGGCTCCCGGGTTTTCAGCCAGCACCCACGAGAGGGTGGCATGCTGACTTGTTAGCTTGAAGGTGGGCTCTCAGCTCCTCCAGTTTCTGACACTTGCCCAAGGTCACACCATCAAGAAATAAACTACAGAGTCGCATCCCCAGCGTGGGACCTGGGCACCTGCACTTCCAAGAAGTGCCCGTCTCAGCTCAGAAATGTCCCCCAGTCTGTCCACTTCCAAGCACAAGCCATGGACCTGGGCTTGAGGGCATCTGTCACAGTCCTGCAGCAGGAAATGGAGCCCCAGGCTCTCCAGTGAGAGCCCAAACTCTGGCCACACCCCAGGGACCCAGACTCAGAGGGGCTGGCTGCACAGGGCCCCTGCCCCCTGGTTCCTGCCCCTCCTGGTAGCAAGGACAGTCGGGACTTTGCTTTGCTTTTTCTTTCCCTGGATCCCCAGTGTCTGGAAGAACACCTGGCCCACAGAAAGTGCTCGACAATTATTGGAGAAAGACAAGGATGCGGGAGGAAGAGATGGAGGAAGGCACGAGGGAGGAAGGAAGGCAGGGAGCTTTGGCATGGTGCTCTTGAGGATGGAGACTGGGGCTCAGTCCCAGAAAGCGCCACCCTGCAGCCACTCGCTCTTTCCTATCAGGGCCCAGCATCAGGCTCCAGGGTGGGCACCCAGGAACAGTGTGATGAAAGTGGGTGCAGGAAGCAAGCATCCTCTGCCATCACTGGGCCTGTGCAAGTAGGGGGCTCCAGGCAACACGCCGGCTGGAGACGGCTGCTGGCCCAGGACTATCCACTCACTGCACAGAAAGGACATGCGTAATAAGTGCCCGGCATATCTAGGCTCTTAATAAGCACCTAACAAGTGAGGAAAAAGTCTCAGAGAGCCCAGGTGTCTTGCCCAAAAACCAACTTCAGGAACCCGGGGAGGCAGGACACTGCCACAAGCTCCCCCATGCCCCAAAGGGTTGAGGGCCACAGGATGCCACCCCAGGCCCCTGAGCTCTGTCCCTGATGACACCTCCCACCCCGACCAGGAAAGGGTCTGGGCTGTTGGCCTGTGTGCTGCAGAATAAATGGGTTCCCCAGCAGCATCTGAAGACAGGCTACTGAGCTGCAGAGGCCACGTCCTGCTGAGGCATCTCGGGCCCTAATGTAACCTTATTAAGTTTTTCTTCTGGCATTAAAGGTTACCCGCATCCAGTGTCTGCTGGCGGGGCCCACACCCCACAAGGCACGCGAGCTGAATAAAGGAGAACAAAGTTCCCCAGCAGAGCTGTGTGACCTTCTCCAGGAAGACACAGCCCCTGGGGACCGCGAGCCTCTGACAGTGTCTCAATAACCTGACATTCCAGCCCTGCCTCTCCCCACCCAACCCCATTTCAGAGCAGCCAGGGCGCCAGGGGGCATGGAAGGCACCCCCTCTGCATCCCCCAGGATGGCTTGTCTGGGGACTGCATTTTCATTGGAATGCTTTCTGATGGGTTCAGTTTGAGGTCTTAGAAAGATACAGATGTTTTCTAAACTAACTGCCAGACCTCCTTCCCGCCCCTGCCCTGCAGCAGGGCACCTCCAGCAGGCCGTCTGTCCGGCCTGCCCTCCCCCTCAGGGAGGGAGTTCCTCTGGCTCTCGTCTGCTCTGGCAGGCCAGCCCACAGTCTGGGCTTAACCCACAGCCTGGTCAGGGTGTGTGTGCTCTGCTCTGGGACCTGAAGCCTGGCACAGGGGCTCCCCTTACCCTGCATACACGGACATAGCAGTGGGGGGTTCTTAGGGAAGCCACGACCCTAAGGTTCCCAGGAACCCAAGTGTGGACCAGGAACAACTTGCCCTGTGAGTTCTGGACGCTTGCCCTTTGATGCCCAGGTGGCATCCTGTGTCCTCCCGAGATGTCTGCAAGTCCCTGGGGTTACCGTCCTCAGAGTTCCAGCTGCTCTAAGTTCTGGCTTCCACAAAACTCTCCACTCGCTCTCTCTCCCCTCTGACTCTTCTGTCTCTGGGATGGATCCTCAGTGATTCTAACCACCCAACAGGGCCTCCTCCCCGTGGGCATCTGAATACATCAGACCTGACTGGTCATTTCTGCCGGGCTTTCCCAACTCAGAGCAGACCAGCAACAGCAGAGTGGCAGAGGCCCTTTGGCCATCCAGTCGCTTCTTAAAGGTCGGGCTTTCTGGGGGATTCTTCTGGATAACAAAGCAGTTAGAAGCACCCACCCAATTGGATTGAGAAAGTTTCCAGCATGAGGTCTAACTCAGTGCTTCAGCTTTGGAGGCCCCAGCAGCAAGCACTGGGGAAGGAGCTTCGTCCCAGCCCCTTAACCCATGTCTCTGCGCAAGGGAAAAGCCAGCGTAGCGTAGCGCACCTCACCAAGCCCTTCAGTAAGCCAGGGGAAGCTGGGCAGCTCTGCCCAGGAGACCTAGCTCTCACGGCACCTGCATTGCACACGGCCCAGCGTGTGCCCTCTGCAGACTGGAGGGTGCCGGGCAGGTCGTCGGGGTTGAGGCACTGGTCCCCAAACTCCCTGGGCCCAGAGAGCACCCCCAGCTCTCGGTGCCTCCCAGGCCTCCAGGAAAGCTGCCAGCCAGGTCAGATGAGTGGCACCCGTGGGCTTGCGGGTACATGGGTGGGCAGGAGTTACCTGGGCTGAGGAAGCGACTTTGGAAGCAGTGTGGGCAGCCAGGTGTCCCTCCCGCCCTGCAGCCAGGCCTCTCACTTGAAGTCCTGCCTTAGGAGAGACCCCCGCAGAGGGAGCCCCTCTCTGACAACCAGAGGCCCCCGGGAGGGCAGGGCAGCAAGGTCCCGTCTTGGCCAAGCACCCTGTCCGCACCCACCATCTCCTTTAATGAGTACCAGCTCCCTGGTCTCCTGCCCCCTCACGGACCTGCACACACCTGCTCCGCCTCTGCCAACATTGGGGCTGAAGGCCTCTGCGCCATCTGGTGCTTTCCACAGGCCAACGTGATTCACCTGAATTATTTGGCAGCATGAGGGTGGAGGAAAATTTGGAATCCTGAGCAGCTTCTTCCAAATCACTGCCACTTCGCAGCATCCCCAAGAGCCGCCTGCACGGAACCGGGCTTGGGTGAGGAGTCTTCGCCTTGGAACTCACCCCCCACTTCCCATGGGTCTCCAGGGGACTTCATTCTAAAGCTCATTTAATGTTGGAAATTAATTCAAATGTGCTGTCGAAGTAGTTATGTAAGCAGCTTACTTTTAAATACCTGGGCCAGAGATGGGCCTTGCGAGACACTTACGTAAGCCGGGAGACAATGGGCCGCTGTGATAAATGGGCCCATGCTGCTTCCGCTTCCAGGCCTTCACGAGGAGCTCTTGGGAGGCAGAGCCAGGGAGTCCCAGCACCAGCCACACCAGAGCAGAGCCACGCAGGACCCCCACCTGACTCCCGCCACCCACCCACAGGCATGGGACACAGAGGCAGGCTGCTGATAGGCAGACTTAGCCCCATGCCCGATGGGACCCTCTCTCAGGGCTTCCAGGCTTCCCACGCATCCTCTGCGCTCTGCCCCCCACCTGCCCTCCCAGGCCCAGCGCCTCTGCTCTGTGTGTCTGCTCTGCCCCTGCAGTGAATCTCCTGCCCGGCTCTCTCATTCCATAAGAGAAGTTCCCTCCCCCCGCTTTGCATGCCCATAACTCAAGCTTGCCCCTGATTTCTTCTGGGTTGAACTAAAGTGAATGCCTCAGAAAGAGGCACAGAAAAATAGTTACTGAAAAAATAAAAGCAAAGAACCGTTACACGTATTTCAAGCTCCCTTCTAATCAAAGAAATGGAAATTAAAATGAGATTCCTTTTCACTTTTCAGATGGATCAAATTTGTTTTAATAAATTAAAAAGACACTATTCCAGGCAGGTAAGGATAGAGTCAGACAGACCCTCCCATGGCTGAGGACACGGAGGACTGGGACGCAAATTGGCATAACCATCTGGAAAACAATCTGTCACTTCGTATCTATCAGCCAGGCCAGCCAGGGTGCCCTGCAGAAAACAGCGCCAGTCATTAGGGTTTGGAACAAAGTCTTGATTCTTTCTCATTCCACATGCCCGGAGCAGTTCGCTTGTTAGGCTGGGGGAAGGGTGGTAAGCACGTCATAGCTTCCTCACTCCAGGACCCAGGCTGCTGAAGCCGGGAAACACCTGGAACCCTGCCAGCCTCTGTGGTTGGGGGGAGGATGGCAAAAAACATGACCGACTAAACTTCCGCCCGGGGGTGACGCTTCCGCTCACATTCCACAGGCCACAGTGAGCACAGCTTTGACTTCTGGCCCAGTTACGTGCTAGAGGATGGGTGGATGGATAGTTAGATGCATAGACAGGTAGATGATAGATGATATTATGCATCGGTAGGCGGATAGAGGCAGACTCCATGAGGGCATAGATTTCGGTCTGGTTTCCATGGTAATGGTGCTTGCACTTTGAAGCGTACTTGGCCCACAGTACGTTTTTTGAAAGAAGAGACGAATGGGTGTGTGGGCGGGAGGTGAAAGGAGAGCAGGAACAGAAGCAAGAGGGGAGTCAGGCCAGGAGCAAACCCATGAACGGGAACATGAACCAGAGGGAAGGGACCTAAACTCTTAATGACTGGATGTTGTAGGGACAGAATCTAGCCAGCTTTTAATGGAGACCCACTTGTGCTCCCAAAGTATACATTTGGGGCATTTAGGGCTCTCTGATCTTTGTTTTATGACTTTAATTCCAGAGAAGGACAGAAACGCACGGGAGAATCTCCCCCCCTCCCCACCCCCGGCCTCCCAACAGGACACTGGGCATCAGGTCCTCACCCAGCCCCAGGCCGGTCACTTCGGACACAAGCATCAGGCGCTCGCAGGTGAGTGGAAGAGAGAAATGAGTAAACAGACTCTTCTCACATCACGTGGTAGACATAGTGATCGAGGTAAATCCGAGGAATGTCGAGACCGAGAGAATGGGCCCCTGAAAGGCCTGGAAGATCAGGGAGGCCCACCCAGAAAATGTGGCACCTGAACGGGGCCTGAAAGACGGCAGCGGTGACCAGGGGCAACCCTGGGGCAGCAGCGAGAACACTCAGACTTAGGACTTGTGTTAGGCTAGAACAACCCCAGCGTATCAGGGGCTTACGAGGTATCTCTCCATCGGCCGCAGCCCAACCTGCCCCTGGTCAGGCGATGCCTTGTGGCCCTCTCCCTGGAGGCCCAGGCTGCCTCCCTCTCCAAGGACCCTGCCTTCACACTCTACTCCTCCAGAAGGCGGGGAGAAGGAGCAGAGTCAGCCTGGGCGCAAAGGCCAGGACTGAAGGGCGTTCATGCCTCTTCCGCCCACTTACCATGCCCGGAAAGCAGTCGGCGGCTGCCTGGCCTGCGAGGGAGGCGGGCGCTGAGCGCCCAGGAGGAAAGGGGACCATTTGGTAGCATCTAAACAGTTTGGGGATGATTGTACTGGCTCCCCTCAAGCCTGTGCACTCCAGGGTGACCCCGACACCCACACACACACACAGTGAGCCCCCCAGCACCCACTGCGTTGTCATCATGGGGGAGTCACGGCTCGTCCTCAGAAGCCACAGGGCAGACGTAGGAAGGAACCTCCTGCTTCTGGGCAAGAATAACACAAGTGGACAACTTGCAAGACCTCATTCTCGGGCCTTCAATCCAGCCAGCCAGCCTGGGCCGCAGGAGTGAAAAAGGAGGCGGAGTGGGGGAGGAGAGGGGCAGTTCTGAAGCTTTACCACAGGGCTCCCACAATTCAGCGCTGCTCTGTGCCCAGCAGTGTGCGAGGGCTGGGGTGTTTAGGGAACATGGGAAGATTCCGCCTTGCTGGGGAAACCGGGAAATTGGCAGTGACGACCCAGTGCGGCATGCCGCCATGGGGGTGCACAGGACGGGGGGTCCGAGGAGCCTGCCGTCTCCAGTGGGACGGAGCCGCAGTCTGCAAGGAGAGCATTTCAGCCAGAGCCAGGGGTGTGCACCAGAGCCGGACCACGCCAGGGAAGTGCTGGGGGGCAGCAGAAGAGGGTGGGTGTAAGCGTGACCCGGGTGGGTGGGAGCAGCCCTGAGGCCCAGGCGGCCCCCTGGCAGGGGTGGCCGGGAGGGGAAGGTGGACTGTCTTTCCCTGCCTCCCCAGAGCACTGGCAGAGGTTTGGTGGGGGTGGGGAAAGAACAACCGTGGGAAAGCAATACCAGGCACATGTCCTGGAGAGATAGACCTGGGCCAGAACACTCAGAGCATGCCAGCTGGCCAGGCTACAGCAGTTAGGTCTCCTTCTATCTACAAACACAAAGAACAAGAATCTAACTATCCACAAAGCAGACACCTGGCAAAGACCAGCAGGTCTCTCCAGCCCTCCTGAGGGTCAGAGGTGGTAGTTCAAAAACAAAGCAAAGAGGGCCTGGACTCCATGTGCCATGAAGAGCCCAGCGATGCTAAGCCTTTTCATGGGGCTGGCCACCACACTGATATTCGGATAAATCCCTAATCTTCTGGGATCAACGTCTTGGGAGGCAATTTCCACAGGTTTCCCAACCAGGTTCCTCACCTGGACCACCAACTCCAAAAGCAAGGTCAGCAACTATTTTCTCAGTCGTCCCCAACAGCCAGAACCCTTCCAGATGGAAGACAATGGTCAGTCGGCAGCACCGGGGAAGTGGTCAGGCACTTGGTCCACAGCTCACCCTGTTTGTCAAACCCTCGGACTCCGTGAATCCACAGTTCATTCAGAAAGCCAGACTCATTGGTTTCAAAACTGAGCAGTCCCCGTGAAGAGGTTTAAAGTAAATTTCACAGTTAAGAGAAAATAATCCATGGGCACTGGTCTTTGAAACACACTGCAGTAGGTCAGATGCCTCACGCGGGGTTAGCACACCAAAACTACACACAAACCCCCTAAAGTCCCACAGATGGTGAAGCAAGGCCCAGACACCACTGTGCTATTCTTGGGGGACCATCCCCTTCCTCCTTGGGGGCCAAACAGTACCCAGCACCTCAGGAGGTGGGCTGCCGCACGGAAGGACCCCCTGCCATCCCAGCAGGCTGACTCCCTTTCTTGGATTGGGAAGCCCCGGCAGGGGTGAGTATCTTCCAAGAGAGATGCCAGCCACTCATGGGCACCCCCACCCTCCCACATGGCCGGAACCTGAGGTCCCACCACCAGCTCAACACATTCCCCTCAGTGTCCAGAGTGGGAAGGTGGGAGGGGGGCCTACCAGATCTTCCTTCCATGAGATCTGCTTTCTCAACACTGCCAGAAGAAAGATCTCAACCCCTTGCCTGGAGACATCTTGGGGGGAGCCATGTTTCCACTCCAGGGAGAGAGGCTCCCACCGGGCCAGGGAGAGCTGAAGCCTGGAGAAGTCAGAGGGCAGCTCCCACTGCAGCCCCAGACCCGGCTGTGCAGGAGCTGGACAAGCCTGGGTCGTGGTGTGTGGCACTAACGTGCACAAGCTTGTCTGGGCATGTTAGGTGTGTCTGTGCGTGTCTATCTTGTGGGTCGGCACACACGTGCTCTTTCTTCCTTTTCTTCTTTCATTTGATTATTTATTTATTTTGCACAAGCGACTCTGATGCTTTCAACTGGAAGAGTCCCAGCCAATCCACGCACGATGCAGCAAGCCTGTATTCCAGGAACCTCCAGGGCTGAGGCAGAGGGTCCTGGGAACTCAAGGAACCAGAGGTCAGACAGGGCCTCCCAGCTCTGCTTCCAGCTCAGCCCCTCCGTGGGCCTCAGTCAACCCCAGGCCTGAGCAGAGTTCACAATTATGTCCCTGCCAAAGATTCAGCTCTGATGACCAGCTCAATACACACACACATGCACACACACACACACACACGCACACCCCTGTGATGCTCTAGAGACTCTGCAGGGCCATCTACCACCCAGCAGGGCCTCATCCTCCAGCCTGGCTGAACAGGGGCCCTGAGGCCGCCGCCAGGGAGGCCAGGTGTGCACGGGGAAGTCCCCATTCTCCTCCCACACTGACCCAAGCATCTTTGGGCAAAGCCCTTCCCAGGCTGAAAGGACGCCTGGGCAGGAGCCACAGCATCGCGCCCCAGCCCCACCTTCCTCTCCCTCCACCCGCCTCCTCTCCGGACCGCAGAAGTGAGCTACGTAACAGCTGGACACACGAGCCAGAACGCACACACAGGGGCACACGTATGTACCCTCCAGGGAAGAGGTGCTAGCCCTGCTCCCGTTGCCATGGCAACCCGACTCGGGCTGCAGCAAGAGCTTTAATTGGAAGTGCTTGTTTGGCTGAAACCCCGGGAATAATCAGCAGGAGATTAGGAACATTAAAACCCAGCAGGAGCCACGGAGCATCTTGAAGATGGCGACAGAAAGGACAGTGCCTCGAAAACTCTGCCGACAGGAGTAGTAACCATGGTGACCATCTGCTGGGTGACGGCGCCAACCAGGCCTGGGCCCAGCGCTCTGCAGGCATCGTTTCCTCCCAACAACATGCCGTCATTTCTCCCCTTCACAGATGGGGAAACCGAGGCTCGAGAGGTTAAGGAGGTGGCCCACATCCACATGGGGCTTGAAGCCCGTTCGCAGCGACTCCAAGGGCCACCATGTTCTCGAGTATTGTCTGGGCCTCATGTACCCCAGGAGCCACGAGATCGGGTCCTGGGAGCCCTGGAGCCTGCAGCTCCTGCAAGGCAGCCAGTACCCCAGACAGCCCAGCCACCGAAGCCGCAGCCTGCTGGCCGGAGGGCCTGGCCGGGGTTGACCTCCAAGATAACCAATCCTGGTGGTTGCGAGCTTCCTCCACCAGGCTGCCCACCCTGCCTGCCACCACTGCTCCAGCCGGCCCGCCGTGGGCCTGGTGACCCCTGGTGGCAGCCCTGGGGCACTGCACCGAGATGTGGGCTTCCAGGACCCCAAAGAGGGAAGGCGCCAGAGCTGGGTACCAGGGCCAGCGTAGCCAACACCCTGCACCTTTTGCAGGAAGTCAGGAGTGGAGAGAGGGGGTGTGGCAGCCCGGAGACACCCATTAGCGCCCAGGCACCTGCTGGGCACCGCGACGCTGTCAGCATCCACCAGGATTTGGGCTGAGGCCCCCGGCTCTTCCAGAGTCCCGCAGACCCAGGATGCTGCCCCGGCCAGGCTCCTGGATTTCAAGGACTCTGCGGTCCCACCGCCTGCCCTGGGGCCACTGATGACCTAAGGCAGGGCCCCTAGACCCTGAGCCTCATGTTTCAATCACAGAGTTGGCACTAGTGCTGCCTAAGAGCGGGGTGCCCCCGAGACGGCCACCGCGTGAGCGCCCAGGACTTCAGCAGAGTGCTGGGGGTGGCCGTGGGGGCGCAGGGGCGGCACCCAGGTGGGCACAGACGGAACCCACCACGGCGGTGGGGTGCCGTTACCCAAGCATCTTCTGCCTGCCAATTTTGATTATTTTTACAGCAACTGGCATTTACTCAGTATCTTATTAAATTTCCTTTCTTGAACCACTCAAATACGCGAGTCACTATTATTCCAAATACAAGGACTTACAAACCAAATAGTGAGGGATCCGTGTGCCAACCAGCTGACCCTCGGCCGGGGTCGGAGCGGCAGGGCTGCGAGCCCTTACGGCCCAGCCTCCACAGTGCCCGCCGAGGAGCAGGCGCCTCTGGGCTAGGGAGCTGGCGGTTAAGGGGCTGGCTCAGGGCCCAGACCCGGGCCCCTGCCACAGGGCGCTGTGGGCTGTGGTCACCCGTAGGGTTCCCAGAGCACATCAGGGTCACCCCAGCGTGACATCTGGCGTTCCCACCCCCTTAGCCAGGCATGGGAACCAGGGTCATCCCACACCTCCACACGTCTGCCTTTGGGGCACAGCGCTCAGCGACCCAGGCAGTTGGACAGAGACCACAGGCTTCCTCAGCCCCTATTCACGTCCCTCACAAAGAAATCGGGACAGGCTGGTGGGGCTGAGTACGTGCTTAGCAAGGGTGTACTCCCAGGCCCCTGCCCAAGGCTCTTCCTGGGGCCCCCTTCTCCCTTCAAGCCTGGCTGCTTGAGGCAGAGCCCCATGACCCCTGCTGGCCACCCAGGTTTTCCTCCTACCAGCTCTGTCCTCCAGACTTGAGGACAGACTTCTACTCATGGTGGGGGCCCTAGAGGCTCCGGGATGGGTCTGAATGAAAGAGGACTGTCTCCCGGGGCAGTGGGGAGCCAGTCAGAGAGCACAGGTGGGTAGGAGGATACTTGTAAAGGTCCCAGTATGGGTTACAATGTGGGTGGGGGCTGCACCATGGGACAGAATAGCTTTGAAGCCTCTTAAAACCATGCAAAAAAGCACAGTCCTAGGAAAATGGGAGGGAGGGGCTCACTGACCAAGCCATACACTGGGTCCCCGGGGTCACTGGCAGACAGTGCAGACCACCTGGGCATCAGTGGTGTGTCCACTTGTGGCTGATCCCCAGGGACCAAGAGACACCAGAGGGTGGTGGCAGGACTCCAGAGCAGCGCTAGAGGTTATGATGTCTCAGAGAGCCAGGGGCCCAGCCCAAGAAAGCACCGCAGCTGGGAAAGGTCCCATGCAAGGACAGCCGCCTCCCTAGCACACAGCCCAGGCTCAGAGGTGAAGGCTCCAAATGCTGCTAAGCCTCCTGGAAATGCCAGCAAGTCCCCAACACCACGGTAACAGGAGCTCAGAGCACGGCTCCCTCCAGGTGGGGGCCCATGGGGCTCTGGGGGATCTGCCCACCGAGAGCCGGGCTGGTCCCTCGCTGCTCTCAGGTCTGTCCCGTGCTGGCAAGGGGAGCCTGGGCCAGCACAGGCCCCGAGTTCATGTTCAGTGGCGATCGGTCCTCTGGCTCTGACCACACCCCGAGTCATGGTGTTAACTGCGATAAGTGCCATGTACTGGGCGTGTGACTGACCCAGAGACTTGGTGTCACATCACCTAATATGAGCTGGGTGGGGGTCTAAGCATCGGCATTAGATTTGGTATTACTGGCCCCATCTTCTAGATGAAGAATGCGAACCCACAGAAAATTTAAACTTGGCCCCAGAAGTGGCTGGACCCTGATGCAAACCCAGCCCCTCCTCACTCCTGGGCCTCTGACATTTGCCTAGGAGAGGGGCTGAGGCGCGCCCCCACCTGCAGGCTGGACGAGCCCTCCAACTCCATCCCCCCAGGAGGGAAGGTGGGTCACCAGCGGTAACAGGAAGCTGCCATCCAGCCCCCTTCAAGACAGGCCTGGAGGAGGAAACCAGAGTCCTACTGGCAGGACAGGTGGCCTGGATGCAAGCACCAGCCAGAGCCAGCGAGGTCCCCGCAGGCAGAGCACAGAGCAGCCAGCCGTGTGCAGCACGCCTGGAGGATTTAGGGGGCACCTGCTGTGTGTCAGGCACGTGTCCAGAGCAGGACCCCCCAGACAAGACCCCTGCCCTCCTGGTGCTTGTGGCCCAGGGAACAGATAACAAGGGGGGGAATAAACAATTCCACAAGGTGATCAGCAGAGTCAGAGACCCTCGGGGTGAAGGGCGCACTGTGAGATGGGCAGAGGGCGCACCCCCGCCCCAAGGGCCCCAGCCACATGCCTCCCCCCAGGCAGCTGCTGAGCTTGGCTTGGGCTGGCTCCTAGGGGAAGCCCTTCACCTTCTGGGGTGCAGCGATGCCCCCAGGTCCAGGCTAACAGTTAACGCCTCCAGGCCAGATCTCATAGATCTCTACATTCTAGAGTCTTCCTCCTATCTGCCTCTGCGCCTGCAGGTTCGCCCTTAGCAATGCCTCCCCCAGCAGCCCCTTGGCCAGCCCAGCAGAGGTTCACTGGCCCTGTAACCAGGCCTGCCTGGGACACCGGCTTCTGTGTGTCTGTCAGCACTGTTCCCGGTCCTGGCCCCTCCCCGACCCCAGAGGTCCAGGTGTGCCCCTCCCCAAGCAGCCCCGTCAGTCAGCCTGGACCAGTCAAGAATTTAGACTCTCCCAAATTGTTCCAAAGCCATATCGCTGGCTAAGGCCAGGCTTCACTTCCTCATGGAGAAAAGGGGCTTCCATGTGTTGGGGTTCAGAACATGCTACCCCAGAATAAGACACTTGGCATATGGGGTGCTTTTAGCTGAAGGAATTTGATTGGTGCCAGGTGCGGGAGGGGCTCGCTGGCCTTCCTCTGGAGCAGGTCGCGAGGCCCTCATGGGACAGGCGTCTTCCCCACGCCCAGAGGAAAGAGCATCGCTGCCTCCAAGACAGGGGGACACCGAAAAGAATCAGAACCAACAGGCCTTGCGGAGGCCCCGGTCACTTCTCTGTGCTCACACTTTTTGTCCTGTCAATCACGCTTTCTCACACCTTCCCGCTTTTCATCAAACCGGCCATAAAGCACTCGGGTGTGACCATCCATTCAGCTCTGCGTTTCCTTATGAGGGCTCCTGTGTCACATAAAACTTACCCTGAGTAATGTGTATGCTTTTCTCTTGTGTTGTTGCAGAGCCCAGCAGAGAGCTGGAGGGCAGAAGGACAGGCTGTTCCCCTACAGATGCAATCCCACCTGTCCTCGCCTCCGTCACCTAAGTGCCTATTTAGGATGGCCACTCTGGCCCCACAGGGACTGCCCCTATCAGGGACTAAGCTGGGCAAGATGGTGACCTTGCTAAAGGCCAGACTGACATCCTCAAACTTCTCCACTAGCAGCCCCACCCACTTATTTAGGGGACTGGGCTACTCCTGGTTGGAGGCTCTTCCCGGGGAACCACACTGCCAGGCAGAGGCGAGGTGCCGGCCTCTTGGGAGAAGCTGTGGTCTGGGTTCTGGACTGGGTGGGTGGCCTCTGTTCAGCTCTGAGCTCCTGACTCTGAAAATTCTCAGCTTCTCCAGTTCTCCGTACCAGGGATCCTGGGCACCTACGTCCTCCGGAGCAGGCAAGGAGACCACGACCAGCCCAGGAGCCAAGGCTGTGGTATCGTTCCTTCTACACAAAGATCTAATTTGGGTGACAAAATTTCCTCTGTTCCTGAAGCTAACATCCAGGGCAGGGAGTTGGGAGGACCCTAGTTCAGGCCCCTTGGAGAGTGGTTATGCCTGGAGAAATGGTTCTTCCCCTGCAGTCCTTCATCCATTCATCCATCCATCCATCCATCATCCATCCATCCATCCATTCATCCACCCATCCATCATTATCCATCCATTCATCCACCCATCCATCATTATCCATCCATTCATCCATCCATCCATCCATCATCATCCATCCATCCATCTACCCACCCATCCATCATTATCCATCCATTCATCCATCCATTATCCATCCATCCATCCATCATCATCCATCATCCATCCATCCATCCATCCATCCACCCATCCATCCATCCATCCATCCATCCATCCACCTATATTCATCCATCCATATAACAAACATCTCCTGAGCTGCCTGGTAGGCTTTCCAGTTGTTAGAGCTCCAGCTCCAGACAAAGCAGAGCTGAAATTCCTGGCATTTACTAAATCTGGGTGTCAGGGAGAGACACGCAGAGTAGTTTTGCCTCAGAGAAAAGCAATCCCTCCCCTGTTTCCTGCTGCCATAACCCCAGCCCCTGGGCCAGGAGGTGGGAGGCGGGTATCTACTCGTGGAGGCAACCAGACTCCCAATTCAGGCCTGAACCGTGAGCCCGGAGCCCGCCTCCGCACAGAGGTGAGTCCCGCCAAGGAAGAACAGGGAAGCCCCACTCGCCCCAGAGATTGGGAGGCGTCTCGCTTACATTTTGAAGCAAATGAGAGAGAGCACAGGAGAGACCCCCTCACCCACCGTGACCCAGGGGTTGGTCATGGCCGCCCAAGCTCCTCACCATGGACACTCCCACACGGGAGCATCTCAGCTCAGGCTTCTCAGAGACTGGGGGGCTCAGAAGCAGTGGCGTTCATGTCCCACAGCTCTGGAGACCACAGACAAGATGAAGGTGCCAGCGGATTTCATGTCTGGCGAGGGCCTGCGTCCTGGTTCACAGATGGCCGGCTTTTCCCCGGGCCCCCAGGGGGCGGAAGGGGTGAGCCAGTTCTCTGGGGTGTCTATATAGGGGCACTGATCCCATGCATGAGGACTCCCCTTCAGGACCCAATCACCTCCCGAAGCCCCGCTTCCAACACCACCACGCTGGGGATTAGGGTTCAACATACGCATTTTGGGGGACACAAACATTCAGGCATGACATGCGCCCCCCCAGGCCCAGCTTCCTGCTGCCAGAGCCCCGACAGAGCTGATGCTTCCCCTTTGGAAAAAGGCCAGTCCAGAACTGAGATCCCAAACTCCTCAATGAGGGGCCTTGCTGCTCCCAAGGGGCCCAGGGGGCTGGGAATGGGGTTAGCCCGGGTTGGTGTGCGCCACCAGGATACCGAGGACAACAATCCTGAAAATACAGTTCCCCTCAAGAGCCTGTGTCCAGAGCCGGCGAGGGCGAGGCGCTGTGCTGGGCCCTTTACCTGTATATTCTCATTGAGCATCAAAACAACCCTGTGAAGCAGCCACTTCCATCACTCTTACTTCCCAGATTGGGGAAGGGGCTCAGAGAGGTTTAATAACTTTTCCAGGGTCACACAGCAGAGGGGGAGTTTGAACCCAGGCCCTCTGATGCCACAGCCTGAGTTCATTTTGCTGTTTCCAAAGGCCTGCTTTTTCGCTGTGGTTTCAGGCTCCCAGCCCTCTTTATTCTGAAAAGAAGACCCTCCTCTGTGTTTAGACAGAAGTAGCCGTCAGTGAGAAAGCCTCCTTTGACCGAACCCTTTGGAAAGCACGTTTGACCTGGAAATGTTTGTCATCTTCTTCCTGCCAGGGACAGGAGCTCCTTCCAGAAATATGGGATGAATTGTGCACATCCCCTCCCCAAAGATGTTGAAGTCCTAAACCCGAGAACCTATGAATGTGGGCTTACTCAGAAACAGGGTCTTTGCAGGTGATTGAGTTAGGGTGAGGTCACTGCAGTGGGCCCTAGTCCACTATGCTGGTGCCCTTATAAAAAGAGAAAATTCAGGCATGGAGACACACACTGGAGAGGGGCATGGAGCCGATGCTTCTTTACAACCTCGAGGGAACCAGCCCTGCTGACACCTTGATCCAGATTTCTCCAGAAATGCGAGACAGTATATTTCTGCTATTTTAGTCACCCAGTCTGTGTGCTCTACCTCGTGACAGCAGCCCTTGCAGACTAATACAGATGGCCAGGCCAGGGTTTCTAGAACCAGGAGAGACTGGCGGAATAATCAGCCACCAACAGAATGCCATTGTCCCCAGACCTCGTTCTGGGGAGGAGAAGCCCGGCCAGGTCAGGCTGTGTGAGAAGAATCTTGGTGTGAGCTCAGCCCTGGGCCAATACACTCTCAGCTTTAGGCAGGAGTGCCATCTCGCCTCCTGCCGCAAGGTGGTCCCCGGGATAGCAGAGGCTGAGGACGGGGTCAGCGGGGGGCAAGTGTCGGCACAAGCATCTGCATCAACCCAGGCTGGGAAGCAATTTCACAAAAGCAGGTGGAGATTCCAAGTTTCCAGCACGGGCACTTACCGGGGCCACAGAACTGTTGGTCTGGAGTCGCTCTGAGCAATGCCTGCAGTCAGCCCCTCGGAGGCAGTGTGGCCACTCCTACAATGGCAACAAGCTTCCGTTATTAGGGAGCAAGCTCTTAGTCCTCAAGGAGCATAAATATTTGCAAATTCCCCTCTTCTTTCCCCACAAAGCAGCTACTTAAGAGCCCTTTGGGTAGAGCAAGCATTTCAATCAGAAAGGCTTATCGTCCATTCCAGGGGTAAGAGCTCCCCCCTTTGTCACCTGCTGGCCACATGCACAGAAGGCCGTCGTTCGTGTGAGGCCACAGGCCGGGTGGAAGCCAGGGGCCCTGGGCACCCTCCGTGAGGCAGGGAGGTTTGAGTGAGCACAAAGGCCAGAAGGCTCTACTCCCCACTGGCCACCGGGTATGTAGACCAGACAGCGCAGTGATGCCAAAGCACCGGAGGTGGGTGAAAGTCCTGGGAATCCAGGAGAGCAGGGCACCACGGCCTGGAGCCAGCGGGAGCAGGCGGAGACCTCCGAAGCTGCGGAGCGAAGTCAAAGTTCCAACTTAGCACTGGAGGTTGAGTTAGGGAGGGAGGCTGCAGAACGCTTCCTGGAGATCAGTTAACTCGGAGGATGCGTGCTGCCTGCCCTCGCCCCGCGCCGAGCAGTGGGCACTCAGGAAGTGGCAAAGTCTACGGCCTCAGGCCCTCCTCGTCGGACCTTCTGGGTCTGCCTCGGGCCCCTGCGGAGTATAATCCACCCTCTGGCCCTAAAGCGGCAGCTGTCAGAGTACAAGTCAGCGTGTCCTTTGCACCCAGAGCTGACATTTCCGATCTGCCACCCAGCAGCCTACAGTCAGGACCCTCAAAGACACCCAGAAACAATGAAAACAAACCAGGGAAAGTTTGAATAAAACCTAAAAATTGGACAATAAGAATCGGTACAATTACTGAAAAGTTTCTGTTAAGGTTACATATGGCATTTAGCCACCCAGCAACCCTGGCAGCTGGTATCATGGCTTCCATTCAGCAGCCCAACAAACCTAAGGACTGTGTCCTATTCCCAAGTCCATCGTGGCCTGGCCAGGTGCAAACCCGGCTCCGGCTCAGAGGCCCGCCCGCCCTGTCCTGCATGCTCTCCCGATCCTGAGCCTGCCCTGACCTGCCCCGGAGACTCAGCAGGCCCCTGCATCTGGGAGGCTGTTCCCTGAAGCTGTGGGATGGGGGCACTTTGAACTCGACCAGCTGAGAGAGCCTCTGTCCAATCCCTTTCCCCATTTCAAGGGGTAAACTGAGGCACCGAGCGGGGCAGATGCTGACTCAGAATGTACTTCATCCGTGCTGCTGAGCAGGGCAATGCAGGTCAGCCACTAAGAAATCCCACTTCTGACATGAAAACCTTTGCAGTGAACGAGCCACTGAGAAGCAGCCCAACTTACTCGGGGTCTTGGGGGTGACATGCTGGTGGCACAGGCACTCAGGGAGGATGAAGAGGCAGGCAAACCCTGTAAGGGGACCCAGCCCTGTCCCAGAGTGGGACCACAGCCCAGAGCAGCCGCTGGCCAGCCTCCAAGGCTTAGCTTCCTGAATGGCCCCTGGAGCCGGAGGCAGCCCTGGCCCGCCTCTCCGGCCACTCCTCAGAGGAAGGCGTAGGGCTGCCGGAGAACTGGTTTGCCAGAACAGTAACCTTCACCCTGGTGTGGATTCTGGTCATAGAGTTTCAGACTCTCGGGGAAACTCTGCTCCTTCATAAATCCCAAGGAGGCTTCAGTCCAACCCATGGGCTACTTCCCACAAGACATCATGCCAAGCCCAGGAGATGTCAAGGGACAAGCAGGCAGGCAGACAGGTGGGCGAGAAAGGCCAAAATCCACCAGAAACACCCCACCCCGCCAAGAACCTCAGCGCACAAGGGGGCTGCCATGCTCAATTTTGGGCTGGGTGGCCTGCCGAGAAACTCCAATGAACAGTAAGGATCATGACAGCTGCACAGGGACCCATGCCCTTAACCCTGCAGAGAGAGGCCTGCTCCCCTTCAGATGGCTGTCCCTGCAGAGCCGCGCTTGGACCTCGCCAGGCCCCAGCTCACAGTCGATGCGCGCAGGAGGCCCGGCAGGTGGGCACTGGAGTCCCACTGCCTGGGGGGAAATCTTGGCTCTGCTGCTCTCTTGGCTGTGTGACTTTGAGGAAATCAAGTCACCCTTCTGTGACTCAGTTTCCTCACCTGTATACTAGGGGCAATAATAATGGTTATCATTGGAACGGGTGGCTTTCTTTCTACCCTTGGGGGTCTGGGGAGGAGGTTTCGGGGGCTTCTCTGCAAGGCTCAGGAAGCCATCCAGGTCCTGGCAGACCCAAGAGTGGCCACACTTACCCTGCTGCTGGAATCAGGAGCAGACGCCCCCACTGGTTCTCCGTCACAGGCCCTGCTCCCAGGGGGGCCATCCCTCCCCAGCCACTTCCCAGGCGGCACTTCTGAGCTGGGATTTCACACCAGAAGAGGGGCTTTTCTTGAAAGTGGCTGCAAACCTCTCCTCATTCGCTGCAGGAGGGAGCGCTCACCCGAGCGGCGAGCCTCAGGCCCTGGCTCGAGCACTCTTCACGGACTGGCTTAGGGACTTGGAGGCATTCCCTAGCATGGAGCCTCTCCACGCTCCATGCAAGCGGGAGGCAGGCTTTGTACTCTCAAGGAGGCCCTACAGAGGCAGCAGCCAGGAGGAGGCAGGGCTGAGAGAGGGAAGCTCTATAAATCAGACCCAGTTAGAGGCCCCAGCTGGACATCAGGAGCTTGCAGGTACCCCACCCCCCCAGAATCATACCCACAGAGCTCGGAAGAGAGGGGCCTGCGTCTCAGGCAGACAGGGCAGGCCCATGGCTATGAGCTGCTCTAAGCACGGGCTGCAGGAGCAGGTGTTGGGGACCTAAGATGCTGTCCATCGTCCCAGCTCTTCTTTGATGAGAAAAGCTGAGAACACCCTGTAGCAGGTTTCTGCCTCTACTGTGCAAATTGCAAACTTAGTGATTTAACACAAATTCAATATCTCGCAGTGGCATGGTTCAGAAGGCTGGCCCGGGTCCCACTGGGTTAAAGTCAGGTGTGGACAGGGCTGTGTTCCTTCTGGAGGCTCGAGGAGAGGATTGGTTTCCAGCTTCCAGAAGTCACCAGCATCCTCAGCTCTCAGCCTGTCCTCCATCTGCAAAGCCCGCAGCACTTTTCTCTCTGACCAACTTCTGTTACCACATCTCTTCCTCTGACACTCGTCCCGCTATTCCATTTATAAGGTGCTGGAGTGATGCTGGGTCCACCTGGACAACTCAGGACACACTCCCAATGTCAAGGTCAGCTCATGGGCAACCTGATTCCGTCTGCAACACGAATTCCCCATCACCACGTCACCTAACACCCAGGTTCTGGATGTCTCTAAGGCCCTTATTCTGCCTAGCAGCACACCCATTACACAGATGGTGATGACAACAATGACAATAGCTAACACTTATTTAGTGCTTATGGTATGCCAGGAACATGTCTATGTGTCTCACACGCACCACTCGTTGCTTATTGCGAGGCAGCCCTGGGCAGTAGACCCATGGTTAGCCCTTCTCTATGTGATAGAACTGAGGCTCTGAGAGGCTAGGGACTTGCCCAAGGCCACTGGCACCACTGTTGAGCCCAGGCATTGGCCCAGGAGCTCTTCCCGCCAGGCCCCAAGAGTCAAGAAACACACCCAAGCACACAGAGGCTGCAGACCTGGACCCCGAGGCACACTGGCACCACCATGGAGATGAGCAGAAGCCCGGATGTGGGCCCTCGGGGAGTGGGACAATCCCGGAGACAAGTATCCAGCCTGCATGAGGAGCCGGCCAAACCTATGTACCCCAAAAAGACTGCCTCCAACCCTTGGTCGGCGTGAAGGTGGGAGACAAGAAGTCTTTGAAGAAGCCAGTTATTATCTCAGCAAGAGCCCAGCCGCTTCCCCCGCACCTCTGGGCACCCGCAGACACAAGAACACGGTACATTCGGTGGCAACTCTGAGGCAGCTCGTGTGAACGCTTGTCATAGCTCTGGGCCAACTGTTAAAATAACTTTTGGTTGTTATTACAAAGTAATAGATGTTTATTGTAGAAATGTTAGAAAACGCAGACAAGCTAAAAGAAGGGAATAAAAATTATCCAAAATCCCAAACTGCAAATGTACCACTTGACATGTTTTTGTACATTGTTCCAGTAATTTTCCTAAGCATCCATGCCTATGTTTTTCTAAAATGAGCTCTCTAAAAATGGGCTCATACTTTTCATCCTGTTTGGCAAAACGCCTCTTCTCCTGAGTGTATCGTGAACATGTCAGGAGACGAGGCTCACTCCCCTTCTCATCCCTCCCCCCACCCCAGTTCCTCCCAAGAAAGGGTGGTTCGTGGGACCAGAATCTGGATCCCAAGTGCACCCCGTAATGGGCTGCATTTCCATGTGAGTGGCCATGAGTTAAGACACCACATGCACACACACATGCACATATGCATACATACCCATATACACGTGTACAGATATGAGCACATATGCAACATGTATACACGTAAAATTCTGTGTGCACATGCATATACACAGATACACAAGCACGCAGACACACAGATACGCACAAATGCATTTCTCAACCGCCTGCCGCCCACACCTTCAGTCCCCTGCAGGGCTCTCGGTGTATCTGAGATGCAAGGCTAGCTGACTGTTTTGCTCTGCCCTCAAGTGTCCTCATGTGGGCACCCTGTCCTTTCATCTGTGGTCTCTGCAGTCTCGTGGTGGGCAGATCTGACCTTGAGAGAGAAATGGGCCTCACTGTGGCCCTGCACCCAGGCCCTGCCTCCCAGGCTGCTCTCTGCAGAACCCAGCACAGTGAGGCACAGCAGGCCTGGACCCGGCCAACAGGACCACATGCTACCCACCTGCTCACCAGGCACACATCCACCTGGGTGCTCGTGGTGCCCTGGCCCAGTGCCACCCAAGAGCCCAGCCTGGCAGTGGCACCTCCCCTGCCACACTTTTCCATGACATCATTGTGGGAACAGCAGGGCCCCC
>JAQQAC010002837.1:3646724-3697018 GCA_029783875.1 Phataginus tricuspis
TCCCTCCCTTCCCACCCATCTCCCCAGTCCCTTTCCCTGTGGTAACTATTAGTCCGTTCTTGGGTTCTGTGAGTCTGCTGCTGTTTTGTTCCTTCAGTTTTTTTTTTTCTTTGTTCTTATACTCCACATGAGTGAGATCATTTGGAACTTGTGTTTTTCGGCCTGGCTTATTTCACTGAGCATAATACCCTCCAGCTCCATCCATGTTGTTGCAAATGGTAGGATTTGTTTTTTTCTTATTGCTGCGTAATATTCCATTATGTATATGTACCACATCTTCTTAATCCATTCATCTACTGATGGGCACTTAGGTTGCTTCCATTTCTTGGCTATTGTAAATAGTGCTGCAATAAACATAGGGGTGCATCTGTCTTTCTCAAACTGGGCTGCTGCATTCTTGGGGTAAATTCCTAGGAGTGGGATTCCTGGGTCAAATGGTATTTCTATTTTGAGTTTTTTGAGGAACCTCCATACTGCTTTCCACAATGGTTGAACTAATTTGCATTCCCACCAGCAATGTAGGAGGGCTCCCCTCTCTCCACATCCTCGCCAACATTTGTTGTTGTGTTTTGGATGTTGGCCATCCTCACTGGTGTGAGGTGATATCTCATTGTGGTTTTAATTTGCATTTCTCTGATGATTAGCGATGTGGAGCATTTTTTCATGTGCCTGTTGGCCATCTGAATTTCTTCTTTAGAGAAGTGTCTATTCATGTCCTGTGCCCATTTCTTAATTGGGTTATTTGTTTTTTGTTTGTTAAGGTGCATGAGTTCTTTGTATATTTTGGATGTCAACCCCTTATCAGATACATCATTTATGAATATATTTTCCCATATTGTAGGATGTCTTTTTGTTCTCCTAATGGTGTCCTTTGCTGTACAGAAGCTTTTCAACTTGATATAGTCCCATTTGTTCATTTTTGCTTTTGTTTCCCTTGCCCGGGGGGATATGTTCATGAAGAAGTCACTCATGTTTATGTCCAAGAGATTTTTGCCTATGTTTTTTTCTAAGAGTTTTATGGTTTCATGATTTACATTCAGGTCTTTGATCCACCTTGAGTTTACCTTTGTGTATGGGGTTAGACAGTAGTCCAGTTTCATTCTCTTACATGTAGCTGTCCAGTTTTTCCAACACCAGCTGCTGAAGAGGCTGTCATCTCCCCATTGTATATCCAGGGCTCCTTTATCAAATATTAATTGACTGTAGGTGTTTGGGTTAATGTTTGGATTTTCTATTCCGTGTATCTTTTAACTAAAAACTCATCAGAGGTCTCCTTCCGGTCGCCTCTAAGTTTGGGCAGGTTGGGACTTTGCAGGAGAAAGGCCAAAATAAGCAGACCTGAGTGACACCCCGCTCCAGAAGTCATCCGGAGAAGAGTGGACAATTTTAAGAGACCAGAATTATTAAAACAAACCCCAAACTAACCTATTTTACCCTCTCCCAAACTTTGCAAAATTAGCTGGCCTAAATATGTTGACTACCTTCATGTCTCTGCGATTTGGACGGGCTTCAAGAGCCTTTCAGAACTGATTTGATGTAATGCTGCTCGGTTTCATTATTGATTTGCATTCCAGGGTAAAACCCAAAGTTTGTGTCCACATTTAGAACATAAGCGTTACCACGCTGTCTAAATATTATACCTCCCTGTCACAGTGTGACAGTCACAGCCTAAACATACTGTGATTGACCTTCAGGCACTTATAGTAAACATAACTCAGGGATATGCCGGGATTGGAACCCCCTTTCATCACTAATACAATATCCTCTGGCTGTGCGAACACTCGCAAAGCCATTTCTCGTCATTAAAATCAAAGACGCAGGGAACCCGAATTTGATAAGAGCCCCCTCCACCTGTTCACTCCCAGAAGGCTGGAGGGGCAGCGAACAGAAGAAGGGTGTCCTCCTTCACGAAGGGCACGCGGCCTGGTCCTCACCCACCTAGAAACTGTTTTTTCTGTCTGGTAACAAACAGTGCTTTTAACCAGTGAAGGTCAAGCCTGTCTAACACTATGGACGGAGCCCTGGATTCACCCTCCTCCAAGTTTCCTAAGGGGAGAAAGTTTCAACCATCTATCCACCCATTTTTTTCCAGACAAATAAAGAAGAGAAAGTTAAATCTGAATTCGGGATTTTTTTCACGTTCAATGCTTTAAACAGAAGTTAACAAACATTTTCTTAGAGAACCAGATGTAACACGTGGGCATAGCAGACCATATTGTCTCTGTTGAAACCGCTCAACTCAACCTGTAGCCTGAAAACAGCCAGAGACAATGTGTAAATGAAGGGGCGCGGCTGCGTGCCATTAAAACTTTATTTACAGAAGCAGCAGGTTTTTGTCTGTGGGCTGTCGTTAAGTGCTGAGAAATGGGTGAGGGGGTATCCAACAGATGCGACCCGTAGGCTGCCTCAGATTTTAGAAAGACGGAGATTGTGTAGCCAGGTCATGATTCCCCAGAATTCCCTACTGTAAGAGATCAGTTTTGCACCTCCTTAAATGCAACAACAGCCTATTCATAGAGTTGTTAGCTTATCCTGCAGTTTGACCCCCTTACCCTTTGCCTCGCAGCCTTCATAGTTAGAAATAAGAGCTGAGGCCACGAGGAAGATTCAAGACACCAATGAGCATCTCTAGTCAGCCTCTCCCCTCCAGCCAGGTGGTCATCCTGGCATTCAGAGAGGCCCCTGGAGGATAGTGTGCAGACCCAGGTACTGGCCCCTTTTAGCCTCCCAGCCACCAGCACTCACTCCGGAAATGAACCCCACTCTCCTGGGAGATGGCACAGGTCTAAACGGGAGGGTCGCCAGGGAAGCAGGTTCCTTGGGAAATACAATTGGGGAAAAATAAGAAAAGAGTAGGCAGAGCAGGGCTGGACGCTTCAGGAAGCCTCCACTCAGTTGTTGATCTGAGCGCTTCTCTCTTAATTAAACACTTTAGCAGCTAATTGACTTCAGCAATTAAAAAAAAAAAGACCAGATTCAATTTCCACTCCCTTAAAACGCAATCTAGACAATTTATGAAAAGCGACCAAATATACTACAGAGATGAATAGACTTTTCCTTGCCATAACCTTCTTTAAAAGCACTTGGAGAAGTGCAAGAAAAGTCTTAAATCAAAAGGAATGTCATACTTAATAAAATGGAAGTTGGCATTGTTGATTTAGAGGCTCCTTGATTATCATAAAGGACAGATACAGAGACCCGCCTCCGCCCAAGTTTCTTCCTAGATGAACCCATCTCAAATGGCAATTACAAAATGAAGCACCAAGCTGCTAAGGAGAGCTGCAGACCCCGGACTGACCCTCCTGCCATTCAGAAAATGCTCTTGACCTTAGCAGGAAGCGCAATCCTTGAAAAAAGTGAGGCTGAGAATGGCTTCCGGTCAGAGGGAAGGAAGGCAGGTGTGTGAGGTGTGTATGGGGCAGCCACATACATACACATGTACACACGCTCACACACTGACACGACGTACACATTACACTCAGTTAAAGATGAAAACGAATTTGCCTCCAGGCCCAGGTCTAGTCAAGAACATCTTTCAAGGTGATTAGAAAAACCCCACATAAGCAGAAACCAGCAACTTTATCCACATCTGGCTAAGAGCTGTGTTCTGGAAATGAGGAATGACTTATGTAGCACCTGGCACATAGGAAGGGCTCAGTGTAGGCTGCATGAAGTACACATAGTCCTGAGCTAAAGTTCAGATTCTAAAATCAGTAACCTGAGGCTTCCAGCTCAGGGAGCACTTGGAGGTGCCCTTCTGAGCCGTCAGCTCCCTCATACACAGACTTTCCAGGCAGCATGAGCGTGCCCCTCTGGCGGGGCATCTGCTGTTACACCTTCACTCCGCAGCAGAGGAAGCGGCCGGGAGCGCGGCCCCGCCCTCCTCTGACTTCAGGTCCACCCCCGCTTTGCAAGCTCAGGAAGGTTGCTGCAGCTGTCTGCACCTGTCTCCTCGTTTATTACACGGAATTTGGGTTTTAGATGAGATGACACATGTGAAGCTTGCAGAGTAAGATTATCTCCACAGTAAGGGCTTCCCCCAAGCTAGCTCTACCTCAGCCTCTGTCTCAGCTGTTGGTAACACATCCTCCCATCCAATCCCTCTTTCTTATGTACCTAATATCTGATCTGTCCTCCACTCCTGCTGGCCCTGCCTTCAACACAGACCCAGAGTCCACAGCGTCCCAATCATCTCTCACCTGCAGCAGCCTCTTTCCTGATTCCCAGCTTCTGCTCTGGACACCCTGCAATGAATCCTCAACTCATCCACCACAGGGATGCTTTACAATGTCCAGCAAACCATCCCTGTTTCACCCTGAGTAAAACAAACACCCTCCCCTCCACAAGCTCACCCAGTGTCTTGCCAGTGGGTTTCAGCCCCAGGCAAGTTCACTATGGATTCAGTGAGAACGGAATGTACTTGGGGTAAAAGTTTATACCTGGCTTTCTTCTCCCAGCGATAGGTTGAGCACTAGAATGTCATCTGCACCCAGAAGTCTGCAGACCTGTTAATCCTCCTTCATCTCTGCCTCCACCCAGAGCACTGGGCGGGGGAGCTCTTTATATAGAGACCTGGTCAGTAATAGCTCATTGCCTACAGGTGTGGAAGCAGTAGCCTAGCAGCAGGCCAATTACATCATCAAGTAGTTTAGGGTCAGGTGAGAATCCTGGCCATAGTAACTTCCATTTTCCCCACACCCAGCCACCTCCTTTCTGTTCCCCAAATATGGCAGACATGTGTCCCCCTGGGTCTATTGCAAGAGCTGCTCTCTGCCTGGAATATTCCTCCCCAGAAACCAATTCCCTCACCTCTTTCAAGCATTTGTTCAAATACCATTTTCTTCCGGAGACCTAGCCTGGCCACCCTGTTTCCTTACAGCCCTCTGCCCCACCCCCCACCCACCCTGGCACTTCTATGCATAAGCTTTACATTTTTCTATAGCAATATCACCTTCTAATCTACTGTTTCATTTACTAATGTGTTATTTAAATCCTTGGGGGTTTTGCCCACTGACATTCCCCAAGCACTTAGAACAGTGCCTGACCCATAGGAGGTGCCCGGTGAAGACTGGCTGAGTAGGTGAACCAAAAGGCTATGGGTCAGATGCCCACTCTGCCCTGGGCTAGGCATGGGACATAAAAGGGTCAGACAGAAATAGTCACACGTTCAACACCTTTGCTACAAGACCCTCATTCTCCATTTTCACCACAGCTCTGTGGGGCAAGGCACTCGGATCTTTCTTCCATTCTAGGGGCTTGCCCAGGGCACTCGGGAAGAGTAACAGAACAAGAAGTCACAGCGAGGAGTTAGACAGTCCCAGGGGTTGAGAGCATACTCCACAGACCACCCAGCGCCCTGTAACACTTAGTGCTGGCATTAAAGACACACCTCCTGCATCTCATCAACGCCTGATAAGCAAGCGCAGTTCATCGGGTGCAAAATCAAAGCCGAGGGCCCCAAGCAGTTTAAAGCCTAAGTGGGAACAGGTAAATAAGTCATTCACTGCTTCCTTTCCCTCCGTTTTTCATACGTGCCCAAGCTACAGGACGCATTGTTGAAATGTGAGCTCAAAGAAGAAAATCCTAAATCCAGGGAGCAAGGAGATACCTCTGTTTTGTTCTAAACATGGATTTTCTTTTCTTTATCTTTCCATGTGTGTGTGTGTGTCTGTGTGTGTGACCTCATGCAGTGACCCAGGATTGAGAGAGAGTCCTAGACTCCAAAGGGCAAAGCCGGTCCCTGCAATGCGGGACCGGGGCACGGAGGCTGCCTGGGGGCTCACTCATCTACCAGAAAGACTGTGTCCCTCTCTTAATGCTCTGGGACCTTATTTGGAGGAGGAAGTGCTTCCTTACTGGGGTGTCTCCCACCTTAATTTAAGCTAACGTTCATTGCTCTTGATCCATGCAAACCCATCAGTTCCCCTTCCTAAACCCTCTTCCAAATACCATCCTCCACTTCAAAGCCCCGTGGCCTCGGGCTGGTCACTTAACCTCTCTGAGCTTCCATTTATTTCCCTGGTCCTCTCACAGGGCTGCTGGGAGAACCCAACAGGAACAAGGAGAGGGACCACCGCTCCCCACAGGCTGACCAACGCCCTTCCCTCTAGCTTCTTCTGGAACCCAGGTCTGGTCCTTCAGCTGCTTCCCTGTGACGCTTTGTCTTGCCAATGGGTTTCAGCCCCAGGCAAGTTCGCTATGGATTCAATGCGACCAAAGAAATTGACAGCAGAAAGTTCTTTGGGGTGAAAGGGTTTATTACCCGGCTTGTTCTCCCGGAGGTAGGTAGAGTATTAGCGTCTCTGCCTCCGCCCAGAGCACTGGGCCAAGCTCTCTCTATAGCACAATAATGGCTTATTGCCTGAAGGTGTGGAAGCTGTAGCCTAGCAACAGGCCAGTTACATCATCAGGTGGTTTAAGTTCAGTGAGGATCCTGGCCATAGGAACCCCAACTCCCCCACACTCCACCCCTCCAGGATTCTCGCCTTACAATCTACACGCTTTCCATCTTCCGCAGTGGTCTGTGTGCGAGAAAGCTGGAGCACTGTAACCAGATTCCACACAGCAACAGAGGCTAACAACAACTTAAGAGATAATAAAACATAAGATACAGGTAACAAAAATTATAATAATCCTCAAGCCAGAGGAGGTTCCTAATAACAAAAATTATAATAATACTCAAGCCAGAGGAAGTTCCCAATCCACAAAGATTTTAGGGGCCATAAGACACATGCTTTAATGCCACCAACATAGGCAAATCTTGTCCATCAGGTAGGATGCATGCAAGAGAATGGTCCTGTGATAGGACTGTAGCAGGAAGGGGTCCCTTCCAAGTCTAGTATACCATACTTTCACTCCTCTCCCCGTGGGGGTTACTGAAGGGTCTATATACAGTGCTACTGGAGGTGCATGCACTGGCCATAATGATAAAACAAAACTCCCCGGTAAGATGCTCCTACCTTCTGGCTGTTCAGGATATACTGCTGTGATCTTTGGCGGCCACTCTGCTGTTATTTCACGAATACACAGGAGGCCAGCTTCCAGGCCTTGTCCCCAAGGTGCCAGGAGAGCCAGCCATCATTGGTCCATGTGTCGAAAGGTCCAAGGCCATGTCCACTCAATGGAGTCTCCGGGGTTCAGTGCAGTTGGTGCTGGCAGCAAGATGTTACTCTGGTGGCCAAACCTCGGCTTCAGTGATTCTTCCTTGGTTTGCACTTGCAGTTGTATAGGGGAGGCAGCCATATGTGTTCGTGTCTATGGGGCTCAGGGTTCCCTTTCAGGGTCTCTCGTTCAAACACCGTAGCATTGTCCATAAGCGGACTGACCATCCCCACAGACTATTGGTATCTGACTTTAGTCCGGATTTTAACAAGCCATTGTGTCTCTCTATCATGCCAGATGTGGTAGGATTGTATGGCACATGAAACTTCCATTTGATTCCCAGCTGTCACACCCATTCTTGCAGTGTATGTCCAGTAAAATGGGTGCCCTGATCACTCTCAATCCTCTGTGGTCGGCCATAGGCAGCAAAGAGACGCTCCAGGCCTCTTTTGGTCATCTGCTGCTCTGCACAATGGGTAGGAAAAGCAACCAGAAGTCCAGTAGCTGTGTCCACACAGGTCATCACATACCAATATCCTTCTGACACAGGTAGAGGCCCAATATAGTCTATCTGCCACCTGACGAGGGGTATAGGCCCCTTAGCTATTGTCCCATGTTGCTGTGGAACTCGGTGTAAGTCCCTTTTGGAGCACATGACACACCCCTGCCGGGCTCTACTAACTTCTTCGAAGGTCAAAGGCAAGGCCCACCGACGGGCTACAGCCCTCATTGTCTTTTGCCCCGCCTGCAACAAACACTGATGTAGCCATTGGGCTACATCAGAGGCAGGTTTTCCTTCTAACCAATGTATCTGGGCCAATTTATCTGATTCACCATTTCCTGGGGATGCCAGTGGCATATGACCTGTGACATGGTATAGTGTAATTATTTTAGTCTGACGACAGGCCCATAAGTCTTGCCACAATTCTTGCCCCCAAAGGGGTTGGTGACCAACCAGTCAGTTGGCATGGTACCAGGTTGGTAGCCACAGGGTCAAGCCCCAATAGACAGCCCAGCTGTCAGTGCAGACAACTATAGGGGAGGGCTCCTGGCTGATCACAAGCGACACAGCCTGCAACTCTGCCTATTGGCTGCTCTTCCCCTCACCATCTTCCATCCACATTGTCTCAGTCTTAGGATGGAAATCTATGGCCCTCCATTTTGGGGGCTGCCCACGGCTGGAGCCATCTGTGTACCATGCATCTTCGGGTATAGGGGCTCTTCCCTCCCAATAGGGACTCTCTGCTACTAATGGTTCAAAAGCAAGTTCTTCCTGCTTTTCACTAGTATATGTCACCGGCCCCAACACGCGTTGGAGTTCTTCACTCAAGGAGCTACTAGAAAGGGCACTATGCTGCTGTAGGTAAGCACCCCGCTTGGCTAGTGTGGGTGTGCCACGGCACTCCTTGGCTTTTGGGTCCAGTCTCGTACCCACCCCAAAAATGGGATAGGTGGTTGTTACCTTTATCGGGGTCATTCCAGTGATGGGTTCTGTAGCCAGCAAGCATGATACACAGCAGCCAGTTGTTTTTCTATCAAAGTGTATCGTATCGCAGCCCCTTTCCAGAATTGTGACCAGAATCCAATGGGTTGGCGAGTTCGTTCAAGCTGCTGCCAGAGACCCCAGCCATAACCGTCTTCACTGACATGGACGTCCTGCTCACAGGGCCTTGATGGGTCTATCACACTCAAGGCCTGCACGGCCTTGACTGCCCGTTTTGCTGTAGTAAAGTCAGATGTACATGTCTCATCCCAGTCCCACCTGACGCCCTTTCATACCAACCGGTATAAGGGCTTCAGAATTTGTGCCAAGTGCGGGATAAACACTCTCCAGTAGCCTAGAAGACCCAGAAACTCCTGTAGCAATGCTACAGTTGGGGTAGGAAAGGCCTGGACTTTATCTGTAACTGCTTCTGGTATCACTTTGGTCTTACCCGACCAGATGACCCCCAAGAATCTGACAGACAAACCAGGTCCCTGAACCTTGGTGCTGTTCACAGCCCATCCTTTCTCCTGTAAATGTTGCAGCAGTCTAGGTGCTGCACCTTCTAGATCTGAAAGAGAATCGGACATGAGCGTGACATCATCAATATAACAGTAGAGTCACACCATTGGCGGTTTCTCCCATGTAGCCAAGTCCTGGGCTACAAGTCCATGACAGATGCTGGGGCTGTGGAGGTATCCCCGTGGGAGGATGGTGAAAGCCCATTGCCGTCCTTCCCACGTGAAGGCAAACTGTTCCTGACTTTCCTGCTCAACGTCAATGGAAAAGAAGGCATTAGTAAGATCTACCACATAATGATATGTTCCTAGTTCATGGCTGAGGGTATCCATCAGGCCTGCAATAGAGGGGACAGCAGCATGCATAGGCATTATGACCTTATTCAGTTCTCTGTAATCCACAGTCATATGCCAGGAGCCATCTGGCTTTTTTACTAGCCACACTGGGGAATTGAATGGACTATGGGTGGGCTTTATAATACCCACCTTTTCCAGCTCCTGAAGAGTTTCTCCAATCTCTTTATGCCCTCCAGGCAGTTTGTACTGTTTGGTGTTAGTCACCCACCGAGGCACAGGCAAAGCTATGGGTGGGTGCCTAGCATGTCCCCTCAGAACTGCCTTCACCACACGTACTCTCAGTCTGAACTCACCTGCAGAGGTCTGCAGCCATACACCCTGCAGGTTATCAATCCCCAGAACATACTCAGGGATAGGAGATATATACACGGTATACTCTTTTGGGGGTAGACGCCTTATTCCCAAAGGGATCTGGGCTTTTTTACTCAGCCTTCTGCCCGTATCCATCTATGATAGTGGGGGTCCCGGGGAACTGCTCAGGGTTACCATGAATCAGTGGACATTCAGCCCCAGTGTCCACCAGAGCCAGGACATGTTGTATGTTCACTGGGGACCAGTGAATAGCTATTTCAACATGTGGTCTCCGGTCCCCCCTGGTCCCTCAGGGCAGATACCTTGACCTTCCCCTCAGTCAAACCGTGTTCCCCAATCACCTTCCTGTGTGGGCTCAAGTGAGGTTGGCTTGCTTTCCAGCAGGAAGTCTTGCAAACACACAGGCTGGACTCGTGGCTCTGTCTCTGATCTCTGCCTCTTTGGTCTTAATGGCTGGAACTGCTGCTCTGGTTTCAGCTGTTGCCATAGCTCCAGTAAGATCCTATTTGACTTCCCATCTAATTTCCTTCCATCTGCTCCTGCCCGTATTAAATCAACCCACATCTGGGTCCTCATAACCTTCGTGGGGCCCTGTAAATTCTCCTTGTGAGCAACAGGTCTTATCTTTTTCTGAATTCTCATTGCTTCAGCCTCTCCTAAGTCTGCTACTGTATGTGTCACCTCACTTATGGGATGCCCTAAGTGAGGGGAAAGAATAGCCACTAGAGACCCAAAGAGGGGTATAGGAGCCGTTTGAAGTATAATATTTCTCATCCCAGTAGTGAAAATCTCTTCATGTGGACCATAATTCTCTGGACTATAGATGGCATTTCTCATGCCTGGCTCTCGTAGCACCTGTTGGAGTTCAGCATACGTCTGCCATCTAACAGGAGAGGATGGTAGATCACCCAGATTGGGCCACACAGCACGAAGTGCAGCCATGAGCCAATCGAGGAGGGAGTGACTCCCTGGGGTCTGACGTGCATTTTGTAATCGCTGCCTCAAGGCAGGCTGCACTGTCAGGGAAGACAGCTTTCCCATCTCTGACCCTGACAGAACAATTCCATCCACCCCTAAGTCCCACAGACGCAGGAGCCAAGCTGATATTGACTCCGAGGGCTTCTGCCTAAACCGGGAGCCCAAATCCACCAGCTCAGCCTGAGTACAGGGGCGGACCATAGAGTGCTCCACGACCTGGGAGGGGGCTGCTCCTCTCCCTGGGGAACTCTCAACTGCTGGGTCTTTATTTTCTTTACAACCACTGGGCATGCTTTCAATACAGGAGGCGCCAGTGCCTCTGGCATCACCCCTTCATCTTTCTCCAGCTCCTCCATTTCTGGGGCTGATGGCACCTTTCTCTCCCCTCCCCCGAGTGCCTCTACTGTACCTCGCGGAAATGCTACCTCAGTCTTCAGAAGGTCTCCTACCTTCAGCTCAATGCTTCGCAGCTGACGTTCTCATCCCCCCCCCCACCTGTGCTTCCCTCAGGAGTTCGTCTTTTGCCTTGATGGCCTCTTCCGCCTTCAGAGCACCTGGCAGCACTGCCCTCTCATCTCCAATGGCACTTTGCTGCCGGTTCTCTTGTATCAATGCCATCTCTTTCTTCAGAGAATCCACAAAAGTGTGCAGCTTGCGTTCTCGTGCCACCTCCTCTCACATCAATGCCATTTCTCTCCTCGGGGAATCCACAGAAGTTTGCAGCTTGTGTTCTTGTGCCGCGATTTCCTCTGTAGACTTTGCTAATACTGTGAGAAGCAGCCAACCCACAGTCCCCGCTGCCTCACAGGCACTCTGCTTCTCAAAGGATCCGCTTACTATAACAAGAGCCTCCCCTACAGCCTCAGGTGTCACCTCCACTTCCCTCCAGTCCTGGGGTAGGGCCCAGTCCTCTAGAAGGGAAGCCACATCAGACCACATACTCACTGGAGGACAATCCACTGTCTCCCCATTCACAGGGGCAGCCCGCTGAAGCACCCCTCCCATAAAGGCAGCTTGTCTTTTTCCTTGGTCAACAATGAACCCTGCCGACTTTCGCCACTTGTCTTGCCAATGGGTTTCAGCTCCAGGCAAGTTCACTATGGATTCAATGCGACCAAAGAAATTGACAGCAGAAAGTTCTTTGGGGTGAAAGGGTTTATTACCCGGCTTGTTCTCCCGGAGGTAGGTTGAGCACTAGCGTCTCTGCCTCCACCCAGAGTACTGGGCCAAGCTCTCTATATAGCACAGTAATAGCTTACTGCCTAAAGGTGTGGAAGTGGTAGCCCAGCAACAGGCCAGTTACATCATCAGGTGGTTTAAGTTCAGTGAGGATCCTGGCCCTAGGAACCCCAGCTTCCCCACACACCTCCTCTATGGCATCCCGTGCTTCACACACACACTCCCCTCTCCCTGACACGAACACCCATGCACATGCTCTCACACACTTGCAGGTGCAAATGCTCATGGAGACTCTATAGCTTCTCCCTTCCAGAACCTGAAGCCCCAGCCAGGTAGGAAGGGCTGCCCTGCAAACATGCTTACCAGATGCATCTGCCTGAAGAGGACTTGGAAAGATGATGTCTCCTTCTGATTGTGCCACATTTGCCAAGAGTTTCCTCCCTCTGGATAGTAGCCTGATCTTAAGATAAAGATGGGCTCTTGCCCAGCAGGGACAGGGGCCAGTTAGGAATCTAGAGAATCACAGCCACAGCATGTCCAGCCTGGTAAGGAAGGAAGTGCCCATCTTCTTCCCAGCCATTGGCTCCATAAATACTCATCACAGTCGATTGGGACCAGGTGGTCAGCCGCTGCTGATGGTCGCCCACGGGATCACTGGGCAATAGCACAGCTGGCCGGGGCACAGAAACCATGCCATCAGCCATGTTGGCACTATTACCACCTTCCAAAAACCTACAGACTCCCTTCCAGGGGCTGCAGGTGCATTTTAGAATCCTACAAGTTGACAATCTCTCATAAGCACAGTAGAAGGGAGGCATGTGTCCAGGAGCTGTGATGCTCCAGACAATTTCTAAACGCATCTGCTTTCTCCCAGCTTTGTAGAGTTCACTCACAGCCGTTGCAGAAGGAAGGAACCTCACAAGAATTCATGGGATCTCTGTGACTGAAAACACTCCACACAAGGGAATTCCAGCTCCATCCAGCTCCCCTGGGAATAAGGACACCTTTTGCCGATTTGAGTTTGGGAAGTTAAAATTTTAAACCAAGACAAACTGAAAAGAGAAATCGATGGTGCTCAACTATGAGAAGACACCTTAGTCAACCGTAAGTCACCCCCATGAATCTGAACAGACAACCCCCATGCCTGAAACTGAGGTCATTCAACTGGAAATGCCCTCAGAAGCCATTTTTAGATTGAGGCCGTAGGTGTATCGATTGGATCAACAGAAGACCTGAAATTCTGCTTCACTGACTCCAATCGTGAAGGAGGTGAAAAGGGAGGAAGGAAAGAGAGAGGCTTTAAAACCGAACAAAAATCTTCACTGGGTAAAATAAAATATGAGACTGGCTGAGAGAGGACCACATTTCAGCATGATCTTGCCAGCAGGGGGGCCGCGTAGCCTTCATCACTTGAGACAATATGGTGACATTCTAGATCATCAAAGCAGGTGCCACATCAAGACCTTGTTTCACCGGCATTTTCTAGAAGCTGTTGGCCAGACACCTCATCTTTCCTCAGGCCTTGGCATAGGCCTGTCCTCCATGGCCCCTCCATGACCTGTCCAGACTGAGAGGATATCTCACATGATGATGAGAAGCCAGGCCTGAAACAAGACAGACCCATGTTCACACTCCAGCACCAGCGCTCGCTGCCCGTGCTGAGTCCCTGTTTCCTTGTCTGTAAAACAGAGATGCCCAGGTCTCCTCAAGTGGCCCTGGGCGGTAAATAACATGATGTAAGAAAGCATTTACCACAGTGCCTGAGCTACGAAGTGCCACATAAATATTAATTACTTAAATAAAGACAGTACTGCCCACAGCTTTTCAGTCTTTACTGACAATCATTATTGGGGAGGAGGGCTTCTGGTTAACAGGATTCTGTTAAGTGGGCATAGTAGGGTGATGGGCATTGACTGCTGCAGCGAACACCACCAAAATCCCAGTGTTCGTACAGAACAGTTTATGTCTCTCTCTGGTCACAGTCCCAGGGAGGACGGAGGGCCCGTCTTTGACTCCTCCAAGCAGCGATTCAGGACTCCAGGCTCCTTCTGTCTTGCGACCACGTCATCTGGATACCTGGCCTCTCAAGTCGCTGGGAAGGGCAGGGATGGATGGCCATGATTAGGTCTGGAAGTGGCACAGCCACTCCTGACCTCGCCCCATTGGCTAACCCCAGTCATGTGACCCTGACGCTGGGAAGGGGAGACTTCCTGTGTGCACAGGAAGAGGAAATGGAACTTACCGTCATCTAAGCAGGTGTGCCATGGGGGATGGAATAGAAAACTCTCTTTGTTCTTTCCTTTCTTCTTTCCTTTTGTAATACAATAGGGTTTAACAGTCTTCCTTTGGCTTCAGTAGCAAAGTCTTCTGAACAGAGTCCAGTCTTTCTTTGATGCCTGCAGGGTCGTCATTCAAAACATCAGTAGAGATGTGTCAAATGTGCAAGATTTGGCTCTATGAATACTGACAATAGTACCTTCTATGGGAAAACTTTGATTAAAATCTTGAGGAGACTTAGCCAATTTTCTAGACATTTTCACAGGGGGGAAAAAATGATTCGTTCAAGTGAATTTTGCTCCAAGTTGAATTTCACTTAGAAATTTCATTTAGAAGCAAGCCCCATCATGAGCTCACTTCACTTTTCAGAAAGCTAGAAGGAAATCAGGCAGCCGCGGGTGCACTCCTGGAGCAGGAGAGCAGGGCGTGGTTCACCGGCCAGCGCACTGAACAGGCGTCAGAATACCTGTGCCACTTGGTAAATCACAGCTATCTGAATGCCGTAGTGACTTGAGATGGGGCCAAGGTGGCTAAAAATTAGTGCATTCTACCTGCATTTATGAAGCTTCGAACCATGTTTGAGACTTCACTAATGTTGTACAAAGAAACCAGCCTTTTGGAATTAGAAAGCCCTGGATTTCCATCTAAGCTCTAATTCTTCCAAGCGACTTCTTCACAACTTCTTCCAAGCCCCAGGTGCTCCCCTGATGGAAGTATTTAAACTCCAAAATCTCAGTTTTCCCATCCATAAAACAGAGGTGATATGTCCCCATCAGTCACTGAGATGAGTTAACAAAACAACTCATGTAAAGCTCTAAGTTCAGAGTCCAGCCCACGACAGAGGGCTATCACCAGTGGCTTCTGTTGAGGAGAATGACCTCCACACATTGCAAATGTCCATTGAAAACGAAGATTCTAGCCTGGAAAATTAGGACTATAATGCTGGTTTGTGTTTACCTGAAAATATTCCCAAATGTCCGTGGTGGGCAGGAACGGGAGAGAGACACACACAGAAAGCTGTGCTCTAAATTCCTGTGGGGAAATCACTGTAAGAGCAGAACCATTCCAAAGGAATGCAATGAGGTAGTGGTCAGAAAGGGGCATCTTAAAACACCCCAAAGTCAACCCACTCCCAGGAGAGCCTGACGGACAAAAGCCGCACCCAGCCAAGCCAAGCCAAAATCGGGATTTGAGAAATGGCATGAGGGGTGGGGAGGGGAGCTTAGGAAATGTTCTCCTCCTTGCTGTGTGTGGGGTCTGAGCAAAGTTCCCCAAAGTGTGGGGTGGAAAAGGCCCAGAGAAGACCTGGGGTGGGGAAGCCGTACCTGGACGCTGCTCTGGACCATGTCGGCTGCAGACTCCTGCATTGAGGGACCCTGAGTGGTGGAGATCAGGGAAGCAAGGAGGGCAGACCTGCTGGTTCTGGCCACCCTCTGGTTCCTTTCCTGGTGGGAGGAAATCTTGGCAGCTGGTGGGGATATATGCGCAGCTTTCTTCTTCCTGGTCAATCTTTCTGCCAAGCTGAACCTGTTCATGGTGTATCCAGGCCACCTGAACATGTTTGGAGAATTTGGACCTGTTGAACCAAGATGTACATAGAAGCATCAAACACAGGGCCAGACATAGTGTCAAAAGCTGGAGAATGGGAGCTAGAGGACAGTGTATTGGTTAGGGCCCCCCTGCCTCCTGCTTTGGCCCAGACCCTCCTCTCTGCCAAGCCTGAGGGGACACTGGAGGAGGGAGAAGGAAGCAGAAAAATGCAGCTGGGCCCATGTGCCCTGCAGGTCCCCAGCCTCCTGGGCTGACAGGTAGGCAGCTCAGTACACCCCCCTTGAGGCTATGTCTTCAAGTCCCTGGTCCCAGGAGGGAGCTGTCTGGAAGCAGAATGAGGGATCTGGGCTGCCAGGTCCTGTCACAACAAATGTCACACAAGTCAACTCTAGTGGTGTGCCCGGCCCACCCATTAAGGGAAACAACTCAAAAGCCAGTTCTAGAACTCATGGTCAGGAGTGTCCAATTTTTTCCAACTGCTACTGCTTAAGGTCAGATGTCTTCATTCTTTTCTAGTTTGTTTTGCCTACCTCCTCACTGGTCTCCTGCTTCTGGGTTTTCCCATTTGTACCATCTTAAAAGCAGAGATCTTCTCATGTCACTCCTCTTAAGCCTACAGCTCAGACCTTGCCATGTGGGTGGGATGAAAAGCCACATCTGCCAGTGGCAGTGGGAGAGAAAGCTGGGGTTCCTGCTTAGAAGACTTATATTTGTTTATACCTGAGATGCAAGGCGTGTGGGCAAAGGAGGCCCATGGTGTCCAGGCTTCCAAGCAGTCGGTCTGCTCTGCTCACCGTTAGGGTGAAAGGGCAGGGCGGGGGATGCGACGCAGCCCCTCACTGTCATTCCTTAGGTGGACTTGGCTTTTTAGCTAAATACGCTTATTTCAAAAGGGAAATGAAGGTATATCTTGCCCTAAATGAAACACCAGAATCCATTTTTCAAAAACAGAAGGTAACTGAAAAAAGAAACTTAACGAAGATGCTTTTTCCTGCAGAAAATACTGGCTTTTACCTGAGAGCAGCTTTTGTGTTGCTTTGTCTTTCCTTCTCCCTCCCCTCCCCTCCCGTAGCCTCACCTCCTGTCCCTTCCCTCCACCCCTTCCCTCCACCCCTCTCTCTCCACCCCTTCCCTCCACCCCTCTCTCTCCCTGTCTTATTAAGAAAAGAGGTCAGTGTGGTTACAAAGAGCTGTGGAAGACGGATTCGCACTAGGCTGGCTTCTCCTGACCACTCAAGCTCTCTCAGCGTGGGAGTCCGCAGCCACGTGACCCAGAGCGGCATCTAGGGGTGGTGTTATGGGACCCCCTGCAAAAAAAAGACAGAGACACATAACATGGTGCAAGTAATGAAATGCCTTATCCCATGAGCTTTTGGCAAACTTGCCAAATCATAGAAGCATGCAATGGGTCAGAGAAACACCAAATGGCAGAGAAGAGCAGCTGAGAAGTGAATGTCTAATGATCAGTCTTGACTTTCAGAGGCCAACTTTCCACCTGTCCTGACAGAGTTAGTGCAACATGGGCAGGAAGGTGCAGAAAATTACCAGGCGTGAGGCTGTGGGGTCCTGGCTGTCTCCATCTGGTCACCGTCTCTGAAGGGGCCTCCCTGGACTGCGGGAGCTAGAAAATGAAAAACTATATTTTCCAGAACACCTTGCAGCTTGAGTTCAAGGTGAAATGTGGATCCCACCAATCAAAAGCCTGTGCGCAGAGCTGAGCTGGGTGGACCGGCTCAGCTGGGCTCCAGGGCAGCTTCCTGACTGGCGCATGGAGGCAGGTCCCTGGCCAGTCCAGTTCTGTAATGTTCCTTTAAAGGTCGTTCCTGGAAATTTAGCTCGACTATCCTTTTTCAGACCTCCCAATGAATCCTTAAACCATTTCATACCCTGTGGTGAACTCCTGTACACTTAAACCGAGTGGAATGGATCTTCTCTCTTCTATAAAATCTGAGCCTCACAGACATCGGTGTTCAGAGAGAAATCTGGGTTGGATATCTGAGGTGACCGTGAAGGGTCTGGGAGCACACAAGGATGCTGCCCTGCGAGGAGAGGACGCCGTGGTAGACGGGGGACACTGTTACCCTGAGAGCCAGAGCGGCAGATCTAGAGGCCACATGGCACGGTGACCCCAATGGGCCACACAGCCAGAATGCTCGTGAGAATGGCTTAACTCCGGGGGCTCTTTGAGAGTGGCCAATTGATCACAAGGCCCCTGGGCTGAACTGGGTGGGCAGCCCTCTATGATCCTGCCTGATCTGTCCAGCCAAACTCTCCTCTAAGCCTGGTGCGCAGGGGCCCCACAGTCGTCCTCCCCTCCCCGATTCATACAACCCCTAGTCGGCCCGTAGGCCCTGAGCCCTGTGAATGGGGAGGGGCCGGGACCCCTGGGGAGAGCACCAGGCCAACGCCTCTCTCTGCCAGCCATTGCTGCGCAACAGGCCACTCCAAAATGTACAGGCTTAAAACACTGTGATTGCTCAAGAGTCTTCAGGCCAGCGGGGAAGTCCTGCTTCACCGAGCCAGGCTCAGCTCGCCCCGGCCGCCTCTGTCCCCTGGGGTGGGCCGCAGCTGGGCAGGCTCGGCTCAGCTCCCAGCAGCCTAGCAGGGGCTTGTTCTTGTGGAGGAGGCAGGGTTCCAAGGAAAAGAACAGAAGGGGGTAAGGCCTCTGGGGGCCTTGGCCCGGAAGTGGCACGTGTCACATACACCACCCCTGTGGGTCACAGAAAAGTCACAAGGCTGCCAGATTCGGGGGGAAATACACTTTCCGCTTCTTGACTGGAGTTGTCACAAGTTCGTGCGGCAAAGGGGTGCATGTATAGAGGAGCACAGCAGCCATTTGTGCAGACAACGTCCTGCAGCACCACCCACGTCGGCCGTCAGCCTTCCCCAAAGGGACCTGTGGCCTCTGGCCAGTAGGCTGCCTGCGGGAGGGAACACCCAGACCTTCGGGGGCTGCGAGACACTGGCTCTGACCTACTGCTAATCCCTGAGACCCTGAGTTCACTGTGGCCCGTCAGAGTGGGACTTATGCAGGGCAGATGGTGCTGGAGTGGAGCCCAAGTCACCTCGCGGTGACCCCAGTGGGCCCACAAAGCACACCAGCCCTTGCCGCACCTCCCGAATGTACAGTGGGAGCCCTGCACGGTCCTACACTGGCGCCCACCCATGTAGTGGGGGTTATTAGAGCAGTAACGGCAAATAGAAGTCTCTGGAACCACCCTTTCCTACTAAATGGCAAATGAAAGCAACCCTACCTCCCTGGGGAGATTCAGGTCCCATGTCAGCACCAGACGTGGGAGAGTTTTCCGACATCCCCATTAAGCTCCCCTGAAGGACCCGTACAGAGGACAGGCGGGTCTCAGAGAGTGCCCAGGACCGTCACAGGCTTGCTCACGCAGTGATTCCCAAAGCCGGTGCCCCAGACGTGGTCCCCATGCTGGAGGACCTGCTGCACAGTTATTGATCCATCTGTGCTCTTCTTAATCTGTCACGTGTAGAGACACTTTGCTTCGCCCTGATGAGGCAGTCATACAGTCCGGGCCCAGACCTGGAGCTCTGTCCATCTGTGTCTTGGAGCCATAATTCCACCTGTAGGGGCCTCCATGCCCGGCATCCCACAGGGTCACGCTGGTCCACTGCATGGATGACACTGTGGCAACTAGATCCTGGAGCGAGGCATCTTAGGCAGACTCTGACGCCTGGTACCAGGTGGTAGGAGACAAAGCTCTTGAAAACTCAGGGAAGTATATTCAGATCTGGGCTGTGTTCAGATATCCCCTCCAGATGTAAAAAAATAAAGGTTGTTGCACCTAGAAACTCACCACCAAGGCAAGCACCTCGAGCCAGGAACCTGTCATCCTGCCTCCCGCTAGGGCCCTGGAGCAGAAGGAGGCTTGCCGGCATGTCCTGCTGCAGCCTGGGGTTTTGAAGTGACATCACAGCCTCTTCAGCGGAGAAAGGGTTCCTTAGACGCACAGGCAGCAGTTGCTGAGACCTGTGGAGACTGTACTTCCAGCCATGGATCCCAGGGGAGCACCAGGGGATCCAGTGTGTCTGGATGGCATCCCATCTCCCAGGCCACCCTGGGCCAGGCCAGGGGGCAGCCCCCACTGAGGTGTATCAGCGCGAGCTGGGGGCGATGCCCGCACCAGCACACCTACTCGGATGGCTCCGCCCCGTCTCCCTCCACATCCCCCCAGGTCTCGGGGGTATCCCCGTAGCCAGCTGGGGGAAAAGAAGGAAGTCAGGCCTGGTCTGCAGGCTCTGCATCCACCAAAAGTAGATGCTGCCACGTGGCAGCCCCACCCCGGGAGGCCAGGATGTAGAGTGGAAAGGGGAAACCCTCCCCATGGGCCTAACCCCCCCAGCACAGCTGATTTCCCCCACGTCCTGCAAGGAGAGTTGAGAGCACGTGCACACAGCAAGCGTGAGGAGCATCTGCAGGTTTGGCCCAATGGTCACAGCTTGGGAGAAACGGGGCTGGAGGGGCCTGGGGGCTGGGCCCCTCAGAATGAGCCCAGAGTGGGAGGGTATCTGGTGCCCCCTGCAGAGGACGTTGTCACCATGTAATGGACGAGCTGACCCACTCTGAGGGTGTCACTGAGCCCTTTCCCCAGGGCCCCCCACAACGCATGCCTGGTGGGCTCATGGACACAGAGACACGGAGGCAGGATGCAGCATACAGGGGGACCCCAGAGGCCTGCACTATCCTCCCTGGGGCGCCCGAGGCACCAGCTGAGCCCCCCACGGGAGTGCACACCCTGGGAGAACCAGGCTCTTCCCAGCAAAGACGGGGATACCGCTGGCCTCGCCGGAACAGGCATCCTTCCGGGATGCAGACTTGCCCTCCCCGCCCCCCACGCAGAGTCGCTGACCGTCTCCCCTGCATCTCACACCCACTGCTCCTGGCAAAGGCGCTCCCTCCACAGACACAGAAGGGAGGCCATGGCGTGACCCTGGAATTCACCCGTCTCACCCGCATCCACCACCCGGCAGCAGGTGGCACTCCGGAAGAGTAGAGCGTGCTAGAGAGACCTTGTAAAGACTCCGTTACGGTGCCAGATGGACAGCAACACGCGAGGTGGAGTGCCGTCACGTCAGATGCACTGTGCGCGTTGAACCAGCAAATAGGCAGTCCTCTTCCTCCCGCAGGCGGAACACCCAGGTCAGGGAAACATGGGATGGATGCACCCCGTGACTGCTGGCAACATTTTTAATCCTTCGTGTCTACACAGCCTCAGGCTGTACCAGTTTAGAGGTCTTAGCGCCCAAGGGAAGATATAACCATGGACACAGCCGCAGACCTAATGAAGGGAAAGGACCACCTGGCCATTCGGAGCTAATGGTGGGACTGGATCAACAGAGGAAACGGTGGCTGGGGTCACTGATCCCAACGGTCAAGGGGAAATAGGGCTGCTCACTTCCGTGGGGGTGGAGGGGATGTTCCAGATCCCCCGCCATTCGGGGGACTGCTTCCTGTTTCTGCAGGGCCTTGTGATAGCGTCGGTGACGTCCACAGTAACCCCACCCAGGTAGCACTACTGGGAGCTCAAAGAGGGATAAAGACAACCCTCCCGGGTCACCTTCCAGGCTGAGACCCCAGCCCCAGGGAGGCACTGACAGAAGACAAAAGAACAGAGAATAAACAGGAGAAGAAAAAGTACAAACAGCACTTCGGTGGCCAGGGCCAGTTGCATAAATGAGGAACATGTGTGCGATTTCCTCTCTCCCCTTCCGTTGTCCTACTGCTTCACGCCAGGGCATGATGGGTGCGGAACTCAGAACGTGGGCAGATGAGGACACCTGGGCAGGGCAGCTGGCTGCTGACGCTACTGTTCAGGAGTCGAAGTTTGGGGAGGAGGGGGCGGTGTTAACTGCAAAGGGTGGGCGGTGAGAGGTGTCTGCTCGCACCGGCTCTGGCCTACTCCTAGGGATCGACCTGCTCTGCGAGGTGTCTCCCAGACTCCCTTGCACCCCAGGCTCCAGGTGGGCTTAGGTTCTGCCGCTAACGGGCTGCGTTCCTGCAGGGCAGACCGTGGACCCGAGCTCTGAGGACGGTGGGGCCTTGCGGCTTGCCCCTTGGGGTGCAGCTCAGAGCAGAAGCCGCTGTGGTCCGGGGGCCGCAGCTGCCACAGGGGCTCTCCTGGTTCATGGAAACGACTTCCTGGTCGTGCCTCGAAGCAGCTCTGATGGCAGTCCGCTTCCTCAGCCCTCCCATGATTCAAGAAGCCATTTAACAGTCCACAGCGAATTCCCTTCTGCAAAACTCCTAGAATGACCCGGATCCGCTGGGATCTCTCTGCACTCAGGAATTGGAGGGGGTTGCATTTGGGGGTGTTGATAGATTTGGGGGTCATGAGAAAGGAAGGCATAGAAATGGGTTTAGATCATTTCACTCCTTAGGACTCCTTTCTTTGGGTTCTCTACAAACATACTAATAGTCCATAATCAGCTTACAAAGGACACACACACACTGCAGCTTTTAAAAAAAGAAATCTGAGTCCTTGAGCTGGTTCTGTGGATGTCAGGTTCACAAGCCACACAGGAGGTTAAACCGGGCAGCAAAGGACATGGTCTTCCCTGCTCTGGCCCTGCGCTCCCCACCTCGCCCCCACACCACCCATAGGTACCCTAGATGGTGTCCCTGAACCAGGCCCCACCTACACTCAGTCACAGTCGCGCCCTCCAAAGCCCTGCCCAGAGAATCAGCAAGTCCCTGAGAAGGAGGGAAGGAAAATACTGGGGCTCCTGGCCGGTAACAGAAGCTATTCTGACATCCTTCAGAGCACAAAGGATCACTCCCTCCATGCCCAGAGGCTCTTTCCTCCAAGTGGCCCTGACTTTCTTCAGATGAGACCCTGGCTGAATTAAGGACTTTCTCAGTTGGACAGAAACACACTCAAACTTCCTCAGCCATCCCCGGGGGACATTTCTGGCTGGTGTAACAGACAATTCCAGGCCATGTCTGGGCTGGCTGGAGCCTGGCCAGGCCTCAGTTTCCCTCCCTATTGCTCAGCCTGCCCTCCTCCCTACTGGCTTCATTCCCAGACAGGCTCATTTCCAGAGACAGCCCCAGAGGCTGCAGGCATGTTCCACGGAGATCAGAACAAAGAGATTTTCTCTTTCCCAAAATCCCAGGACTGAAGCTCCTGGAGTCAACTTGGATCATGTATCTAATTATCCTCAAGAGCCCAAAGGAGGCTCTGGCTGGCTGGGTCTAGGAGCTGTTCCTGCTTCTCGGGGAGCACCAGGAAGCAGGGAGGGGGCTGCGGTCCACATTACCTGTAGGCAGAGACTGAATTAGATGACAGCAGTCCCCCCACTAACAGAAGAAATAAGCAGGAGGGGAGTGACATGGAGGAAGCAAACCCCCAGATGTGCCCCCGCTGGCCACGACGGACCACCGCCCTCAGAAAGAACTGCACAAAGCCAGAGCTCTATGAAGGAGGCAGAGAGGTAAGAGCAGGGCAAGGGTCCCAGAGATCAGAGCGGCGCGGCCCCCAGGAGCGGGCTGGAACCCTGCCCTGCAGGGCACACCCAAGCTCTCCGCAGCAGAGTGCCTGCCCCTCAAGCAGCTTTAGAGAAAGCACTCCAGTGTTCATAAGAACAGCTAACTCTACAGTGTTCAGCTGCTTGAAATCACTGCAGAGCTCACTCAGCTGTTAAAATGGCATTAAATACACACGGCACGTGGGCACAGGGCCCCCCCGGCAGGCAGGCAGAGAAATCGCCTTTTCCTTCCCAAGCAAAGAGAAACTTCTTGGCCTGCCAGGAGGCGGGTCTCCATTCCGGCTTCTCCTCCCACGACTGCGGCTGGGTGAGCACGGCCTCATCCAGAGCATCCCCGTCGCTGACCTTGAGCACGGCCCCTGGGCACAGCGCCCAGTGCGGGGTGGCCAGGCGCCAGGCGGGTCTGCTTGGCGCCCAATGTCAGAGGCTGGAGGTGTGCCTTGCCTCCAGGAGTTCCTGAAAGTCAGCCCTCAGGGTCGGAGAAATGCAGCAAAAGGAAATGTATAGATCAGGCTGCATAGAGAAATCCTTCAGCAAACCATGTTGTGGGAAAAGTCACCCCTATTTGTCTTTGTAGAAAGCCTTTATTTTCCCAAGTGGCTCCTTTTATTGTAAAAACCATCATTACCAAGTCATATCGCCTTCTGTTGGTCACAAAGGACTTTTATGCCATTTGAAGCTCAAGAGGTCCTATCCGATGGAGGTGGTGGCGGATGGCGATCGGTGATGGGGTGCAGTGGGTGGCACTGCCTGCAGACGGGTGGCAGGGGCGGTAGCAGCGTGGAGCTGGTGGCGGCCATGGCGGAGGTAATGGCTGAGGGACAGGTTTAGTAACAGTGACCATGGTGTTGTCCCCATTTTGCTGATAATCAAAGTGACTTGAAAGTCTTCAAGCTCACGATGTTTTGTTCAGAAGAGAAAGAAAGTTACCTCTACGCCAGGCCATCCAGCAAATATTCAGGTGGGGCTGTTCCACTGATGTTTAAACCATTCTGCGCTGCGTTTGATTTTAGCCATGCATGTCATGAGCTTCCTCAGTAACTGAAACAGGGGGCACCCAGTGTGTGAGCCTTCTGGGAACTCTCCCTGGGAGGCCAGGCATCATGCTGGGAGGACCCCGGGCCTCCGTGTCTGCTTCCACACCTGGAGAGGCTGCAAGCAGAGCAGAGAGCTTCAGCCTGATTTTCCTGGGTATCAGAAGCCCCTTGAATGTGGTGGAAGTGTTTGCAAAAGTGGGTCTGTGTGTCTGGGGTAGCGTCCACGTGTGTCAGTTACCCATTGCTCCATAACAAATCCGCTGAACCGAACAGCTGACGACCCTTAGTGTTCTCACAGTTTCTGTGGGTCAAAACTCAGGGAATGGCTTAGCTGGGTGGTTCTGGCTCAGAATCTCTCATGAGGTTGCAGTCAAGCTATCAGCGGGGGCTGCATCACCTGAAGGCTCACCTGGGCTGAAGGATCCCGTCCAAGATGGCTCGTTCCCATGACTGTGAGCAGGAGGCCCCCGTGGCTCACTGGCTTTTGGCAGGAGACCTCATTTTGCACCATACGGATCTGCTTAAGCGTGGCAGCTGGCTTCTCCCAGAGCGAGAGGTCCAGGACGAGCAAGCAGCAGCTGGAAGGACTCCTCTGACCTCAGAATTCACACGCCCTCATCTCTGTAGTACCTCCTGTTGGCCCTACAGTGCGCGGGGACCACACGAGGCAGGAGTGTCGGGAGGCCGGTTCAGAGGCTGGCTACCACCATTTTCATCGTTCTCAAGGAGGGTCTCACTCCCCAGAAGGGTTAAGCACCTCTGGATTCGCCTTCCAGTCTTGAGTTCCACGGGTCTGTTGTCACGGATGACTCCCTCTGCTTCCCTTGGAAATAGAACCAACAGGGAAAGTGACAGAAACAGGAGAGCGCTCCCGCCTTGACCTCTCGCACCTCCAGAAGGCGGATGAAAACAGGGTGGAAGAGGGAAGAGGAACATGTGGGCCCCTTGTTTATCCATCCCTCCCACCGGCCCCAACGCTGCCCCAAAAACAAGCCACCCACACACTTCCTACTGGGCCAGCTTGTCCAAGAGAAATCCAGTGGCCCTCAGCCCATCAGAGCATGTCTGCTGTCTCCATGTGAGGCTTCAGGGCAGAGGTGTGGGGACGTCTGTCTGCAGCACCCAGAGCGACGGTCCCTGAGGGGTGACAAGCTCCATGGTGAAGAGCATGGCTCTCAAGGCAGTGGGGCTCGGTCCCCACCGCAGACCCACTGGGCAACGGCTGCACATCCGGGGCGAACGCCTCCTCCTCCCTGAGCCGCCCCGTCCTCGCGCGCTGCTGAGGACTACTTTAATAAGAATGAGCTCTCACGGGCCCAGCCCTGTACTACATAATGAACGTGCCCGGCCCCCTCGGATCCCTGGCACCAGCCACATTTCACAGGACAGCAAAGTGAGGGGAGGCAGGTGCTGCCCCAGGCCACCAAGTTTGCAAATTGGCAGAGCTAGAAATAGAACCATGACAGTCTGATTCCAGGACCTGAGTCATTAACTGTCAAAATAGCCTAGAGGCTGGAATGAAGATGGTGGCGATGGTGATGATGAAGCAGGGGAGGAGACAGCGTCTCAAGGGCATTTACGCCAAAATGACCTGGAGAAATTAGGGGAAAGGTAAGGCAGGAGGCCCAGGAGACTAGTAGAATGAGGGAATTCAACAAGGGAACAGAAGGCAAAGACCAGCAGAGGTGAACTGGATCTTGTTCGGCTCCCCCATTTCCCAGATGGCCAGACCAAGGCCTGGAGGGGAAAAGCCACATGTCCCAGCTCACCAGCCTGCTTCCGCGCAGAGGCCCAAGCCCCACCTCCCAGCTCCTAGGGCGGAGGTGATCCCATCGCCGCAGAATCCAGGGAAGGGAGGGACCCTTTCTGCAGTAAGCTGAGCGTCAGCATGGTACTGGGTCCCCGGAGGGCTTCCGTTCCTGTTTGGATTCCTGTCGACTTACGGCAAGTCCCCAGCATAGGTCAGAAACCTGGAAGGATTTCAGGCCCGCAGCCAGGAGCACGCTGTCCTGCTTGTAGGGAAGGCTGCGGGGCCCAGCAAGGTCCTGGAAGGGGCGGGACAGCCCAGAGACAGAGCCTTTCCTGCCGCCTCGGGGAGCAGCACCCAGGCCCGGCCAGCTTGACGGTTAGACCACAGCTGCTGGCCTCAGCTGCTGCCCTCCTCGCCCACCAGCAGCCGGCTACAGGTGCCCTCCCCAGCTAGAGAGAGGGCCCGAACGGTCCCAAGGGTGCCAGGAAGCCAGCCAAAGCAGAACTCCAAGTCTGAAGAGAAGCCACTGAGGGGCTATGAGCCCAGAGGCCAGGTGAACAAGCAGGGCCTACTGGCCCGTAGGCCAGGCCGTCCCACGGCTCCATCCCTGCCCCCTCCGGGTCTCCAGGTCCTCCAGGGCCTGCTGTCCAGCCATTGTCCTCTCTGCCACTGAGGAAGGCTAGGGACCTCAGTGAGACTCAGCAGTGGCCTCAAGCCAGGACCCCTGTGGGGTGTCTGGAAGAGAGGGCTTGCTGCCCCCCCAGATCCCCTCCCTCCAACCCTCCTCTGCTGGCCCTGGCCCAGGAGGCCTCCACGCCGACTGGCTCCCTGCCTGGCATGAGCCAAGAGCGCCACCATCAGCCGCCAGCCGGGAATTAACCCCTCCCGCTCTTCCAAGACCCACACTCTGAACAGGAAGCCCCCCAGCAAGGTGCCTGCCTGAGGAAGACAGGCCTCAAGGAGAGGACTCTCCCGCACATCTGTGGGGCTGCTCAAGACCTGAACGGTCCCGTCTGTGCCCTTCCCAGAGTCCTCAGCCTGGGGCAGCCATGCTGAAGCCACAATAACGAGAGCCAGGCCACATCCAGGCACCGAGGCCCCAGGGCGAGGCCTGGCCCGCGGGCCGTGGCGGTAAACAGATAACCAGTGCCGCCTGGACACCTGCCCCCGCCCCCCGTGCCGGCCGGGGGTGCCGGGAGTCAGGGGAGTAGGGGCCTGCGTCAGCGTCACCCAAAGCAGCCGCTCTCTGGGCACAGGCGGAGCAAGGCCCAGAGGTGTCCGGGCACTGCTGGCTGGCAAAGCCCCCACGGGCAGAGGGGCCCTCGGCAAGGTGCCCTGCCACCTGCGGGCTGCTCCCTGGGGCCTCTGGAGGGGCAGCCACTGCTCAGAGAAAAGGGCGGTTTTAACCTCTTCCCCTGCCTTGGCCTTCAGATTGTGCTCTGGGGTCATTCCTGGAGCCCCCAGGGTCCCCGCAGGACCTGTTAGGGGGCTAGTCTCACATGACCCTTCCAGGGACTAACTCTGCAGGCATCAGCTTTGGGACGGCACGTGGCGAAGCCCCACCCGTGGTGACAAAATCCCACCGCAGTAGCGGTAACAGGGAAGCGGCACCCAGCACGGGGCCTGGCACGGGACCACACTGAATGATGGCCCCAGGTGGAGGCGTGGCACCCAGCTGCGGACTGTCCCCGGTTCGCCCAACACGGATGTGCATGGGAAGCCTGCACAGACGCCACACTGCAGACACAGCGGGAGCTCGGGGCCCCAGGCCAGCGTCCCGGATGGGGTGTGGTCTGATTCGGAATTTCCCACGACCCGGGAGCCCCTTCTGTGTTTCATAGCTAGCCCCTGAGCTGAGGCTAATGAGGTGACTCTTGGGGAACCCCTGGTAGCCTCAGGCGGGGGCTGGTTGCCAGGGGAACCAGCCAGGGGATTAGAGGGCTGGAATTTCGGCCATGCCCTGACCTCTGCCAAGGGGAGGGTCCTGGGGGTTGAGCTCACCCTGCAACGGCCAAAGATGTGACCGATCCCACCCCGTGGCAGAGCGATAAAAAGCCCTGAATGATGAGGTCAGAGAGCCGCCCGCTGGTGAGCACACGACAGGCTGGGGAGGTGGGGTGTCCCCCACCCCCGCACCCAGTGTGTCTCTTCCACTTGGCTGTTCCTGGGCTGTTCCCTTTGGCTGGTAAACCTCAGAACAGGGTTTTCCTGAGCTCTGTGACCTCTTCCGGCCAATCATTAAACCTGAGGTCGTGGGAGCCCCCAGCTGAGAGCCGACTGGCCGGGCCTGTGATGGCGTCTGGAGAGGGGCCCTGAGCCCGAGGCCGCGGGGTCTGTGCCCACTCCAGGTAGACAGTCAGAACCTAATTGAATTGGCGGTCACCCAGCCAGCGTCGGACAGTCAGACGCGTACTACGGATTGCTTCAGTGTGCCGCCAGGGCCAGGCAGGCAAAGGCCGACCAGCACAGCCAGGCCTGAGCCCCTGCGGCGGATCGGAGTGCAGTGCCAGAAATCCCGCTTCAAACACCTGCTCCAGCTCCCTCAGGAGCGCTGGGCAGGCTGACGCCGGGGCTGGGCCCCAGCGTGAGAGCTGCCCTCCTGGCCGCCCCGCCGCCAGGGCCCGGCTTGCCCCTGCCCACGGGAGCGGGACCTGGGGGCGGCAAGGACCGTTTCTGCGCCAGGAGGAGGCTGGCTGTCGCCCACCAAGTCCAGCTCGTGCAGCTCAAACAAAGAGCCTCCTCTCACCTCCATCCCAACCCCACATCCTGCACAGACACATGGAGCAGGTGAAAACCGGGCCCTGAACAGCACCCAACTCACCCCTCGGCCTCCTGCCCGGACTGTGGCCAGTTGTGGGCGACTGAATGAGCTGATCACCTTGCCTCTTGTCCCAGATCAGACTCCACCCATAACCCAGCCAGAACCCTCAAAACCGACACCTGGGCCAGGAAGAGAGGAGGGGTGACCCCACACGGTACCCCAAGTCCACATCCAGACAGTAAGGGGGTGGCGGCCTCAGTCACCCCCAGGTACAAAGGACGGAAGGTCTCAACAGCCCTTGGTCAGCCCGACACAGACTCTCCCTTCGCCTGAACCTCAGGCTCCCCTGATCCCTTTCAGCCAGGCCTTGAGTTTGACCTTCCGTATTCATCTCTGCATTGCCCAATTTTAGCAAAACCCTGCTAAGCCAGGATCTCCCATCCCCTGTATCTGATGGGGTCCTCATCCCCCCCATCCCCCAGGTGATGTTTGACCACCTGGCCTGCCCCAGCAAGAGGCCTGCTGAGGCAGGTTGGCCAGAAGCCCCTTTACTGCTGGCATTTCCTCTTGGGAGCTTTCCACCCACTGCCAGCCCTGCACCGGGGGCAACTCCCCACCTGCTAGCCTTGCACTCTTCTCTGTCCCACTGCAATCCCCACTGCGGTGGTCCCTACACCTATCACAATGCCCCCCCACACCCCCCAATGAAGTGTGGTCCATCACCTAGAACAAGTGTCACTAAATAATTTTTTTTAGCACACCTTTGGGAAGGAAGAATGTCTAAAGACACATGAAGCCGAAACTTTGCCTGGGAAGCCCCAAGTGTGGCAGCGACAGCCTGCTCCTTCCTACCAGGCTCAGCAGCTCCCTCTGCCCACCCAGCCCCGGGTCCTGTGGCATGGGCATCACAAAGCAGCCTCAGGCCGTGAGCTTGCAGCCCTGGACTTGGGGCATGGGGCTGGGAGCACCCTCAGCCACTGAGACAGAAACCCCGTGGGGACAGGCTCTCTCGTCTACCCAGTGCCTAGAGCTGCGCCTGGTACAGAGGATGCATTCTGACGCCACTTGGTGACTGCAGGGAGCAGACAGTCCCCTGGGAACACAGCTTCCAAAGGTGCAGGAGCAGAGCGCTCGGGGAAAGCATGGATCCTGGAGCAGACAGCGACAGGAGCAGGCATGAGGCGCGGCCGTGAAGACCTGGTTACCTGCTGTGTGGAAGGGCCTCCAGAACGGTCCCGTGTGACTTCCCACTGGGCCAGGGGTGTCTCTGCTCCATGTCCTCTAGAAACCCAGAGGCCCCGCCAGGAGGGCTGGGAAAGACCAGCCGGCCGGCATGGTGAAGGAGCTCAGAGGTCAGTGGGGACATCACTCAACCAGCCACCACCTGAACATTGGAAAAAGCCCAAGAGGGAAAATTCCCCGGAGGGGAGGGTGGGCTCCTCCCCGCAGCCCTAAGGCGAGGTGCCGTACCACACACGCTCCCGTCCCACCCCGTGGCCCTTTGTTGGGGTGGATTCAGCTCTGTGCCCATTGCTGCCTCTCCTCAACTCCTCCCAGAAATCTTCCAGGAAGCCTCAGCTCATGCTGGGAGTGTCCCCATGGCCCTTCCTGGGCTCTTCTCTGCTTTGTACAAACCCTCTGAGGCCCTGGCAGCCCAGGGGGGTGGTGAAGTCTCCCTTAAGCCCCTTTTCTGAAGGGTCCGTCCTGCTCCCTCCCCCTGCCGCTGAGGAGCAGGGCCTGACCCCCGGGCAGCTGAGCCTTGGCCTGCTGAGCACCGAGACGACAGCCCCCACGAGGCCCTTGGTGCTGGGGGCCCATCCACGCACATGGGGGTCTGTTTCCTAGCGAAAGCGGGCTTCAAGCCCCAAGCACCCCAGCAGAGGGAAGCGAGAGTCCTCCTTGAGCCTTGCTTGATGTCTCCCGTCCTCCCCTCAGCCCCCATTGCAGCCTGCCTGGGGCCCAGAAAGCGAAGTCTGGCCCCACACCTCTCCAGCTGCAGAGCAGAAAAAGGGCTAACACTGCACATATCGATTAGCTTTCCGACCTGGAGGTGGGCAGCTCCCTTCCCCCGGCCCTGCAGAAGTCCTGGGGGAATGGGCCTGGCAGCACCCCTCCCTCCTCATCCTGCCCGCCCAGCCCCAGACCCGTGGGCTTGGGCCTCTGGGGCCAGCAGGAGGAGCCCAGAGCTGGAGGCGGGAAGCCCTGGCCTCTGGCCCAGCCTCTCCCTTACCTCTGCCCCTCCTCCTCCTCCCTCCCAGTGCCTTCCAGGAGCGGCCTGTCCACACCTCTGGGCAGAGGCTTCGAGCAAGGGGCCTCCCTCTCCTAGGTGGAGCACCAAGGCCCATCACTGGTGGGGTTCTCACCAGCCCTCCAGGAAATGGGGGTGCTATAGACTGTCCCCCCAGAATTCATAGGTGAAACCTAATAACCAAAGTGGTGGAGTTAAGAGGCGAGGCCTTTGGGAGGTGATTGGATCCAGAGGGTGGAGCTTTCATGGGATCAGTGCCCTTATAAAAGGGACCCCAGAGAGCACCCTGGCCCTTTCCATCACTTGCGGAGAATCCACCTGAGTGTCAACCTCTGATTCCCAGCCTCCAGAACTGTGGGCAGTAAAAGTCTGTGGTTTATAAGCTCCCCACCCCAGGGTGAGCACCCCTGAGACGGGGCAGGGAGCAGAGTCTGAGAGCATTTCTCCAGCTGCCCCAGCATATTCCGTGCACAGGACTTCCTTCGCTCCAGACTGGGTCCTTCCTAAGTCTGAAAGCTTAACTGCTCCTTGCATGAATAACGGTGACAATCATAGTTCTCATGCTTAGAAGTGACTCTTTCAATATCCTCACTCGGCAAATAAAAAGTTGGCAATTCTACACTGATTCTCTGATTTTTTTTTAGATTATTTTTTATTGACCCATGAAATCCAAAAGTTAGCAGTTCAGGGAGTGAAACTTCTCACCCCAAAAACAGCCCACAGGGGAACTCCTCAGAGGCTGACCTGGCATTTGCCTTGTTAACAGGCTTAATTTTTAGCTTCTAAAGCTAATTAGTCAAGTAGGGGCCAGGACTTAACACCATTTTAAGTGGTCACACAGGAAGGTGGCTGGGAGGCAGGAGAGCTGGGGCTTATAATTTCCATGAGCTGAACTTGTCTTAGAGCAATAAAAATAAAATTAGAAAAATTTTCTTCAGAGACAAGCTGGAGTCAAACACACCATTATATTTTATTAAGTCTGAGCCACTAATGTGCCCCAGTGCAACCTCTGCCAAGAAGAGATGGACACAGGGCGGAGGGGGCCATGCTGGACATGGCCAGAGGTGGCCACTGCGCAGGGGTGCTGGGATGCACAGCCCACCTGGGCAAATCCAGCTTGAGTGAGCCTGGCAGACTCCCCTCTCACCCCTCCTGGGGAAGGCAGGGGGGTAGCCTATCTGCAAATTCGTCATCATCAGAATCCAATTCTCCTCCTGATGTGGAGGAAATCGGAGAATAATAAGACAGGCAATCAGTCAGTAGGGGGTGACAGGAGCGCAGTGTCCTTACTGGGGCCGACTTCCTCAGCCAGCCAGGGCAGAGTGACAGGCACACTGGCTCCTTCCAGGTTGGGGCTGACGGGAGACCCTGTCCCGCCCCAGCCAAGCTGGCCAGTCCCTGGATTCCGCAGCTGGCCCTCGTCCATGCGTCCAGCCTGGACATGGGTGGGTAGGGACGTTACAGGACTCCAGGTCCGCTGCCCTGCAATCTCTCCACTGAATTTTACCCTGGGGGCCACGGCCAGAGGGACCGCAGCCAGGATCCCATTTGTCATTGCAGACCGCAAAGCTCTAAGGGCACTTGCTATAAGGCACCTCTCTCTTAGAAGACCCAGGGTCAGCCTGACCCCAAACTCCCAGCTCAGAAAACTCAGCCTGTAGAGTTGAGTGTCTCCTGACATCTCAGGAGCCCCTGGAGGCCAAGGATGGGCTCCCCCCTCACCTGACACAGGCCTTGTTCCTCACCGGCTTGCTTGACTGGAATTCTGTCACCTGGGTCACATGGAACACCAGGGACAGGGCCCAGCCGGAACCCGCATCTCCTAGAGCTCAGCTCCCATGTCTGCCAGGCACACTGCCCGCCCGCTCTGGGAGAAGCCCCGGCGAGTATTATAACACTGCAAAACCAGACTCCTCTGCTGCCGGCATCCTGTGAGTGAAATATTTAATACAAAGCTTGCACGCGCACATGCACACGTGTTCACACACACACACAAACATATCAGCTGGACACCTCCTGGTCCCGCAGAGGGGCCACCTTCCTGTCCAGGGCTGTGTCCCTGTGTGATCTTGGAGAAGCTGCTTGGCCCCGGGTTCTTTATCTGTAAGAGGGCTTCGGGAGGGGCTTGACCCTCATGCCCTCCAAAACCTTACCTGCGGGGAGGCCAGACTCCCTGGGGAGAAGATGGGAGACAGGAGCGAGGAAGTCCCAAGCTCCATGGAAGCCCAGAGGAGGGCAGCTGCCTCCACCTGGGGGAATCCTGGAGAGCGTCCTGGAGGAAGGGACACTGAGCAGAACCTTGAAAGAGGGTAGAATCAGACACACAGGCAGAGGGCAAGCGGGGGGTGAGGATGAATGGGGCAGTTCCACCTGCTCCCTTCTGCACCCACGTCCAAGGGCAGGGGGACAGCCCCAGCTGGGCACCGGGCAGCCATGCAGCTGCACTCCCCACCCACACAGTTTCGAGGAAACGCCCTCCCCCTGGTGTAAGGGACAGAGAGACATCCCCTCACTGCAAGGGTAACCGAGACACAATTCACACACACAAAACACACCTTTTCAGAGTGCAGAGCTCAGTGGTCTCAGTACACTGTTGCGCAACCATCACCTTTATCTAATTCGAGAATATTTAATCCCCCTCAAAGGAAGCCGGGACCCATTAACAGTCTCCCCACTTTCCCCAAATCCCCAGCAACCGCTAAGCCACTCTTGTCCCTATGGATTTGCCCACTCTGGGCATTCTGGGTGAAAGGCATCCTTCATGTGGCCTTTTGTGTCTGGCTTCTTTCACTCAGCCTCATGTTTCCAAGGGTCATCTGTGTTGTGGCACGTGTGAGAACTTCTTTTCTTCCCTATGGCCGAGTAACACTCCATTGCACAGACTGGGCACGTTCGTTTATCTGTTGATGGACTGAGTTGCTCCTAGACACAGTTCTAATCAAGCTGCCTCTGTGTAGGTCCAGAAGCCGGCTGTTTAGTGAAGCTTCTGTAGTGAGGACAGGCCAGCAGACCCACACAGGGCCCTGGAAGTAAGGTGGGGTGGCCTGGGCAAGGGGAGAGGCACCTGGCCTAACAGAGGGGCCATGCGAGCCTGCAGGCCATGGTCCCAGGGCCTTGGGGCAGCTCTGGAGGGGCTGTGCTGGGCCTGGCAGAAGGGGGTCCAGCCAAGATGCCTGCCAGCAGAGGGGGCCTTCGTGCCTAGTCTCCACCCCACTCTCCACACAGTCCCCACCCTCCACACAGTCCCCACTCTCCCAGCTCCCAGGCCAAGCGAGGGACAGGAAGGGGCTGACCGTGGATGGTGCCTGATAGGGCCAGGCTTGTTCTCACAATGCGCTCAAGGGCTCTTTGCTCTGGTCAGGGGAGAGCCTGCCGGGTCTCAGAGTCATTCAGATGAGAGCCTACCTGAGCAGGCCAGGATTCTGCTGGAAACTCCTTGCTGGAGCTCCTGTTTGGAGGTGGGGTTGCTAAAGGGAAGATGTACTTCACAGGGGAGCAGCTCGCTTCCTTCCCGTACACAGAGATTCAAGGCCGGCCGTGGCTGTAAATCCAGCCTCCAGCCCTGCTGTTCATTAACTGGCATATGTATTTACGGAAAAAGGCCTCTCTAATTAAAGCTGTCACATTACGTCTTTATGTATCTCACCCAGGCTGAATGTGGCCAGGGCCTTAATTGCCCGTTAAGAGGCCTAGGCTCCCTCAGGACGCCTCCCTGCTCCTACTCGGTGCCCACAGACAACCAGCCCTCCGTGCAGGATGCAGAAGGCCGCTCAGCCCTGGAGCAATACCTTCCCTGCTCCTCACAGGAGCCCCTGCCGGTCTGCCGTGGAGTGGGGGTTCCTACCCACTGCCCACCGCCTGCTGCCCCTCAGGCTTGGGCTGCAGGCTCCCCCAGCTCCCCACCTCCCTAGCCCAGGACACAGCCAGCTCCCTGCACCTGGCCATGCTGGATGGCGAGCCCCGAGCTTGGGCACAGCCTCACGGTTTTCTCTCCAGGGAACCCCCACAAATCTTGGGTGAAGGAATTAGCTCGTCCTGGCCCCTCTGCCTGGCATGCCCTTGCCTACCCCAACCACCAGCCTCACCCCTTAAAGCTCAGCACAGGCTTTTCTCCCCAGGAAGACCCCTGCCCGCCCTGAGCCAGGCAAGCAGACCTCCCTCCAGGTTCTCACAGCCCCCTGCTGTGTGCATCTTGGCAACGTGTCAAGAGTACGTGTTTCACCCACACCCACTGCTCAGGAGCAACGTGGCGGGGTTTCATCTTACTGTGTCCCGTCCCCAAGCACAGAGCATCCCTCAGGGACACTGGAAGTTTCCCTGGGGTGGCCCTGCACATAGCCAGGGCAGCAGGCCCTGCCATCCAAACCACGGGCCCCAGGGTGGAACTCTCAAAGCCCTGCTCCATCGGCAGCCCCTCAGCTGCATCTTCTGAGGGTTTCCGATTCAAGGTTCTAAAACATTCTAGAAACCCAACCTTGAATCTCATGTAGGGCCCGGAGAGGGTCAGTACACAGAGCCTGTGTATCAAACTCTTGCTCGCTCCCCAGAGAAGGGCCCCACCGGCGTGCCCTTTGCCTCCCAGGAGGGTCAGCAGAACACAGCGTTGGCCCCAGCGATGGCAGGTGGTGTGGGGCTCGCTTTGGGTAATGGAACATAAGCAGGTGTGATGCAGCCGAGCCACTGAGTGTGCCTGGCCTCGACTCATCCTCAGAGCTCCTGCCACTGGAGAGCAGGCCCTGGGAGGCTGCTGGCCCAGTGAGTCCCAGGGAGCCAAGCTACCCCTGCCTGCAGCCTGGAGCAGACTCACCACTGTGACCAGACATGGCTGCTGTAAGCCACCGGGCCAGGGCTGTTTGTTTCCCAGCACTGGTGTAGCATGGAGCTGCCTGATACACTCTCTGTACCCACTGAGCTCTGAACCAACTGGGTAAAGGGACCATTAGGCTGATGGAGACAAATGTCCGGTTTCCACTGATGGTGAGCCCACAGACAGCGGCGTCCTAACACCCCCCGGCGAGCAGCACCGCTCGCTGCAGGCTGGCGAGTCCCGGAGAGGGGGTGGGGGACAGGTTGAGCTGCACAGGCCCAGGGCTCCCCCAAACTCTCCAGTCAAGGGGTTCTTGGCACCTCCCCAGGGAATCCCCCCTACCCCACCCCCCACCCCAGAGAAGTGGGACCCAGGACTAGCCACATAGTTTGCAGGGCCCATGTGCAGAACGAAACAAGGGCCCCCTTGGAAAATTAAGAATTTCAAGACGGCAACAAAAGAGCATTAAAGCACGTGCAGAGCTCGCCTAAGCACAGGTGCCAGGTGACTGTGGGCCCCACACCATGGAGCTGCCCGAAGTGGGGAAGAAGTGTCCCCGTCTCTGCCATACATGCTGCCCAGCTTCACAGTGATGCGGGCCTCACAACCACAGGTTCTCAGAGGCTGAGGATGGGCTGGGTTCAGCCTCTTGCCGACCTGGACTTCCATGCCGGGGCTTAGGGAAGACGGAGCCATTCCTGTCTCCTGGGCCAGGTCCTCCTCTTCCAAAAATGGGGCCCAGAAGCCACCCACCCCGCAGAACGTAGTACCTCCTGCAGGGGCTCAGGACCCAGCCCAGCTCCTCCTTGCAGCTGGAAAGGACCTCTGGGGTCAGAGGGCACACCCCTCCCAGCACCTCGCCCCAACTCCAAGTCCCACGTCCTGCAGAAAGCCACTCAGGCCCCCATCCCCGGGTCACCCAAAGTCCCCTGTGGGGCAGCCCCACCCTTGCCTGCCTCCCTGTCCAAGCTGACAAACCCAAAGGCCCAGGAGGCGGACCTCTGCCAGGCCCCAGCGTCGTCCCTGCCCCAGGCATATGCCGCCTCCGTGGCGGCTGTGCAGGGAACAGCTTCATTCCAGCAGCAGGCAAGCGCCTGCGGTCTGTGTCCGGTCACAGGAGGCGCCACATGACCCGGAGCTGCCAGTCTGGTGCTTGCACAGCAGCCGCACACTCATGGAGACCTGACGGCTGCAGCTCTACAGCGGGGCAGGTGCACCCCGTGACGCCGCGGCCTCCTCGGTAGCCGACGAAGACCTGGGCTCATCTATAATCCTTACGAAATATTATGACCCTAGGAAAATTATTCAGTTAATCTACTTTAATAACCTGTGTAGGTGCCTTCATATACGGGAGTCTTTACAGCATTCATTTCAGAAATATGAGCCGTCACTTTCCATTCAAGGGAAGCAACAGAGAGGCGCCCAGCACAGGCCCTGATGGGGGGGCCCGGCCATCAGCCTAATATGCCATAAAGAGCGGTGACATTGCTCCCCTCAAGGAATAAATCTCTCCAAGCCCAGCGAGGGCTTCAGGGGTGCAGCAGAGCAGGGAGTGGCTCGGAGCAGCACCCAGGCAGACTCAGCTCCCTGACACGCAGGGAACGCTGGTCTCACCTTCGTCAGCACACCAACCCAGAGCCCAGCTATGCTCTCGGGACACGGAGAAGGAACATGTGTGTGTCTGGGGTGGATGGGCGTCACCCAGCACACTGGAGACCCGAGACACAGTTGCTGAATGAATGAATGAATGGACGAACCAACTGACAGCGTCCTGGTAGGGCCACAGACACCCTCTTGTCGGCCTGGAGGCCACCGAGCCACGCCCCATCCCCAGCCCCCACCATCCTAAAGCCCACCAGCCAGCTCTCCCTGGAGGCCCCCACCTAGAGCACCTGCAGCTGAGGGCTGGCTGTCATGGCTGAAGACCAGGCCCCGTGGGGTCCGGGGGGTCAGGGAGACGGTCCAGGGGAGGCAGCTGCTCCCTGGGGCTCGGGGCTCCTCTCTCCGGGGCCCTGACTTCACATCTCTTCCAGGACAGGCTGCTTCTAGAAATAGATTGTTTCCACTAGTGTCTGTTTCCAAACCCTCATTGATTTTTGTCTGTTTTCCAGGTTCCTGTCACGATGGGTCACTGCAGGTGACAGCTCACCCAGCTCTGACTTCAACACAGCCTGGCAGGGCCCCCCATGGCTTCGGGGTGAAGCCAGCACAGCTCACGGAGGCCTCCCCCTCTACTCCCCGAGGCGAAGATGTCATATGTGAAGCCTCTTGAGATAGGCAGTGGGCTCACCTGACTTGGGTCCACACACCTGTCTGTGACCTTGGACAAGCTACCCAATCTTGGGCCTCAGTCCACTCCACCACCCAGCACCGGGGGCTGGGGGACCAAACAGCGCAGCGGGGGTGATCCAGGGCTGCCCGGTGGCCCAGCGGGTCAGGGACCAGCTCCTTCTCTGTCCCGTTCAGGGAGTGGCCTCCCCTCCCAGGCCCTGGGACAGGAGGAGCTGGGGAAGAGGGTGGCCAAACGGCCAGCTGACCCCCTCCCAGTCCCGCTCCCCTGCAGCCTGTCGCAGGGACACACGTCCTCCTCCTCCTCCAGCACAGCCCCTCCCCCGACACTTGCCAGCCACTGGGACCCCTGCCCACCCAGCGTCTCCCTCGGTCATGCGGCGCAGCACGGACACCTGACAGGGTCTCCCTGGTACTAGTGGCACCATGGGGTGGCAGTGCTGTTTTCCCATCTTACAGGTGAAAAAGTCGAGGCTCAGAGAGGTGGGCACCAAGGGCAGGACCCCTTCCTGGTGATGAGGACAATGCTGTTTGGGAAGGGCTCAGCAGGAACCCTTGTTGACCAGGAAACAGGTCTGGAGGCGTTGGCCTGTTGCCTGGGGCTGGAGGCCGGGGTCTCCCTCTGCTCCCTGCCCCACACTGGAGACCTTTCAGACTGGTAGCATGGGCTGCTCCCGCCTCCAGGAAGCCTGCTGGGTACACCAGCCATGGGCAGGGGCATCTTTCCTGAGCCCTCATTCATGGATGCACCCTGACTCTCGAGAGAGGTAAGTCAGGGCCCTCCAGAGGCCCCAGCTGGAGGGCCCTGGGTCCCAGGGCCCAGAGCGGCAGTTACCCTGGCTCGGAGCCACTGGGAGGGAGGGAGGTCCTAACCTGCATCCGGACCCCAGTGAGTGCCAAGGACTCCAGGGACCAGGCTCAGGGCAGGAACGTGGCAGGCGGAGGGGGCCAGGCGGGCCTAGGAGGGGTCCCCGTCTTGCCGGCAGGACACAAAGAGGGACATGGGGCGGCAGGTCGAACAGTCCTGAGCACTGAGTCAGGGGGTGTCCCCATCTCCTGGTGACATACAGGGCACACTCCTTCCCCTCCCAATCACGGCCCCCATTCCTTCCAGGTCAGGCGGGACCCTGGATGTGGAGCTGGGGAGTGATGTGGGCTCCAGCCAAGCTGCTGGGAACAAGTCTCCCAGCCCCCCGGGGCCTTGGTTTCCCACCCAGTTGAGCAGGGTGTCAGCAGGGTTCCCCTAGGCCCCGGCCTGGCGAGTCCCAAAGAGAGAGAGAAACCAGGCACTGAGCCCCCAGCAGCTGTTAGGAGTGAATGAGGCCAGAAAGTGGAGGGCGGTGGGCGAGGGCGGCGCTGCGCCTGGAGTTTCCAAAACGGAGCGGCCAGGCGAGGACGCGAGAGGAGGCTGTCACCAGGCGGCATGGGCTCTTCTGAAGCAAGAACAGAGGCGTCCCAGCCGCCCTGTGCCCAGGCACCCAGGCCAAGCTGTTTCCTGGGACCCACGTGCCCCAGGCAGCAGGAGGACGTCGCAGTCTTACCGAGGACCCAGGGGACTCTGAGAAGGCAGCGCTGGGGAAGGCGCCGGCACACACCGGGTGGACGTCCGGTGTTCCCTTCTGACAGGGACAAAGCCTGGGAGGGGCTGCCCCAGCCCGCGCTCCCCACCCTGCTCGGGAGGCGGCCCTCAAGGAAGGGTGACTTCTAGCCAAGCCACATCTGCCGGGAGGCTGGCCCAAGGAAAAGCCTGCACAACCCCGGGCCTCTCAACAGTCCAAAGGAGCCCAAGGCCAGAGAGGCCCTGACTTTGCTTTGACTGCTGACGGCCTGAGCCGCCCCTCAGCTCAGGCAATTCCTGGGACTGGGGATGGGAGGTGGGGGTGCCAGGTCAGGCGGCCACATAGTTGCGCAGGTTGCGCACTTGCTGTGAAAGGTGCCCCCAGAGCTGTGCCCAGGGAGGGGCCCGAGGCGCCTGGGTGTCATGAGAAGCACGAGGCCGGATCCCCAGCTTGCCTCCTCCTGGCTGTGTGACCCAAGCGCACTACTCAGCCTTGACGAGCGCCAGTCCTTCAACACGAAAGCGGGTATCATAGCCCCTCGCCTGCACACTAGTCCAAGAAACTAAATGAGTGTCATCTGAAAGGTGTCTGGGGCCACACGGGCACAGGGCAGCTGCCAGCACTGCAGGTCTCATCCCTGTGCCTGCCGGAATGGCCAGGCCTCCCTTATGGAGGGCTGCCCTGCCCGCCCACCTCTGGCCCCCTCCCAGGGGCAGCTGCCTGACCCGCCCCCACCTCTGCCCACCCGGTGGGTCAGCCCGGAGGGCAGCTGGGCTGGCGGCGGGAGGACGCTCAGGTGGAGGTTTGGTTAAGTGCGGGATCCTGGTCAGGGGTATCGAACTTATCGGCCCCCCTGCAGCCCAGCAGCCTCAAAGGGAAGCCGGTGAGGGGGTGTCAGTTCTCTTGGTTGCACTCTTTGAGGGCCACCAGGTAAACGAAGCCAGGGCCTTTCAGCAGCGTCGGGTGGGAGAGGTGGGCTTCGTGAGAGGGCACTCAGATGGCCACAAGAGAGCGGCTTCCTGAGCAGGCACACCCAGCCCAGAGGCCGGAGGCCTGGCTCATTCCCTGAGGAAGTGTTAACACAGCCCCGCCTGGGGGCCGGGCCGCAGGGCCTTTGAGCTTGATGTGGTCTCCTGGCTGCGTGCCACTGGCACGCACCAGCCCCATCAAAGCTCAGCCTCTGCTTTAATTGCTCGATGTCCTTGAAATGGAGCCCAGTGCATGATGGGCAGGCCTGCACTTGCCCAGCAAGCCAGCAGGTCACTACCTCCCAGCAGCGCACCCACCCCACACCTTGTAGCCCCGCGCAGCCCCCTCAGCAGTTTGGGAAGCCTTCATGACGGTTACTCAAGAGAGGCAAATCCCTGTGCTCTACCCCTGGAGTTGCAGGTACAGGGCCCACTAATGCCGTGACCTGCATGCCAACACTCTGGAATATTCCTCCCACACTTGGCTATTCGGCCAGCTGTAAATTGGAAAGGGAATATGAAGATGGCACGATGCTGGCGGGCCCTGTGTAGCCACCACTTTGGTCCAAGCCAGCCCTCTGCAAACACCCTCAACTCACCACCCAGAACTTTCTCTTGGCCTGCACAAGGACTGACCAGAACTGGGGCCAGAGAGACACAGGGACACTCCCAAGGAGCCAGGCCTCAAAAGAGCAGGGGTGCTTCCTGATGAAGTTGGCTGTGGTGGGAGCCTGTGCCCAGAGCCACAGATCCCATTGCTACGAGCAGCGGAGTCGATCGGGGGCTCACAACGTCACCAATCCAAGCTCTCTCAGGGTGACCTCATGGAGAGCCTGGAGGCCGCCGGGTCACCAGAACCATCAGGGACACAGTCCAGACCCCCGGGCCACGGGAAGGGCACAATTCCAAAACCCCACAGAGAAGCAGTGTCCAGTGGAAGTCGGTTCTGTGAGTTCACATCAATGGTGACATGCTGACGACATCTTCTCTAAGATCGAGAACAAAACAAGAGCACCAGGCCTATTCCTACTGGACCTTCTACCCTGACGCCTGGCCCAGTGCGTTAACACAAACGAGAGAAAGGGAGGGCTAAGGGCTGGACAGGGAGAAAGAGTCATCGTGTTCACAGACGACACGACCGCTCACGTGGCGACCTACATGCCCGCTGCCGAAGTATTATGGTTAATAAGGGAGATGAGGACCGTGGCCAGTCACAGACCAATAAACAAAATTGCATTCTTGGGATCTGCTCAGTTTTAAGATGAAATTTTTGAAAAGATACCATTTCATTCTGTGGTGGTTTCACAAGAGTTCCTGATATTGTTATTCTTTAAGCCATATTTAACTCATATGATTCTTCTGAACGTATATTTTATGATAAAACTTTAAAGATATATGGCAATAACATTAGCAGAAGTAAATAAAAACTGCTCAGTAAGACCTGTATGTTACATTTTGAAAGATCTCTGAGGATGCAGAATTAATTGAGCAAAAATAATATTATCCCCTGTGTAAATAAAAATACATATATTTATGCATTTCAATGCATAAACACTTTCTAGAGGGATCCAAGAGAAATAGTTGTTTCCTCTGGGTGAAAGAGAGAGCGTTTTAATTTCTATTTTATGCCCTTCAGTAAAAATATTGAATATCTTTACAAAGTGCACACATATAATTTTAACAATAAAAAAATGTTTCATTTCTTCTGTGACCCAGTATTTCCGAAGTAGGATCAGCCCTACAGAATGTTCCCACCGAACAGGAGAGTACATGCACAGATTTGTTGACTGCAACATTTTGTTATAGAAAAATTGGGAGCAACTTAAAGTCCCGTCACAGGTGGTGGAGGGAGGTCTCGAGAGTATGGTACCTCTGCATGAGTTGAGGTTCTGGCGGGAAAGGGGGCCCACCCCGAGCAAGGAGGGGATTTGGGGGCCATCAACAGAGGGGTGCTCAGGTTTGGGGAAACTGCCCAGAGCAGGAGCCCAAGGCAGTGTTGGAAGAGGTCGGGGCTGGGGTACAGGTGTGGGCTCACAGACACGGCAATGCTATTTGGCATCAGCAACGGGAGGCAGCCGCCCAGAGAGGGTGGACAGCAACAGAGGGCCACGCGGACGGGTCGGCCAGGCCGGGGGTGGGGGCAGAGGTGGCGGAAGAGCAGCCGGGAGAGCTGGCGGGGGGCCACTGTGCCAAGTGTCGCCATGCAGCCAGGGGCAAAGAGGACAGGCAGTGGCCGTGGGGCTGGCTTCGTGGGGGCTGTTGGTAAGCTTGAAAAGCGAGGTCTCCACAGAACAGAAGAGGGACTAGCAGAGCGGGGGGTTCAGACAACTGTGGCAAGATGTTCTGTCCAGTGTTGCTGGAGGGGAGAACAGAGAAAGGAATGGCTTTTTTTAGACTGTATGTGGAATGTTCCAGAAGAGACCGAGACACTGATGCTGCAGGGAAGAGCAGGAGGAGGGCCTCAGGATGTTGGAGGGCTGGGACACCTGCTCCCGTCAGGCAGGCGAGGCGGGGCAGCGCAGGGGCGGCCGGGTCACAGATGGACGGAGGCACCAACGGGAGGCCTGGGTCAGCGGCTTCTCTTCCTCCATGAAGAAGGAAGCAGAGGAACCTGCTGAATCCGGGGCAGAGCTGGGTGGTCTGGGAAGGGGCGGGCCACTTACTTGGGAGCCGGGGGAAGACATGGACAGGGAGGTGTGGTAAGACCATTTGGCCGTGGCCCATTGGGGTTCGGGGCCACGAATCCAAGGAGAAACCCGGCACATGGTTGCAAGCTTTCCTCCAGCCCTGCTCTGCTGCACAGAGTGGGGCTCAGCTGAGCACTGCTCAGGGGCTTCAGGGAGCACGCCAATGATGGGAGGGCGCAGGGAGGACAAGCGGCAAGTGGAGGCGAGATGCAGAGGGGGAAGTGGGATACACAGCCAGAGGTCAGGGTCACGGCTGCAGTGTGTCCCCCAGCATTCACACATAGCTGTGAACGAGTGGGGCCGGTGTGACGGAGTGTCACCAAGGGGGGCCTGCACCACGGGAGCAGCCGTGGCTGGCCAGGAGCGACCTGCAGACCCAGCACCTGCGTTGTTGGCCGCAGCCTCCCAGAGCCTGCCCAGGGCCATCCCTGGAGTAACTGGTAGCCCAGAGAGGTGTTCAGCTGGTTACGTTTTTACCTCCATAAGAAAAAACAGATTAGCTCAGAAGAGAAACATTCCAACCATGGGAAACACTATATTCCACATTTAATTAGGGCTGCGAGGAGTGTCCCCTGTTACTACAGATTCAGGGTTAGAATTAACAACTCTGCTAAAGTAAGTGCTGGGAACGTGGGCGGGCTGCACGGTGCAGCTGTCTTGCCCTTTGCTTCCTACAGGGAACTTCTGGACCTTGCTATGGAGACACTAGGAATTTCTGTGAGGCATAAATGGTAACATTGGGGGACCCACTGGCCTGATTTCAGTTCTCCTGTCAAATATCAAATTGCTAGGGACGTTCATGAACTGAAGTTCCTTAACAATCAGATTTTCCCTTGGGAAAAAGGAGGCAGTGCAGCCAACAAATGGAGCTCCATCAGTCGGACACGCAGCCCTGTGGACACGCAGCCTCGAGGACATGCAACAGCCTTGTGAACACACAGAACACGCACCGTGGGCTAAGCGCCATGTTGCTCACACTTCTGCTCAAGCAGCAGGGCTGGGAGTGTCCGGAGCTGAGGAACAGAACCCAGACAAGGTGGCAGAACCTTCGGGAAGAGAGAAGCCTAGTCACCTGCTCATTCATTCAACCTAACGCCCATTAAATACTTATTAACAAACAGGTCGTGTGTACCTAAGCACTGTGCTAGGCACCAGGAATGAACACATTTAATCACATAACACACCTAGAACCTGATGATCTACAGTACTTAACAAATGATAACTCTTAATTATTACTGTTTTCTCAGACTAGCATTGTTGGGCTTGGGAAGAAGAGAGACTATGTCCTCATGAGTCTTATGCTCTTAGAAGGGAGACATTAGTAAGCAGGTAAACAAATATGCACCAATGGACTGGAAAGCTGGAAGGCAGAGCTGTGGCACCAGTGGCCTGCCAGCTAGCCTTTGCTGTGTCATAAACTGCCCCAACCTTCGTGGCTCAAAACAGCAGCCATTTACTGAGCTCCTGACCCCACGGGTTGGCAGTGGGGCCGCGCTCGGCTGGGAGCGTCTTCCAGTCTAGGCAGGACGTGGCCCTCATGGCCAGGGCACTCAGGTGTCTGCCGCCGGCTGGGAGCTGTCTGACACAGGATGCCCGGGGCATTGGGCCTCTCTCCATGTGGTGTCTCACTCTCCAGTAGGTCCTGCGGGATTGTTCCCGTGGTGGCCTGGGGGTCCCAGAGCAGAGCAGCAAGCAGAGAGGGCCCGCCCAGAGGAGGCGCCACACCAGGCCCACCACGCTCCCGGCCCCAACACCAACAGGAGGGGCTGTGGAGTGCCATCAGGTCTGTGGCCTCCCGAGGGAGTCGGGGGCCTCTGCTTTGGCCAGGGTGCCCAGGGGAGGCCTCCCCAGGGGACAGAACCTCAGGAATGAGAAGAGCTGGTGCGCACAGAGCTCCCGGCAGACTGCTGAGAAGGCAGGGGGGCACTGGACGGGGAAGTGGGGGCAGTGGCCAGAGGGAGGCTGCCTGGGGGTGGTCCACAGACAGCGGGAGGTCAGGACTTCAGGCGGGGAGACCACGGCGGGCTGACATTCTGTCACCAACGTTCAGCCATTCCACGAATGTTCTAGGAGCCCCGCTATGTGTGGGGCACCATGTGAGGGAGCAGGAGACCCTCAGGGAAGGACCAAGCCTGCTCTCAGGAGCCTGTGCGGTGAGGGCAGGGCTGGGGGCACACAGACAGACAGTGATAAGCCGGGAAGGGGGAGGCAGGGGGCGAGGTGGGGAGGTGGTGTCCAAGCAGTCACGACCGAAGCCAGGGCGTGAGCCCGCCAATGTCAGAGCAGCAGGAACAGCATGTGCAGAGGCCCTGAGGCAGACCTGCAACACACTGGAGGAACAAGGAAACACAGGGCAGAGCTGAGGTACCGGGCAGGGGTTGGCAGATGAGTGGGGGCACCCGAGGACCTGAGGCCATCCGAGCGACCCTGACAGAGCAAGAGGGGGCATTGGAGGGCCTTGCCCCCCTGGGGTGTTAACATGACATCTGGCTGCCCCGGGGGGGCCCGGCCAGCAGTGTGCAGTCTGCACCCGGGCAGGGGCTGTGAGGATGGGACTCTCCAAGCCTCAGGGTGTCCACAGCCTGTCCTTGGTCCCCTCCTGCATCTCACCCACAATGGCAGGAGAGGGCCTAGTAAGAGAACGGACAGACGGGCGCTCACCATCTCCGTCTGGGCTGATGGCACAGAGGGAAGTCCACAGGAGACCTGAGCCCCCTGTGGCCCCCAGGACGGAGCACACCTCTGTGGGTTTGCCTGCCAGCACCAGCTCGCCTGCCTTCCTCTCCAACAGCCCCCCAGAAGCCACGGCCCCACACACCCTCAGTGGGACCACCCCTCCAGCTCCAGGTCTGGACAGCCAGCCACAGCTTCAGGGAGGGGCTGTGACCTCGCCGGAGCCAGAGAGTAAGGCCTGGGCCTTTTACTCAAGAAAAAACAAATTGCTGGCATCTGTACCTGAGGCGAGAGCCTGCCTGAGCTATGCTAACACAGAAAAGGCAGAGCAGACACCCAGAGAGACACGGCCTTCTGATAACATCATCTGAGCACCCAAACCCAGACACGGCTGAAGACAGTTTCGCCAAAAGGTATGAGAAGCGATCACAGCTGCCTTCTGGCTTGTGCTGCTTTGAGCTGTGTCCCTGGCTGAACTGTTCAATCCAACGAAAGCCCAGCAAATTCAGCACGAAGATGGAAGCTCAGCTCACATGAGCTCCCTGGCAAGCAGAATTAAGGGGAAAACTTAAATGGTGTATCGCTTAGGACCTCTGGCGATCAGAGCAGAGAGCCTAGCACCACACTCGGGATCGCAGGCCCCACCGCACACTGCACACAGGCTGAGCCCGACAAGCCGCCACCCGGCGCCCCTTCCCCAGGCTGGCGCTCGTCCCGCCACAGGGCGAGGGCTTGAGGATGCCGCACGCTCGCCACCAGGGCCCAGGGCATGGGGACTCTGGCCCTGCCAGCCTGTCTCACCTCCACACGGGTCCTGGCAACCTGGAGCCCCCCTCGGGCCGGTGGTCGCTCAGCTAGAGAGGGACTGATGGTGAGTGGCCACCAGCTGAGAGAGGGGCTGTCACCTCCTCAGCCTCCTCCCCAAGGACTGCGGGCCTGGGCCCAGGGACAGAGCCACGGCACAGACTCCGCCCCCACACCACTGCCTGAAGCAGGCCTGCAGCTCCCAGGGGACCCAGTCAGGTGCCCTCGGTCGGGAACAGGCCTGCAGCCACACGCGACCTGCAAGCCCGGGGCTCCACCCCCGCGTCAGCTCCTCAATCCTCGCAAGAGCCTACGTGGTAGGAGCTGCTAGACCCCACCTCACAGACTGTGACCCTGACCTCCCAGAGGATACTAAGGACCCCAGGCAGGCCCCAGGAGGGGGACACTGCTGAGCTGGACTTGGGGGGGTCCTCCCACGCCCACCTCCCTGCTGAGAGGTGGGATGAGGGCATGAATCCAGCAAGTCCCAGGCCTGGGACCTCAACAGGACCCAGCCAGGAGCACACAGGGAGGCATGTGTCATACTGGTCACGCTGGCCGCCATCAGCGCTGGGCGCATGGATGCGCTGAGCTGGCCAGAGGTGTGGCTGGCAGCCAGGAGGGAGGAACGTGGAGGCACGCTGAGCCTGCGTCCTGAACAGTGGGGCTCCCAGAACGTTCATGGAATGGCTGGATGTTGTCAGCTGAATGTCAGTCAGCCAACCCTGCACTGTGTCTGGGTCCCAGGCCCCGCCCCCCGCCCACCTCAGCTTGTGACTCTTCCTTCCCTGAAATGTCCTTAGAACGCTTGGTCCAGGAAGGAACACATCACAGATGTGTGGTTATTTCAAGGCTGAGTTTGCCGTGGAATGTATCTTTAGGACCTTGAGCCCCAGATCAGTCTGGGTTGGCTGACAAAGCGGAATGATGGACAAGCGGAGGCCCGCGCTGCTCCCTTGGGCAGCTGGAGGCGGCAGTGCCTCTGCTGGCGAGGACGGCCCCCCGGCGGCTTCTCCACGTGCACCTGAGGGTCCCTCCTGACAGATGGCAGGCCTCCCCCCCCAAGCCTGGAAACCTTGATTCACTGGTTACAGGTGTATTTTAGACCCTGGGGCTGTGCGGGTCCCAGTCCCCCTCTGGGTCAGTTTCCTGGGGCTGCCAGAACCAACTGCCACAAGCCAGGTGATTTAAAACAACAGCTATTCCATCCCAGCCTGCAGGGCAGAGTCTGAGCTCCAGCTGCACACAGGCTTGGTTTCTTCCGGAGGCTGAGGGAGAACCAGTCCCAGGGCCCTGTCCTCGGCTCTGGTGGCCTCCCACAACCCTTGGCCTTCCTCAGCTAGCGGGTCCCCCCGCAGTTTCTGCCTCATCAGCACGTGACCACCCCCCGCTGCGCCTCTCTCCCCCGCAAGGACACTCCTGCTGGACCTGCGGGCAACCCAAATGGAGTATGACTGCATCTCCATGCTTCCTTTAAAGACTTCCGTGAAGCCCCTACTCCCAAATATGGTCATATTCTGAGCTTTGGGGTAGACACGAATTTGCGGGGGACACTACAGGTGGGGTGACTGCCCTCAGTCTTTTCTCCAGCTTACACCTGGCTTTGAAGCCCCCCTTACCAGCCTTGGAGAGGCAAGGAACAGTGTGGCGTCTCCCCAACATGCAAAGAGGGCTCCCCTAGCGCCACACAGCCTCTGCGGACTGGTTCTGACCTGGCTCTGCTCTGGGGTCAGGAGAGCCAGAGGCGCCCAGGTGGCACTGCCAGCAGACATGTCCTAACAAATAAGGTTTTGACTATACGTGGAGCTCTGCCCCCCTTCACCAGCAGGAAGCCCCTCTGAATTCATTGCCCGTCCACCGGACTTAAGGGCAACATCCCACATGGGACCCGGGAGACCCCACCGTGCTCAGGCCACACCAGTCAGACCCACTTGAACTGCCCCTCAAGGCCGGTCACTGTCGGCCTCCCTCCCCCTTCCCCTCCACACGCTGTGTCAAGGTCTCAGCCCAGATCCCTGAAAATAAAACCAAGACTGCTACGTTTAGATTGTTGGGAGTCAGAGTTGCATACACCTCGAACCTGTACATTGGGAGAAAAAAAGGTTGTTAAGGAAACATAATGGTTGCTTTCCCCAGTCTCTTAGGACCTGAGGCAACAATTTTAAAAGGCGCTTTAATTTATTTCTAAATAGAGGCAAGCATCACATTAAATCATTATCAGACAGGAGAAAAGCAAAGCAGCTAATCTGGCTTCCATTTGACTCTACTTGGTTGAAAGCAACTTTCAGCTGGGGTGGGAGGAGAGGCAGAAGGGAAGAAACACAACAGTAAAATATGCCCTCGACGGAGACGAGAGTTCTCGTTGCAGGCGGCGCACCTTCGCATGCGGGGGAAAGCCGCAGTCCGGGCCTGTGGAGGGCCCAAGGAAGCCGGCTCTCCTGCCGCAGATGCCAGCTGGACCAGGGTCTGAAGGCCAGGAAGTCAGAGGGAAGCGAGAACGCTGCCCCGGCCTAGGGCACCAGCTTCAGGTGGTCTGGGACTCTCAGAGGGCGGGAGAGGGCCCATCACTGGCCACCCGGAGGACACATTGGCTTGGCCTGGGGTTTGGGCCCCAGGGAGGGCTGGATCACAGCCAAGTGCAAGCTCTTATTTAACACTGAAATTCATCATAAAAGAAATCTGTGCTTTTTGAGAAAAGAGGCAAAAAAAGGAAAGGGTGGGGAGGGCCCAGACTGGTGGCATGAGGGCTTGGGAAGCACAGCCCATCTTGTACCCTTTCTTGTTCTCACTCCCCGGGGTGGGGGCTTCACATCTTTCTCTGGGGCTCAGAGTGACCAACAAGCCATAGTTCCACGGGGGACAGGAGGGGTGGACAGGAGAGAGGGGCAGAGGAGAGGTGAGCATCTGTGCATGCAGAAGCCACTTTTCTGCCTTAAAGCACGAACGCCCACCAGTGGAGCCCAGCTTCCCCTGCCCCAGGGCACCGAGGCCTGGACTCCTCCCTGTACCCACAAACCCCGGTGATGACCCAGTCCCTCCAGCCCTGGCTATTCCCATTCACTCCACCTCTGCTTGGACGTCACCCACTCAGAGAGGCCTCGACCTCCCTTCTGAAACAGAGGCCCTCCTCCATGCCCTAACCCTGTTCGTCCTCTTCACAGACTTAATGCCTGACTGTATATAACATGCCCACTCTTCCACTAGGAGGTTAGTCCCTGACCTGGGGCAGGAACCACGTCTGTCTCAAGGCACCTCAATCTCCCTGCCCCCTGCACAGTGCCCAGCACAGAGGACCATGCAGAAGTCCAAGTCAGATGGATGGATGGATGAATGGATGGATGGATGAATGGGTGGATGGATGGGTGATGGATGGATGGATGGATAGATGAATGGGTGGATGGGTGGGTGGATGGATGGTGGGTGGATGGATGGATGGATGGGTGGAT
>JAQQAC010002837.1:3697118-3721957 GCA_029783875.1 Phataginus tricuspis
TGGATGGATGGATGGATGAATGGATGGATGGATGAATGGGTGGATGGATGGGTGATGGATGGATGGATGGATAGATGAATGGGTGGATGGGTGGGTGGATGGATGGTGGGTGGATGGATGGATGGATGGGTGGATGGATGGATGGATGGGTGGATGGATGGAGGGATGGGTGGTTGGGTGGATGCATGGATGGATGGATGGATGGAGGGAGGGAGGGAGCGATGGAGGGATGGATGGGTGGATGGGTGGGTGGATGGATGGATGGATGGGTGGATGGATGGATGGAGGCCTGGGGGAGTGATGAAGAAGTGAGTGAGCACAGGCTCTCTGTCTGCTTCCATCTCTCTTGCCAAAGACCTGGCCACTGCTCCCTCGATGGCCACCCATGGGCCAGCACTGGCATGCCGAGGAGGGGCACCCACCGCCCACCACCCGACCCACCTGGGGGAGCATCCTCCTTGGTGCTGCACACACACGGGGACAGTGCAGACACACACACCTGCCTTGCTGGGACGGGGCACGGTGCTGTCACACATTTTGCAACTGTTGGGACAGCTCTTTACAGTCCCCTTACCCAGGAACCCAGAGCTGAAGGACCCCAATGGCCCCCACTTCAGTCTTTGTCCACAGACTAGACGTGGGGTAAGGCGGTCCTGTGGCCCCAAAGCTGTATACAGCCAAACTGGATGCCCGCTGCCTCTGCCTCTAGAGGGAAAGTGGCAGCTCTGTGATTTCCAGCTCCCAGAAGCATCTGGAGCTGGAAGAGGTGGAGGTGCAAGGGTCCTGCACATCCCCTCTCCACTCCTTCCTCCTGCCACCTCATCTCAGCTGGGACAGCCAGGAGTTAGGTTCCAGAGCCATCTCACTTTAAAGGAGCTCATCTGGGAGCCATGGTGCCAGAGGCCCTCAACTGTCACTAGGAAGACAGACTCCAAACCCTGACCGCCTGCCAGGAGCTTCCTGGCAGAGGTATGAGAGACCTAAGAATGTGGTTCACACCGCAAGTGGTGGGGAACAAGGTGTCTTTAGGGAGAGTAAATCTCTGCAGAGCCTCCAAATGTTGTTTCATGGCCTATGAAGACCCTTCAGGAGTTTAAATGAGGCCATCTCCTTCTCCACAACCCTCAGAAGCCAGCCTGCTACTGTCACCCGGGGCATTGGATGTCCCCAGGGAGTCCACCCTTCCCCATGACCACACTGTGTCTCTCCTCCCGCCCACCACAGCCCCACATGGCCACAGACAGCTGGCGCAGGCCTGCATGCGGTCCTGGAGCTGCAGGGCTGGGGGCTGCTTCTGCAGCTTGAGGCGGTCCCGGCCCAGGCCCCCAGCCACTCCTGTTTCTCTCTCACCCAGTTCTGCAGGCCGAGCCCTCCCTGCTCATCCCAGCACAGCTCACCCTGCCCTGCAGCAGAGTGCATCTGCTGAGGAGGAGAAAACAGCCCCAGTCACCCTCCCCAGCAACAGAGCAGGAAAGAGATGGGCCGCGGCGCCTTCATAATCACACCCACAAACACGCCTTTAAAGCCACCCCTCTGCTGGGACAAAGCTGAGTGGTCCCCCAGCCCAGCTCTCACTACCCGTGAACGGTGTGCATCCTGAAATCCTTCACCAGGGCTACAAAGCCTGGCAGAAAGCCACCAGTGTGGCCGAGCAGCCCTTTCCGCCACCACACTGGGGTATGATGGCAGCCAGCCAGAGCAAGAAAGGATGGACGGGGACAGACAGGCTGCCCAGATGGTGCAGCTGAGTGACAAGTCCTCACCGGCCCCAACTATGCCTTCTTCACGCAGAGCTCGGCAGGCGACACCGCTGACCAAGGCCTGGACGCCACCCTCCAGGCCCAAGGCCCATTCCCTGGATCCGGGCTGCTTGCATGTGGACTGGCGTGGGGTGCAGACAGGTGGGCAGCAGGCATGCAAACTCGGAGGCCACCCGGAAGAGGAGCCAACGTGGGGCATCTGAACAGAGATGAGGTGACCCCTGCAACAGGACAAGGGCCAGGACTGGTGCCGTCTCCAATCACGCTGGGGGAGCTGAGTCTCAGCTCGGGTCCAGGGGCATCTGGCGCCCGACCCCTCACCCGCGGTGCATCTGACCACTGGGCTGCCTCGATGACCTCTCCGAAGGGCCAGCTCAGTGCTTTCCAAGTGACCCCGTGCCCCGGGTGCCGCTCCTGACCTCAGGAAGCCCTCCTCGGTCCATGCTGCCGGAGGACCCACCCCACAGGCTACTCTCACAGAGAGTTCAGCTTCTCGTCTGCACGTCTGGACAGCTGCCTACCAGCCTGCGGCAGCCTCTCCTCACTCCGAATCGCGAACGGAGCGGCTCACCAGCTACCAGCCTCCCTCGTTTTCTTTTTATCCATATTTCCTACAGACTGAAGGTAAAGTTTTTGGTTATCAGACCTCATGATGCTCTGCCCCTGGTTATGACCATCACCAGGTCCTGCCCCTTCTCCTAAGCGTGCTTCCAGTGGCCCGCTTCCCACCATCCCACCAGCAACACTGGCAGACTGCTGGCTGGCCCTCGACACCTGCTCTTGCCCCGCTTGGCAATACCATCCCCAAAACTCCCTGGCAACACGGCCACCTGCAAGGAGGACAATGTTTCCCAGGCCCTTGGAGTTGGCACGTGGACGGGCCCTTCGGAGTGACTACGTTCTGGCCCGTGGGGCTGTGGTGGGGAGAATGGCCCAGGGGTATCCCCGTCCTAACCCTTGGAAGCTGTGACTATGACCTGACAAGGGAAAGGGATTTGTGCCTGTGGGACTAAGCTGAGGACCTTGAGACAGAGCAGGGGTCCCGGCTTTTCTGGGTGGGCCCAATGTCATCACAAGGGCCCCTATTAGAGGAGGCAGGAGGGGCGAGGGAGGCAGAGGTCAGAGCTGCCCCCCATCTGCCAGGCCTGAGCAGACTCCCCGGGAAGCAGGCTATGGGCCCGGCACACCTGACTGTCTCTCAACCACATCCTCAAGGGAAAATCAGGTTTATGCAGTAGACAGAGAATCTCTGACAATGGGGAAAACACTTAAGAAAACAATCAAAAGAAACATATAAATTTAGCATTCCATATATAACTTTTTAAAAATATATGAAATGATACTAGTATAAAATGTTGCATAGCAAATAATATTTTGTAAAAATCCAGTAAGATATAATTTTATCATTTAAGATGATTCATAAAATATACTTTGCTAAAAGCAAATCAAAACGTCATAGACAGCGAGTCCCTTTTGTGCAGCAGAGAGAAACGGGCCCCTGTAGGCCAGGCACCTGTTCCCCTACGTGGGGGTCCAGCAGCCTCCTGTCTGGATGCAGGACTGAGGCACAGGGAAGCCCTGTCCCCTCGGCCAACTCCACAGGTCACCCAGGCGGGCATCTGAGGGGACAAGGGTCTACAGCGTGAGAGCACATGAGCTCCCGGCCGCAAGCCGTCTCCAGGCGGCTGTGGAGGCCTGGCTGCCCCTGGAGGCGGCGCCATCACTGGTAGGTGACCTTCACACAAAACGTTTCTTCATTTTTGTCTTCGTGGTCATTGATGTAGATCAGAATCTCCTGCACCCCAGCTCTCTGACATGGTGCAAACCGCAAGCCGATAGTGTAGGTCTCTCCCCCCGCAACCTGGAAGCGAGCATCGAAATCCTAGTACCCACCCTGCCAGCTCCTCTCCCCCTTCCAGCCACTTCTGCACATGCAAATGTATTTTCTCAAGCACAGCAGGCCACACAGGCTGACAGGATTCTCAGCCTCTGCGGCCTGGGTGGCTGGAGCCAGGACCCCCCCCCCCCCCCCCACCCCCGCCACCAACCACCCCCCAAGACTTGCATTCTGGCCACCACTGTGAAGCCCCGGACATACTGCTCTTCTCTCACTCTCAGGGGATGCTTTGCAACTGGAGAAACTCTTCACTAGGGGGCAGACTGGGATCTGCTTCTCTCAAAACACTCATGATAACATAAATGGCCAAGTTTCGGGACAGTTCTGAATAAAAGTGCAGAAACTGCAGGGAAGGCCAGCTGGGGCCCAGACCCTGCAATGGAGCCTAGTTGGGGGCTCAGGCGAGGGCAGCAGAGCACAGAAGGTGACTCTCGCTGTTTCAAAGTCTCACTTGACTCAGAAAGGCACTGTTCACGCCCAGGACCTTTGGAAGTCCCCCATCATTAGATAAAATTGCTCCAAAATGCAGCCCTGGCCTCCCTGCCTTCTGCGCCCACACGTAGGAGGGCGCACATGGAGACAGCCCACCCGCTGACCTGGAAGGAGTCCTCCCTGAACTGCAGCAGGTCCGGGTGGTCACTGTGCAGGTGGAAGGTCCTCTGGGTGGGGTAGGGGTTGGTGTAGGTGATCCGCTTGTTGGCGCCCTGACCTTCCCCGGCAGCCAGCATGATCTCAAAGGCCTGCGGGGGACGCATCTTCTGAACCTCCTCTGCGTGGGAGCTCCGTGAATACAAAGGGCAAGCCACTGAGCTCCTAGGCGAGGGGCCCCAAAGACCAGGAGCAGCGCCGCCGCGACCCCTGGGCCCAAAAGAGCAGGAGGGGGAAATCCCCGCCCGAACCCAGGCAGGCCTGGGTCACCGAGCCCAATGACAATCAGGCGATGCCGCCCATACCAGGGTCGCCGCCACCCTCCCAGACCTTGGAAATGAGAGGCAGGCGACAGGAAAGGCACACGAGCCACGAGGCCACCAGCTGGTGGAAGTCCACATCGACCAGGTTGAGGTGGAGGAACCGGCTGCCTGCCCTGAGTGGCCGCACGCCCACATGCAGGTCCTGCACCCCGTGGGGGGGCAGCACAAAGACGCCCTTGGGGTCCGTCTTCAAGAACAAGAGAAGAGAAGCGGGTCAGATGTGGCCCCTCTGCCGTGCAGCCCAGGGGCCCAAGGAAGCCAAGAGAGCCCCAGCTGTCCCAGGGTGACGTGTTCTGAGGGGACATGTGGCCTGCATGAGGTCAGAGGGGCATGAGAGAAAAATGCAGATCTGAAGCCAGCCCCAGCCCCACTGTCAGAGCCAGCGCTGCAGCGTGTCACCGTGTCACCGTCGGGTCGGGCGAGTGCCCCTCCCGTGTGGCAATGGCCCCCTAATGGCAGGGCTGCCTGAGCAGGAGGCACCTTTGCAGGCTCGGCTCTCCGCCGGCCCGCGCACACGGATGTGCACGCCCTCGTCATCCAGACGCAGAGCTGTGGCCGCCTGAACTGCGTTGGGTGACGATAATAACACTGACTTCTCGTGATAAGCCCCTGGGGGCTTGTATGTCACTCGTCCCACGATGGCACAGATAAAAGGCAATCTGAGAGCAGACTCTGCCAAGGAGGGTTTCCGCCCGAAGGAGCCGTGAACCTGTCCTCAGGACCGGCCTTGGGCTGCAGCCCAGTCCCCAACGTCCTGGCCTCGCCCGGGGCCAGACAGCCCAGTGACGTACCGTCAGCTCCTGGGGGTGCGAGGTGAACGCTCTCACTTTCCTAACTGTCTGTGTCCCCCGGAGGACGAGGGACAGGCGGGTCCACTGGCCTGTGACACAGGCGACGTCCACACGCTGCAGGGAGTGCAGGTGGACCTGCCATATCTGGAGGGGTGTCGCCAGCCAGCGGTCCCTGCCAGGACAGAGGTCTTCAGCAGCGTCGGAAGGCAGCAGTACCCACAGGGAGCGAGAAGCCGGGGAGAGGCTGCGAGTTGGGGCTGGAGCACAGCTGCCACCCGGCGGGCACGTCCCCCTCCGCAGAAGGACCTGGGACAGGGCTGCAGGCTTATGCCTCACTGGACCCTGCATGGGACGCCTTGAGTGGACGACGGCAGTGTGCATCCTGGGCCATTTAAATCCCAACCCCGGTCCCTGAGGCAAGGCCCAGGGGCAGCACACGTGGGACAGAACAGGAGCTTGGAGGTCACGCAGGCCTGAGGGCCGGAGCCCCGTGCTTGGTGCTGTGGGATCAGCCTTTACTGTGAAGAGGGGCTCGGTAACGCTGCCCCACAGGGTCACCCTCTGGCATGACTGCACAGCATGTGATGGCCGGGTGCAGCCCTCAGCCTGATGGCACTGACAGGCCCTCCCCACCCCACTCTGCTGGAAGGGCTTGCGCCCGTTTGAAAGGGTCCTCAGGGGCTGGGAAGCACGACTGTGAGGGAAGGTGACAGGACTGGGGTATTTCAGAGGGTAAGGGAAGCAGAGGGCACGTTAGTCAGTCTTCAGGCCACTCTCCATCCCCCTGGGGGATACCGCCGTGATGGGGGCCCTGGGCACTGTTCCGGAGAAGCTGCTCAAGACTCTCCCCACGGTGGGCTTCGCTTCGCCCTTGGGCTGCTGCTGCTCTGAGCAGAGGGCACCCTCTGCAAGGCCCCTGCTGGCCCCAGACTCAGCTCACATAGCAAAGGCCCAGGACCTCCCATCAGCTCAGAAAGGTCGAGGGAGGCCACACCACCACCCTGCAGTTCCCGCCCCTCACACGTCTCCAGACCACAGGGCTCACGCACTTACGTGTAAATGGTGATAAAGAAGTCTTTGACCTCTGGGCTGGGACCACTGGCCACCTTCAGGAACACGTCCCGTGGCTCCCCGGGGCCCTGCCGGACAGTGGGGCACATCACGAGAGTGCTGTCTCTGCGCTGAGCCCAGCCCTGAAGTCCACTCAAGGTGAGAGCAGCTGGGAGCCAAGCCCCACGCCCCCAACAAATGCTTCGTTTTCTGTACTAGTCAAAATTCACAATTGTTTTCAGTGCAAAAGCTAAAGTCATTAACTCCTGATTCATACTGAGTCCAACAGTCATATTCTGCAGGAGATACTATCAGCCTCCTGACCAGTCACAACACAATTACTGCTCTCCGCACTCAGTGGCAATTAATCAGTGGCTTCATCACTGTTCACTTTATCCACTGTGCTTCATGCCTTTTCTTTTCATCTGAATTCAGATGACCAAGGAACTGATCTGCTAGCAGAAAAAATAAGCGCATAAAGCTCTCCTGAGGATGTCAAAGTAGCCCTTCCACACCTTCACTGAAAACGTGGAACAGGGCGGCCGTGGACAAGGGTTGCAGTGCTGGGGGCGGCTGGGAAGAGTCGGCCCAAGGCTGGAGCTCGAGAACCTACCACACTGTGGGTCTCACAAATGACATTTGGGTCGCTGCATCGGACGTGGACCGGGGGCTCTGAGCCGGGCATGCCCGCGGGAACACCTGGAGCAGGACACAGAAACAAGCAAACATCTCTCAGCGGCCTGGGCGTGTGTCACGTCGCTGTCTGAGGCAGGCCTGGCCTATCACTGGTGCTCATAATGCCTCCTGGGGAAACAGCTGATGCCCCCACCCCCCACCCCAGTCCAGGCCTGCAGGGCCTCTGGCACTTCCCTGTGCTCTGCCGCCTCCTCGGGGACTCACCCAAAGGGAGTCACCAAACAGTAAAGGGAAACGCCATAGAGCAAGGCACCGGGCACGAAAGCCCAGGGGTGGCTCACAGGGCAACAGACGGAAACAAGCGTGTCAGCAGATGGCATGCAAGACCCCCAGCCTGGCCCACGGGCGTGGGTTTGAGGAGGGCAGTCAGCTAGCCGTGCATACACCCTGCCTCCAGAGACCAGACGGTCCCATTCCAGGCACCAGGGGCAGGTGGCAGACGTCAGAGGCGCGTCACATGCTGTTGGAGTAGCATCAGGGGATGAGGTAATGAGGCCCTTGCCACCTTGGGAAAACCTTTCCCTTCCGTTGAACCTGCAAAAAATGCCAGCCCTGGGGATAGGCGAGACCTGCCTGGAAGCGTGTGCCAGGGAGGCAGGCGGATGGCCTTCTTCAGGAAGGTGAGCTCTGGGTGGTAGAAGCGGAAGACCTGGTCCACCACATGGGGCTGGGGTTCCACCGTCAGGCAGAGCACGGCCATGGGCTTGCCACCACTCCCGCGGAACAAGACCTACCAAGAGGGCAGATGGCGCTGGAGTGTCAGGGGCCTCTGCAGGGCCCACTCGCCCCCATGAGGTGGGAAGGGCGGGCATCGTCAGAAAGGGGCACAGAGTCTGCTGCAGCAGGTGCCCACACGGAGGGGGCGCGCTCAGCTCCAGGCCTGCATGCGGGCATGATCCTATGACCTGTTACATGTGCCTGCCGCTACTTCTCGTCAGTGAGGTGCATGCCTAGAAGGCCAGCAAGAACAGTGTGCAGCCCCAACATTAAACACACCTTCAGACACCGTCCCGCCTTCGCAACACCTGCTGTACGCATGCTGGCAAGTCATTCCAGGAGGATCTGGACGTGAACCTTGCCAGGCCCTCGCGGGGGTGGTGGGACACGCTACCCTGAGCATTTGCTGTCCAGAGGCTAGAGGCTGCACCCGGGCCAAAGGGCTGGAAACACAAACTTCTTTTTCAAAAAAGAAGTTGCTTACTAAAAACTTCATGTGTCCAAAAGAGGGACTGGTCCGGACAGCTGAGAGAATGGACCACTCCGTCAGCCTGGCCCGGTGAGTGCCCCAGGCCCACGCTGTGGGCCAGCACCTCGCCCAACACCCGGGGCTGAGCATCCTTCCCACGTCAGTGCCGTGTCTGGGCCACCAGACAACCTTCCACATGGGAAGGACGTTCCTCGGCTTTGGTAAGTTTTACTGAGAAATCTTTCAGATGTACACATATAAAAGGATCTATATGTAAAGTCGGCTGTCAGGGATTTTAACAGGACGGCCGCCATGAGCCTGTGGCCTGTTTGGAACAAGCATATGGCCCACACTGCTGAGCTCTCTGTGCCCCAGACCCACCTCACGGAGCCACCCTCCTGAACTCTGTGGCCACTGTCCCCAGGTGTCTCTGCCATTTTCCCACCTTTTGGGTCTTTAAACAACACTGTCCTTGGTTTTGCCTCCTTGGAATTCCACTTGAGAGCCCTGACTCTACAGGGCTGTCTCTGCTGGTCCCACATGCTCACCCGACCTCGTGGTCCAGCTGGGAGAGGCTCCCACAGCACACCCAGAGCTGTACAGCCAGACCCAGACTTCGATTCTACAATGAGCTACTGTTCGTTTCACTGTTGTGGCCATGACAGAACAGGGTCTCTGCCAGCCGCCGGCCCCACTCTGCCCTGCTCTCAGGGCTGACATATGTCTGCTCCACCGGCCTCTCCTAGAAGTTCTGACCCTGGGGGATGGCCAGGCCCAGGGATGAAGTGGGACCTGCCTGCCCATCTGCTCCCCTCCTGGTCCCGCACAGCCGTCCCTCTCCTAGCAGTTTTCAGCATTGCAGACCCATCAGGTCCCCCAGAAGGGCAGCCCCCCCCCCACCCCACCCCATCACAGCTGGATCTCAGGCCCACTGCCCTTCCTCTGGGCATCTGATCTTTATCTCCAGTTTCATCCTCTGCTCCCACTCTGAGCGTCTGAACCATATGTCCAGCTTTGTCCCTCTGCTCCCCAGCACTAAGAGGGGCAAGCCGCTGGTTCCTGCCATTTCCACCTCCTTAAAACTTGGAGTTCTGAGTTTACTCTTCCAGTGACCTGCTTAGCAGCATTATGCAGAGTTAACAGTGCTTCGTATTAAGTTCTCTTAAAGAAGCTGTGTGGTGCCTGCCTCTGCCTGCGGACGCAGCCTCTTTCCAGGGGCTACTCAGCGGGGGCCGGGTAAGCAGCCAGGTGGGAGGACAAGGTGCGTGCAGCCCACAGCAGTTATGGAACACATTTCCGTCACTCTAGTGCACCTACGAAAATGAGTATCAGATTAAGAGTTTCCAGACACAACTGTCTAAATTCCTGATGACTCCCATGGGCCCCTCCTGCTCTGCTGTATTTTTCTCCACAGCCTGACTATTTCCTGTGTCTGGTATGATCAGTTCCCACCAAAACGGAAGCCATATGGGTGGCTATCAGCAGGGTCCCAGGCCACACAGGGGGCCCGGACACAAGACCAGGAGCCCCACCCACTGTCCGAGTGGCCAAGGGTCCTGAGAGGCAGCATGGTGTGAGCACCCAGACCCAAGCGCCTGTGGCCCGGGAAGGCCCACCCGGCTGAGCCTCAGCCCAGCAGTGACCCCCGCGGGAAGAGCGAAGACAACAGTCCTGCCTTTGGAGAACCTGCAGTATAACTGGAAGCCTCAGACAGAGCATTCATATCCTCTGTAATTTTTAAGACACTAAGAACTAAAAGAGTTGACAACATTTGTACAATAAGTGAAAGCTTCAAAAATGGTCCATCAGTGCAAAATGGGCAGCCCCCCCAGAGAGGGACTTAGCGGAGCTGCATGAGGCAAGGCTGTTCACTGCGCATCGGGTGGAAGAGGGAAGGGCGGCGTGGCTCAGGAGCCCCCGGAGTCGGGGCGGGTCTCAGACCCGACAGCCGGCGAGGACCCGGGACCACGCCACACCCTGCACACAAGTGCACGTAGACACACACACACACACACACACACACACACACGAGGAGAGAAGGGGGGTCAGGAATGGAAGCAGGACCTTTGGGACTATATTTCATTTTACAGTTTGATTTTAAATTCATGTAAATGTTTTTAGTTAATTAAAAACAACTAAATTAAATCAAAGAAGAAAACAAAGGATCTATATATACTAAAAACAAATGAAACAAACCTAGCTGTATATCAAGTTGGTGATAACTATACAGAGAAAAATTCTTTAAATAAATTTGAAACTAAGGACAAAAAGGACGACTCAGAAACCTCAAACCGCAGCATCTTGTTTGTAGCTGGTACTGATAATCTGAGGCACACACATGCCAGCCAGCATGGCCAGGAGCATTAGAACCAAAAGGATTGGCCATCAATGGGTTGGTTATCTACAGGGGAACTGAGCAGAGTATATATATTGAAGATAATGGAGCCAGGTTTCCCACTAGCAAATGAGAATTACAAACATGGGGAAGGGCAGCTAGAACAGGCCCCCTGGTACAAGAAGCCCTGCTGTGAATGCATGGTCATTAACATAAGCAGGCAGATGTGGAGCTGTGACATGCATGTCCACGCACACATGTGCTCCTTAGCTGTCTGCCGAGAACTAGAGGTGAGGACACCATAGTGAGGTGCACACCCAGCACCAGATCTTGGTTTCTAAGGACCATTCTCCACAAAAGCGGAGATTAGTTAAATGGCTGATTCCAGAAATGCAGCAGCGAAAGCATAAAATGACTCTGGAATGCCTTGCACACCAGGCAGTTAGATGTCCCCAAAGAGTGACGGGGACATGTGAAAGGACACCAATGCCGCCCTGGGGCGGCCACCGCTTGGGGGTCAGGAGGAACACGAGCAGCAAGCCAAAGAACAACAGCGACGAATCATAACCCACTGGTCAAAACAGGAATCCATGGCCCCGAAGGGCACCAAGAAACAAATGCAAGGGATGCAGGCAAAGCTCTGTCTTACTCAGAACACCAGCTCACACACATAAAGGGAAGGTGACCCTGGAAACCCTGCCAGGCAGCCCTGACGCTGACAGCTCACCCAGCACAAATCAAACTTCTCCTGGGCCCGGTCTGCAGTCTCAGCACCTCCCACGGAACCTACTCATTACCTTCTGATGATCACAGGCAAAGTACTCCCTGATTCAGAGTGAGGGAGCCTGGCAGATACCGTGTTAACCAAATGGGAAAGTGAACACCACCAGTAATGAAACAAACCAGTATCCTATCCCTCCTGAGACAAGATCCTGAGAATACAAACTTCTGTGCTCTCCCTGCCCCAGAGGCATAACCTGAGTCTAGTCATGAGCGACCAACAGACAAGCCCAAATGGAGGGACTTTCGCGAGATAACTGGCCGGTATGCTTCAAAAATACCACAGCCAGGAAAGGTAAGGAAGGCCTGGCGGTGTGCCGGGAAGACCAAAGAGGCCTGCCTGACCTCATGGCCCTCCTGGGGTGACGGGGGACAGGGTCCTCATTCTCAGGATACACAAGCTCTAAGTTTCATGGAGCAACGGGGTATCATGTCAATGAATTATGGGTGAACACCTAAGATTCCTTGGATTGGCCTTAAAACTCCAAATTCATGTAGGAAAAATGTACTAGCCTCTCATTTAATCTACACACTCCCTAGACGAAGGCAAAGCCATGGCTTCACATTTCACTTAAAACAAAACAGAGTTTCACTGCTGAAGGGTGCGTGGGCCCAGGGCTGCCACACGGAGAGCCGGAAACACTGCCTCCCCTGGGACTGCACTGAAACACTCTGCCCTCCAGGCAGGGCTGGGGAGAAAGGTTGGTTTTTGTTTTTACTTTCAAATTACTGCAACAGGCATTTGTCTACAAAGAAAACACTCGATCAATCCCTATAAACGCCAGTATCCCGAGCTCCTGGGACAGCTACTGCAGGCTGTTGGTAAGTGCTCGCCTTACAGACACACCTTCCCTTAGAGGTGGAAGAGGCTTGAGTCTTACTTTGGGAAGTGGGCCCACACACCACACTGATTCCACATAATGTGGAAACACTGGGGATCAAGTCCGAAGGGCCAGGTAGCCCCTGTGTGGGGGGCCGTGGGCTGTGACAGCTGTACTTTTAGGGCAGCAGGCCGGCACCTGGGGCTCTGGATTGCACACAGGGCTGTAAAACGGCAAGTTGCCAGGGAGACATTTCCAGGCTAGGCACCCGCCGAGACTGTGACTGCCTGAGGCAAGACATGAACGTTCCCACCTGGCGCTGGACCCATCCCGACCCCTCCCTGCTAGGAGCACAGGAAAGGGCAGCGCAGCCAGGCCCCAGAGGCCCGAGTAACAGGGAATCTCATGAACCCTTCACTCAGTCCACTCAGAAGACCCCGGCACACACGGCAGGACCCCGAGGTCTGCCATCTGCCCCTTACCTTGGCGTGCTTAGTGGGTGCTGCACTGGGCTTCCAATGTGACCCGGCGTCTGCACCCTTCTCACACCTCAGCTCAGCGGAGGCCTGTGGGAACCAGTCAGCCCAGTGAGTCCCAAGACAGAGTCCTGGGGTGCAGGTCCTTCACCCTGCATTACAGCCGCCACCTGGCCGAAGGCCCCAGTGCACAGTCTCGTTTGCTCCCACAGTGACCCTCCAGGTGGCTACTGACGGGATCCAGCCTCACCGCCCAGGATGGACGGACGAGCCGGACGTGGTCACCCAGCTCTGTCTGGAGCCAAAGGCCTGGGGTCCTCACCACTGCCCTTATGACCTCTTGTCCCAAAAGGGCATCTAAAGAGCCTGCATGGGAATCTGTGAGCCTCTGGAATTCCTCAAGCCCATTTAAGGGATGATCATTATCCCACAGAACTGACCTCAAAAGGTCACCCAGACCCATCCCCCCGGCACCCGCCCATCCTTTACACAAACCCCCAGGTCTCTGCGCCTTGTGTAGAGGAGCCCACACTCCTGCCATGGGAAGCAGGCAACCAGCACTAACCAGGGAGGCTGGAAACCCTTGGCTAAGCTGAGGCTGAGGGAAGGCCCGTTCCAGTCCAGTAGGGGGCACTCAGAGGCTCTGGTCTAGCCTTTCCCAAGGCCCACCTCGTAGGGAAGGGGAGGCACCAGGCTGCCGTGCACAGCGCCAGTGCCTGAGCCCGTGGGCCAGATGGTGCATCAGGCTGTGCGGCATGGCAGGAACACGTGCACACTCAGCCGGCCCTCGGTGACCCCGCCAACAGCATTGAGCCAAATGGGATCTTCCCGTGTGCCTGACAAGCCCATGAGCTGAGAGAAGACGTCCCCACCTGACCCACAGAGAAGGTCTGGTATTTGAAGGGGATGTGGGCGGTCTCCCTGGGACGCAGGAAGAGCTGGGGGGCGAGGCCACCCTGCAGGTGGAACATGTCCTCCTCTACCGGCGTGTGCAGGTTGGCCGTGTCCTTGAAGTGCCTCCACTCCTGGCTGTCCATGATGAGGCTGGAGGGCGGGAGACGCAGTACTGAGGCAGGAACGCTCTTGCCAGAAAGCGCCCTCGGGGAGGGGTCCCCCAACCCCCCAACCCTCAGAGCAGGCACTTAGGACAACAGGTGGGAGCAGAGTGGGCAGGACCCTTGAGGGACAAGATGGGCTTAGTTTTCAGGCAGAACTGAGTCGTCTGCCACCAACCCAGTGGCGGCTGGGGGCCAGGGCCGGGCCACCTGGAGCACCCACCTGAGCTCGGGGTTGTCGATCTCAATGGTCACCGTGTGCTGTGTGCTGTGGGGGTTCCTGAGCTTGAACTCGAAGAACTCGGCAGTGCCCAGCGTGGCATAGACCGTGTGCTCCTTGGTGATGGCCAGGCTCAGCACATTGGCGATGCTCTCCGCCTTTATGCGCTCCCGGTAGGCGGCAATGACCTGCAGGCCCCTCGAGTGCTGTGCACAGATGCTCTGCTGAGCCTGCAGGACACAGGACCCAACGGGGGCCATGGTCGGGGGCATGCTCTCCTTCCTGAGGGCTATTCTCTGGCCACCCCCACACCCCAGTACTAAATGTCTTCAGGAATCACCACAGCCGCCTCCTCCACCGCGTGGGCTAGTGGAACTGGCCCACTTCCAGCTCCAGCAGAGAGAGAATGGGCTATGCTTGACCCTCCTCAGGGAGGTCTGCGGCACTTCTGGCCTCTGCCCCAAAGGTGGTCTACCACAGGCGGCAGGGTCTGCCCTGCACAGTCCCGAGAGGATGCGAACGCCAGCTGCCATCTGGGCTCCCCACAGCCTCAGGGCTGGACCCAGGCACAGTGGGGAATTAAAAGACGAGGTTTCCAACCAAGGAAAGAATGGCCTCAAAACTAAGACTGGTGATAAGCTCACTGACCAAGGTCCCCAGCATGGCAGCAAGACCCTGCGTGTGAGCCAAGTCCCCAGAGGGGACCCACCTGGGACGGACTGACCTCTGGGTCCGAGTCCAGACACTGGCACCCTGCCCTAGTGGGGCTGGGTCTACCTCCTCCTCAGACACTCTGGGCTCCTATGGGCTTGGCCACCACGTATATGCTCTAGAGGTTAGACGTGGGCTTCTCTGTCTCATATGCCTCGTATTTGTAAGCGAGGCCCACGGGAGGCTGATCTACAAGCCCTCAGACCTAGAGGCCGCCCTTGCACTGGGGAGTCAGCCAGGCCCAGGGGTAGGCCTCCGGAATGCTGACATCCAGGCATCAGAAGGCAGGGCCGCCCGAATGCCCAGGGCTTCGAATCAAGGGGTGGCCAAGCCCGATTCCTACTTGAGCTGCTCTGGACGCGGGCCCCCCAGCACCCAAGCCCCTAGCAAGGAGCCTGAAGCGGAGCCTTCACTTCCCCCCGGGGGTCCGGCAAGAGGAGGGGAGTCATGCCCGGTCTGGAGGCCTCCCCGCACGGGCACTTCATGATTAGATCTTCTCGACAGAGTGGGCCCTCGTGGACTGCACCAGACAGCCGGCCATAGTTCAGGGCAGGAAACAGAACAGGAGGGGCTTTTCAACCCTGAGCTGAGACACTGTGTCACCCAGACCCACCCCCTTGTAGGGGAGAGGCCACGTGAAGATGGGTGTTAGACTGACCACCGTGCAGGGCAAGGTCACGGCCACTCCCCAGTCACCGCAGAGCAGATGGTGACCCTGGGGGTTGTCCCTGCCCTGTCCCCTGTCCTCTTTACCACAGCACAGAGGAATGGGTAGCCTGACACCCCGGCCTCCCTCCGCCCATAGGAGATGAGGTGACTTATGTGACAGAAATTCCTGGAGCATGGACCAGGCAGGCAGAGCCCTGTCCTCCCCTCCTCTTCCTTTGGGACCCACATGCCTAGAGAGCCTCAGGCCCTCACAGCACTCTTGGCCAGGTGGCTGCGTGTGGAGGCTGCCCACTGCTGTCTGTCTGGCATCAGCTGGACGGGCGAGTCTGCGGGGCAACTGCAGGCTCAGCACACACGCCTTGCCTGCAGACAGCAACCAGCCCTCCAGGACCCGCTCTACCAGTCACCAGGGTCGTGGGCACAGGGGCGACATCGGCTCTCCCTGCCATACGCCCGTCTCGTTTCTTAGTCAACTCAAAACCCAGACAGGCAAGGGTGCTGACTCTAACTGGACCCCTCAGGCCCCGAGGCAGTGAGTCCCACAGCATGTCCCCAGGACCCGGTCAAGGCTGGGTTCTCCACCCAGTCAGAGCAGGGAGACCATGAGCGATTTGCTGGAATCTCTAGGAAGTAAAGCTCTCCCTTCTGCAGTGCTTGGGGGTGGGGTGACAACAGGAAGCGGGGGGCTGGTGCTGCGCATGCTTCCGAGGGCCGATCCCGGGCCACTGGCGTGTCACTGTAGGGAGCACACAGAGGGCAGACGGAGGGGTGACTACGCAGGCACTGAGGTCACAGACTGGGTGGGAGCCGGGCTCAGAGGGCTGGGATATGGGCTCAAATGTGGTGGCTGGGACCTGGGACCCTGCTGCTGTGCAGACCAGCACTGGGCTCCATCACTCGAGGCTCCAGGGAGACCCTCACAAGGAGATAACCTGCCAGCTCTTCTTCCCAGGTCACGGGGCCAGCCGCCCTCCCGGGCGCCAGACTCTCACAAGGAGCTCTGTGACCCCCAAGGCACAGTGGGCCTCTGGACACAGGCGTCTGGCCTCCTGCTCCGTGCTTCTCCCACAGCCACATCACCTTCCCCAAGGAACTCGAGAGGCTCGGCCCCCCTCACATCTGTGAAGACTGCTGGGGAAGAAAGGTACTCGCTGAGCTGTTCTCTGCCTCCTGACGCGCGAGGCCCAGTGACAGAGCCTTCCGTGACCTCATCACACATGCAGAGGTCCAGGCCAGGGACTCAGTCTTAACAGCTGTCCCGCATCAAACTCTTCCAAAGAACTAACTGACTTCACAGCATTCTCATCCCATCTTCAAGAGACCTGAAAGCTCTAGACAGGAGAAAAACTACCTCATGTTTGATAAATCAACTTACTTTCACCTTAAAATTCTCCAGGGCTACCAACCCAGGAAGATTATTAGAATTTAGTGGAAATTTTTCTTGTATTTAGAAATCCAATTGCTTTCAGATTTACTGCTATATTCAAGCAGAGAGTCCTGGGCTGTTGATTTCTCTATCAGTACATATCAAATAAGAGGAACCTGATCATTTTAACACTACTAACAGCCACGCTTACAGGGACTCTTTACAGGGACTGCCACAGGCGGGGCCCACCACTCTGAGGCAGGGCTCTTGGTGTCCTCAGGCAACTGCCCCGCTTGGAGGCCCACCCAGGCCCCAGAGCCCCACCCTCAGCGGCTGCGGCAGGGAGGGAGCAGGGAGGGGCCTGTGTGCACTGGGGCCCGAGCCCAGCTCGCCAGACCCCTCAGGCCGTGCCCATAGTGCTGCCCCCACTCTGCCAGCCGACCCACTCATCCTGCTGGCCGAGGCTGGGCGCCCAGCCCGCGCCCTATCCTTTCCCATTAGGCTGAACAGCCTTCTGCCCGCTGACTGGTTTCTGCCTCCGGCCCTCCACCTCGCAGCAGAGGCAGGCCTCCTCACCGTGAGCACCCCAAGCACGCAGCGGGGATGGAGCAGAGTCTGCTGGCTGTGTTCACGTGGCGTCGGCACAGGCCCTGCCCCTGAGAAGGGTGTCTTAAGGCAGAGGGTGGTCTTAGAAGATTTTTCTCAAGGCCCTTGCAGCTCCTTCATTCCACAAACCCGTAAGGCACAACCATCCTCTTCTCCCATTTCTAATTTATAGGGTCTTCTATTTTAAACCAAAAAATGGGCATTTTTCTCATCGGAATATTACTTGATTACTCGGACAACCGTGACCCAGCAGTCACTCAGTCTGCTCTACAGTCCCAGGGACTCTCAGAATCCCCCGCAGAGCTTTCTTAAAAGCCCAGGCGCCAAGGACCCTCCGCAAACCAATTGGAAACAGACTCTCCAGGGGTACAGCCCAAGAATTTTGTTAAAGGCTCTCCAGGTAAGCTGACTTGAAAACTTCCTTTGGTGGCTGAAAAGTTACATTCTGCAACTAGGATTTGGGGGAAGGTAGAGCCACACAAGAGAAGAGACGGGACAAGGCAGCTTTCGTCCACAAGGACACCTGGTCCCAGACAGAGACACCTAGGGAACCGCGCACCAGACAAGGCCCTCACCACCACGCTGGTCCTCGGGCAGTCAAGCTCCCGTCTGGCCTCCTGCAGGCGCACGGACCTCATCCGCTCCAGCTTGCGCCTGCGGACAGCATCCGCCTCGCGGCCGGCACCCGGGGGCCCCTTGCTCCCCAGATGGGTGTGGGTGAACAGCATGGCGGCCAGCTCACTATCCACATCTGCCAGCTTCTGCGCTTGCACCACATTTTTTGCTGCTGGAAGGTTCAAAGAGGGAGGTAGAGGTTAAAGTGCACAGCTAACATTCTTTAAACAGACAGGACGACAAGCCTCCCAGAACCACTTCCCCTGGGGCAGGAGCTCAGAGTGCACCTCATTCTCTTGTGTGCATTCTAAGATGTTGATATAGATGGTAATTTCATAACCCAGTGTCCACCCCATTCCTCCCTTTACCACCCTCTCCAATAAAAGGAATTCTGATCTTGGTCCCTGGATACCATTTATTAATACACAATTAGGTGACTCTCTTGGGGCAAAAAGGGCAGTGTTCCAGAAGCTCGTGTTCCTGGGGTTCTCAGGGCCTGCGGGCACCCTCGCCCAGGACTCTTGGCCCTGCCCCTTGCAGCCCCTCTACCGAGCACCTCCCAATGCCGGGCACCACTCTGAGCTCCCAGGCACACTGCCTGTGGGGTCCTCCAACCCCCCCTGCAGGGCTGCCACAGACTCCACAGTCCAATCAGGAGCTGGGGGCTCTGACGAGTTGCAGCCCTTGCCTGGATGCCCCCAGGCTGGTCAGGGTGGGCAATGCCCAGACCATGCCTTGCTCCCAAGCTCACACCCTCAACCCCATGCCTGCTTGCCTTTCAATGGCCTGGCCCCCAGGGCATGTCTTCCTTCAGGGGCTCTACTCGGACCCTGGACACACCCGCATGCTGGGCAGCAGATGGGCTGAGACAGGCCAGGCCTGGGCAGGAGGGCTGCACCATCTCCCTGCAGTGGCTGTGCCAGGGACAGAGCCACGGATGGCACATACCACATCACAAGCTGACATGTGAGATTTCCAGACCACCCCTCAGCCTGGCTCGGGCGGGCAGGCGAAGGAGCCCCCAGCTCAGGACGGGGCCCTCGCTGACTCCCGGACGCCACCAGCTCCCACAGTGAGGAAGTGCCATCCTGATTCTGCCGCCAGTCCCCACCGTCAGCACACACCTGCAGCCTCTACTGAAGTGCTCCACGAGGCAGTCTCCCCCCCAGTTTTTCTTCATCTTACTCCACTACAAGTAAACACATGCTATGTCCAGGTTCCTCACCACCATCCTATTTTAAAGGCATTAACTGCTTTTCAGACAACTTGAGTTGGTTTAGACGTCTTAAATGGCCACCCAAAAGAGCATTTTCATGTCTCTGAGGCTCAGGCATGAGGGAATGGGAGGTCCAGCCTGGATGGGCTTTGAGCAGCCCAGGTCCACGGTCCCAAGTGGTTCAGGGCAGGAGACAAGCTGGGCTGGAGGCGAAGCGACGAGCTCCCGGGTCAGAGGTGCCACTGGCTCCAGAGAGGCCAGGAATGAGAGTCCAGGGCGACCATGTGGGGCCAGGAAGTAGCCTTGGGTGACCGTGTGGGGCCAGGAAGCGCTTATTAAAATTCTGTACAACTTCTACCTCTAGAATTGTGCCCAGTGGGTGAAGATAGGGCTTTCTGACAGAGTGGGGTCCATCCTCTGGTTTTCATCAAACAGACGAGACAGCTCACGACCCTTGGGGCACTTGAGCCTCTCCACAAGCCTCAGGGGTCACAGCTCCCGGCACTGACTGGTGGGGCCTTGACCTGCCAGCCCCAGAGCCAGTGGTCTCCCCTGTACACTCAGGCTCTGCTCCTGGAGTGCAGGGACTCCTCACCCCTCGGAGCCGACTCACCATCCATTCTCTCGGTGACCAGAGGGACCACTGGGGACGGAGAAGTATTGGCCCCAGAGCAGGAAATACAGACTCCAGGCCACAGCCTTCACCCCACAACCAGCCAGGTCCCCTGCCCTCCCTTGTCTTAGTTCTGACCCTGAAGTGAGGGGCCGGCCCAGGACAGACTCCCAGCCTTCCAGGATAGGGGATCTCAGAACCCCTTCAGGGCCTACAGGGCCCCTATCCCTGGGGGGATGTCCCAATGCCCACGAGGTTTGGTTGGAGTGTCAGAGAACTCAGGGGATCCTGGAGGCCTTCCAAGACAGAGCCAAGGCCCCCCTGGTTCTAACCGGCAACAGCTCTGGGCTTCCTCCTGAAGCACAGGTCCAAGGCCCACTGAATCAGAGCACCCTCAGCACAGGAAGCCCATGGGACTCATGCAGATGGCCTGCAACATTTGGAGATGCTACTTCAAGGCATTCGCCACTTTTCATTACAAGAAGCATTTTACATTCAGGTCTGTAGGTCATCTTAAGGGGACAGAAAAACTGCAGAACTTCCCTGCCATGAAAAGTATTTTCAGCAAGCTCTGGTCCTTATTTCCCAGTTTCATAATTGGTTAGTACCCCCTCTGCCCAATGCAGAGAGTTTCAAAGTAGCTTTTCTTTTAATCAGTCTACGTTTAGTCTGATCTTGGTTCGTTTCCTCTTCCCCTGTAGATGAGCAGCTAACCAAGAGCCCAGGCGGCTTCCCCAGAGCTCGGTGCAGATGGCACCAGGTCTGATGGACGAGGTGAACCAGCGTGGCATGCAGGTCCCGAGGCGGGTGCTGAGCTGGGCGTGCCACGCACCACCGCCTACACTCACACGTGCCTGTGCGCACGCTGGCACCCACAAGCACACGCAGCCCCCGCCTCTCCTTCCACCCCACGTAGCCACAACCACCCTGCTCAGCAGGACCCCGCACCCTCTCTACTCACATCTAGGGCCCCCACGAGTGAGCAGGCTGCCTCCCTCGAAGTGGCTGACTCCATCATTCGAGATGACCCGTGACCTGGAAGGTGGCAATGAGCTGGAATTTCTCACTCTCTGTTCACACGTGTGACCTAAATTAAAAACAGTCCCAGCATAAGATACTAATGCCAAAAAGAGTCTGATGAAACACATCAATCTAGCCCACATGGGGTTCCAGCTTCCAAAGGGCCCATCCACACCCCCTGACCCACTAACTTCCCCAACCCCATGTGGTTCTCAATCTGTGGATGCTTTTCTCCCAGATTCTCTTCCATCTGAACAGCAGTGATGACTTCAAGGTCAAGACGCTCACACTGCACCTGCAGAGACTCTCTCCATCCATGGACCAGCCCCCGGCAGCCCTGTGATGAGGGACATTCACAAACTCTGACGTCAGCCTTTTGAATGTCACGCTGTTTGAGGGAAGGCCTTTCTGCACTACCTCGAAGGCAGAACAGCCTCCACAGCCAGAACCTTCCTCAGTTGTCTTCAGGAAGAAGCCTCTGGAGAGCAGCAAGGCTGCTCCAGTGGGGTGGCCACTGCCCAGAGAGCAGAGCACAGTGCCACACTTCCCTCAGCTGGGCCGCAAGCAGCCTCCCAGCTGGCCAACAGAGCTCCAGGGGCGAGAAGTGGTTGCCTGCAGGAACGTGGTCCCGGGAGGACAGGCTCCTGCCCTCAGAGCCGCAGTTCCCCTGCACAGACCTGACTTCCATCTCAAGGTGAGGCAGACAGAGCACGGCGAGTGAGGTCAGGTTCTGAAACGAGCCACCCAAGCTCAAACCCAAGAGCTCACTGCCGATGTCCCTGCTCCCAGCAAGACGGGGCTGAACACCTGCAGGCCTGGGCATCAGAAGCGGCGCCCCTTCCCCTGGGTGCTCGTTTCCCACCTCTCTGCGTCTCCTCCAGCCCTACCTCTGCTCTGCCCCAGGGAGGGAAGGGGTGCCATCCTGCAGAGTCCTGCTCCTCCTCTGCCTCCCCCAGATCCACCTGCCCGAGGCTGCTGTTTCCAAGGGCGCATGAGCCTCGGCCTCTCGGGGACAAAAGTGGAACTTTCGTCTCCAGCTGCCTGACAGAAATGTCTCTCCAGCCCTGTTCTGAGCTGAGGCTGGGAAAGGAGTGCCCATCCTTCCAAGGCAAGTCTAGTCTTTGCGCTGCTCCAAGTGCGGGCTGCCCATGCAGACCCCAGGGAACGGCAGCTGGAGACCCCAAAGATGGTGCGACAGCAGACCATCCCTCAAAAGACTAGCCAGGACAGTGCGCCGATCTGGGGTGGAGAAGGCCTAGATCCAGAAATGACAGGCACCTGCGGTCCTCTCTGGCCAAATCAAGAAGTGACTTGCTTTCCCTGGATTAAAGGCTGCTGGTAAAGCAGCGAGCGGCATCTCCCCCGGTAACACCCACAGTCGTCGTGTCTACCTGCTTTTGGTCGCCTCCAGTGCTTTCTGGGAATCTCGGGTCATGCAGGCCCTCCTGCCAGCCTTCCTGGGCAGGAGCCGCCCGGCTCACCTGGCCCGCCAGCGCCACAGCCCAGGAAGCAGCCCTGGTGAAGCCCGGATGGGCTCGGGGAAGTCACCCCGAGGGCAGACAGGAGCTCGCGCTTCACACTCTTCCCGGAGGGAAGCACAGGGTCACCACCTGCCCTCCACATGCTGAGAAGCGGCTCCGGAGCCCAAGTTCTGTCTGCCGGGCGCTCGCCACTGTTGCGGCCAGACGGCAGCACCATCCCCTCCCTCCTCTGCAGCTGAGGCCAGTGACGGGCAGACCTGGCATCTCTTCCCAGGAAACTTGAGTGCCAGCCTGCAAGCTGGCAGTTACAGCCTCTCTTGCTCCTCTGGCTGGTCACCTCGACCTCAACCTGGTCAAAGGCGGCAAAGAGCGGAGCTTGTCCACCCCCATCTGCAGGTCCACACTCCCCCCAGCCAGGCCCTGCTCGCCCTGCCGCCTGGCTCAAGCACTGGCCATGACTCGTCCGACCCCCTGGGGACACCTGAGCCCTTCCTTCTGGCTCTGCTTCTTGGGAAGCAGCCCCAGAATCTGAACTGTGCTCAGCCTTCGCTCTGCTCCACTGGCCCCACCCACAGCTGCCCCCTTACTCTTCAGGGTGTCCAGCTTCCCTGGCAAACAGAGGCCACCAAGTCTTTGCCAAAACACATTCTTCTTGTCCCCATGGAATCTTAGGGCCCTGACAGCAGCTCATCGTCACAGGATCTCAATCCTTCACCAAGAACAGATTCCAAGGCAAGTCAGGAGTTCAGACTCGCCTGCTATCAGTCCACTCATCACTCGTCTCACCACTGTGCTAGGTGACTGGGGCCACTGCTGGGCTGAACAGTCACAAGGAGGAATCAGCAGGGGTCTCACGAGCCCCCAGTCTGTGATGGAGACAGACAACCATGGAGCACACGGGGCGGGGACAGACAGCACCGCAGCCTGCTCCGGGGCCCAGCCGGCCGGCACCCCAGCCGGGGCTCCCAGCGCTGACCTTCACCACCCAGCCCGCCTCACACCTCTGTCACCTGAGGGCTCACACAGCCACCATCCAATCTGCTGGCCTGCGCCTGCCACCCGGTGCCTAACAAACAGTTTCATAAAGAAAGAAAGGCACTTTTTTTTTTCAAAAAGTGCAAAATGCAGAGGAACCACAATGCTGCTGCGCTGATATAAGCGTGCTGCGTGGCCTGTGTCCTCTGCCTGTGAATCTCAGCCGTCGGGTCGCCTCGGAGCTTCTCACGCCCGGTATCTCAGGCCCTCCTTCCCATGAGCTTATCTCTTGCATGCAGGCAAAGTATGAAAATGACAATTTAAGATAACATATAATAGAGCTAATCTTTCTTCTGAAGATAAGATTTTAAAACCTGGAATCACTGCACATTTGTGGGCTGGTGAATTGGATATAAAAATAACCAACACAATATCGGGAGGAGAGTGCTTCTTGCAACCCCCTCAGTCGTATGCACTGTTGAATAATGTCTGCTGCTCACATGTGGCTCACTTATTTCTCAGAATCTAATTGAGTTTTGCTGTGTCCATACTGTCTACTTTCAAGGCTGCCTTGGATTCTGCATCTGTGAACAAGGAGGCAGAAACCTCGAAGCGATTCAAGGTGGGCCGGGGCCGCCCCTGCTTGCAGCTGTCCTGCCCTGCCCTGCCCACCCCTGTGCTGCCGCTCGGTGGGCGGGGCCCGCAGGGCTTGAGGTTTAAAGCAGGCTGGGTTTTGAGGGATGGGAAATTCCCCAGTGAGACAGAGAGGTCTGAGTGTAGATATATACAGCCCCAGAAACCTCAAACAGCTTGGTTTCGACCCGCTTTCAATTTTGCCTGGAAAAACTCGAATCTTTCCACTATCCCCAGAAGGGAGATTGAATGGGCTGGTCACCAGCCCCACAGGAGCCCACTTTGGCCCTCTGCCCCGAGGCAGGTACAGGCAGGCAGGCCCTGTCCCGACGGGCCTCAGCTGGACCTGCACAAAGTCCAGGCAGGACCATCCTAGCCACACACAGCCCAAACTCCTGCCCACCCGGCACGGGGGACAAACAGGGCTTTGCTCAGCTCTCGGGACACCATCTGAGGCGAGGTCAAAGCGCTGGGCCCTAAAGAAGCAGCTGTCTGCTCCCCATTCCCAAGCTGTGTGAAGATTAGGAACATTTGTTTCCCTTTCCTCTCTTTAGCCATCAGACAGCTCTGTGGGCTGACACTCCAAATGACAATCCCTCCTTCACTTTGAGAACTGTCACAGAGATGCCCTGTGGGTCACCCCAAGAATAAGATGCAGGCGATATCAAGGTGACTCACAGTCCCAAGCCTGGGAATACCAGACAACTGGCCCCAGAACAGGCTCAGTGGTCAGGGCAGGCGCTCAGGGGCGAGGGGCAGGCGCTCAGGGGTCAGGGTCAGGCGCTCAGGGGCGAGGGGCCGGCGCTCAGGGGTCAGGGTGAGGCGCTCAGGGGCGAGGGGCCGGCGCTCAGTGGCGAGGGGCAGGCGCTCAGGGGTCAGGGGCAGGCGCTCAGGGG